>JAHLJT010005437.1:22397753-22567469 GCA_031308135.1 Acheta domesticus | reverse complement strand
TTTTAATAATGCAAGAAGGAAAAATGAAATAAAATTGAGAAAGTTGACTAATGTAAAATAAAAAAATAATTTAATTGTTTATTCATATTTTGTTCATCTCTAAGAATTACCATCCTAAAAATGTTTCTTGGCCAAAAAATGCATACACACAAGGATCGCAGCAAATCCTGATTAACAGAAGTGTTAAATAATAAAATGTCCTCAGAAATTATGTTTGTTTTTCTCAATTATGAATAATTAATATGTAAACCATATTGGACTTTATGGAACAGTCATTCAGTTTTATCTTGTCTAATCCAAAGCCTACACGACAGTTTCCAGAACTTAACTTCATTTGAATTTTACATTATTCAAAACTGAAAAAAAATCTCTATAACGAATCAAAATTACAGCATGAAATACCATGTGTATCTCGTATTGGCTGGTATCCGTGAATTCTGTTGTGTATTTGTAGTGCAGAAAGAAACCTCTTCCTAACTTGTAATGTTTACATCATATTTTGCTATTTAAATTACTTTGTTGACTAAGAATTTAGTGAAATTAGTCTTCATTGGCACCGTAACACTTGAAATCACTAGGCCTTCCGTAGCCGACATAGCTTTCGCGGGCTTCGGAATCTCCATCATGACGTCACTCGTAGAGGGGGCGTGGCTCACATCTGCGCATTGCTTCACCTTTTTTCTTACACCATGGCTGAAACGAAGTTTCGTGCCAGATTGCACAATAATACTCAGTTCTTTTTCTTTTAAAACAGCATCAAGTAAATTGATTCATAATTTATTGGCATTGCTGTTTTCATAAAGTCGAATTTTACATAGCTATGATTCTGAATTCTTTAAAACTTTGCATATATATTTTGAAAAGGGTTTGTACGAACTGTACCATGAGCTCTCTTCCTCGGCGAGGGGGGGGGGATGGCGCCTCACAGAATTCTCCCCAAATCTTCTAACGCCACCGTCCGTCACCTCGACCCAACCTCAGGTCGACCAGTCACCAAATTCGATTTATTTTTTCTTGCTCATAGGTACGTCATCTCACTTGCGGAACATCACCATTAACACAAATAGCTTCTACCCATCTACGCATACACCCTATTGCTTGCGTCTCGGGCGGACGCCTACTCGCGAACTGTTCTTTCTTTGGAATCCTGCTAAATTCTAATGCCGTCACTGCGAAATTATTTTTAAGTCCTCAATCCTTTTTATATTTCCACTAAAATTATCTTAATCACAGCTTCAGTTGTGAACTTGCTAAAGTCCGAATATCCTTCGGCACTGCTAACAAACTATTTCTATATTCCACTCTCTGCACTGTGGAAATATTTCAAAGTCTTAATTCGATATCATCATTCTGCCGAAATGATTCTAAGTTCAACTCTCGATATTATTAAAAATGTCCGAATTATTAAAAATGTCCGTCAGTGCTACTAACGAAATATTTCTAAGCTTCATTTCTCCACTGTGAAAATACTTCAGTCTTAGTTCAATATCGTAATTCTGCCGAAATAATTCTAAGTTCAACTTTCGTATTTGTAAAAAAAATCGAAGTCCTACTCCGCTCTCCGCAGCTAATTCAGATGATGATTCAGTCTGATGTATCACAGAATGACCGCTCCCTGTCCACCTTGCCATACAGGTGACAACCTATCATTTGTTTTACCCACAATCCTTATCACTTCCGGTTAGTTCGCCTACTATTTCACGACAATTTTTTTGATACCCTGCTCCATGCCTTGGCTGATTTCAGCGCTTAAGCTGCGGTTACGAGACCCTTCCCCCAGAATTGTTTATTCGGTCCCATAGCAACCTCGGGCGGCTATTCGTAATTGTATTTCTTACCATTCCCAAGCGTTTGCCCTGAATATTTTACCCGCCATTTTTGGCAAATCACACAAAGTAGTCCCCTTTGCTTTCTATACACAACTCCCAAATTTACTGGAGGTCCTGGAAGCAAGCAGAGACGTGATGGCTAGCGAACCTGGAATTCTTGAAAACCGAAAAAAACGGGAATTTGAATGAAAGAAAACAACAACAACAAAAAAACAAAAAAAACAAACAGAAGAACCGGGAAAAACGGGAATTTGATTTGAAAACGGGGATTTTTATTTATTTTCAGATTTATCTCCAACATTTAGCACAAAAGGGGTAGCGGAATAAGATATGCAAAACTGCCCCCGGGGGCTAAAAATTTTTTATTTTGAAAATCGTAATTGAAGTGTTAAAAAAATATGTTTTTCGCCGAATTTAAGTCAATTCACCCAGAGTACTTCATACAAATGAATAAAACGTGTTTTTTTAGCTTCTTATATAAGTTTTAATTTTTTGAACCACTTTGCGCTTACGAATATTGACTTTAATTATCATTGAGACTTTCTATAGATGATATAGATGTTTCGAGAATTTTTTCAGGCACTTATGTCCGATTTTGAGTCTAAAAATCAACAATGAAAAATGGAAATCGTAGAAAAACTTACGTTATTCCTTTGTTTTTTAAGAATATCTCGTGTTCTAGTACAGATAATAAAAAAGGCTAAATACAAAATGTAGCGCTATAAATTCTCTACAGTTTCCCAAAATTTCAACTTTCTATCTTATAATTTGCATGCGACAACTCAATATGTATAACACAGAAATGCAGTAATTTCTTTCTTATAATTTAAAATGAGTTTTTTTCATTAGTCTTCGTAGTTTTTCAATTTCATTTTTATTTTATGTTTATTACAAAGGTAAATAATGAGAATAAAAATTGTAAAAATTATATTATAAAGAGTAGAAATCACTCCAGCAAGCGCAAAAATGACACGCAGCCGAACTTTGACTTTGACAGAGATTCGGCGATTCCATTCCCGCGATCCAGTGAGTATAGTTCATTATATTTAACCCTTTGACTGATATGAGCGTGCCTCACCTCCGGTGAGATCCGTGTCCCGTGTTCTATGAACGTGTTTGCGCGTCCGGGACTCCCCGTGTCCCCAGTGCTATGGACGTCCCTTCGGGTGTTTGCTTCCTTTCACCAAGATGGCGTATTGTGCTTCTGCGAGTGCGACTTCTGAGGTCGTCCTAAGGTTCTAAGACTTTATTTCATCGCAAATAGATTGAGCTGCGATATATTTTCTCGGGCAAGATCAGTAGTGACACTTTATAGAGACCTTGTTCTCGGGTCTGGTCAGTTCCCCTCCTGACGGCACCGCGGAACCACGCGAAGAGATCAGCACCGCGGGCTACACACCTAGCCGACGACTCAGCACAGCTGACATGCTGTGCGAGGCGAGCAATCACAGGGTTAAATGCTGTCGGAGGTTAACTTTATTAGTTGAATTTTCTGATTGGAATATAATTGTATTAGTTTTTTATCCAATTCATCCACAAAACATGAAATGCTGTAAGTACTTACATACATTATTATATTTTGTACATAGAGAATTTTCTTGTAGTTCATTGTTATCATTGTTATGTCATTGTTATTATTATGTTTCAACTACAGGACGATTTAAATAAGATTAATGATTGGGCAAGAGGTAATAAAATGTCTATAAATGTAAAGAAAAGTAAAGCGATCACATTTTGTAGGGTCAGAGCTTTTCATAGGATACCTTATCAGCTAGGTAATGAAGTAGTTCTGCGAGTATCGACCTATAAATACCTTGGCATACTCCTGGATAGCAGGTTGGGATGGGAGAAACAAACAAACTACATAGTGGGTGATGCTTGGAGGTCTTTGCTTTTCTTCATGCGAAATCTTAAAAAAATGCAATTAAAAAGCAAAAGAAATCGCGTATACTTCACTTGTTAGACCGGTAAAGGAATACGGAACTAGATGTTGGGATCCGTACAAAATAGGACTTAAAAATAGCTTGGAAAGGATACAAAATAGGGCGGCAAAATACACATTTCGGAGGAACATACCTCCGCATTGAGAATCTTTAGAACACCGGAGAAAGAGGGCACGGCTTTGCGCACTATATAAATCTTACATTGATTGCTCTCCATGGAAGGAAATTAGGGAAAGACTCGATAAATCGGATTACTTTAATAGGTTTGATCACAATTATAGAATTAGAAGAAGAACACACAGAACGAACGTAGGCAAATTATCCGTTGTAAACAGAACAATAGTAGATTGGAACGATTTGCCTGCGGCAGTTTTAATGTAAAAAAATCGCATCAAAATTACAAAACTTTCATCATTCAGAAATTATTTTACATATTTAAAACCCCTATCTACAATAAATACATCACTCTTTTCAAGAATAGTTCTTAAACTTTCCGAATGTGATATAACTTTTTTTCAGAATTTCAGCATCATTCTTTGTGCCCAAAAAAGTCCCATATGTGTCAATAATAAGCTCGTTCATGGTGCAAACGGGAAAAGGTTTACATAAAGGCACTTTCCTTTCCCTAAAAAAGGGTTTCTTTGATAGTAATTATTTTAACTTTTCTTGTAACGGAGGTACGAAGCATCACAAATTAACACTAGACGATCTTGAAACCCGTGCAGGTCTTGAACATATGATAAGGTATGCTTATTTATTAAGTCTTCCTAAGAATGAGAATGAGCTCCAAACGTCTTTGCCAATATGTATTTCTTGAATGATTTACGAACGGAAGCGCAATAATCAGACACACATTGTTCTCTTACAATATACAAAATTGACGATACTATGTTATTAGAATTACCAGTTTGTAACTTAAATAAAAACACAAATAAGATTTGATTTATTGAACGATTAGTTGACACTCGAATTGACTAGAACATATTTTTTATATCCTAACTTGCTCAGATGTATAGCCAGTTAAAAGTAGAATACGTTCCTCAGATAATCCAGAATAATTTACTTCATCCAGAATACTTTCATTGAATTGATTTGACAGAGTATTTAAAAATAATGCTAACTCTTGTTTCCCTTCTTCACTAGTGCATGAAAATACTTTGAATTTATGCATATGTTCAAGAACAAACCATTTTCTAATTGAGTACTACAACAGCGATTTTCTTTTGGTATAAAGCACGCGTCGCTAGCAAAACTTGAATACGAGCTTGGAAAGAAACAGTAATTAGATCCGTTTTTGAAAAGCACAAGAAACTCTGTTTGTGTGTAGCTACGGTTTTTGAAAAGATTTTAATTAATTGTACTTACACATCTTGCTGTACTTTGTAAGAGGGATCATCGCCACTTGATTGAGATGACGGTCCTGATATTGACAGTGACCCTAACGCTTCAGATATGCATTTCTGTATCTTACAGACTTCTGCATCTTGCATTATGGAAGTAGACGATAAACATCCCGCGCCCTTCAATGTAGAACCACATGATGTTCTGAAGTAGATGTGGCTGGCATTTTTGCATCGGGTGACGTTAAACCAGATGGCTCGAGGATCAAATATTGCGCCGCGGAGGTAGATGATAAATGTACACTAACATTCAGATAATTAAACTTACATATTACACATATACATTCATACAATCACAAAGGCTTACATACATACCCAGGCCTAGGTACCCTCGCAAACACCCAAGTCTGCACCTCTTCACTCATAATGAGATACAATAAATCAGTCATACAAATAAACATTTTTACCTAATACCAGAATATAAAAATATACAAAAATTATAATAATTATTACATTTCTAACACGTAAACAACCGTTACCAAAACCCAATAAATATCAACGTATTCAGAATAGCCGAAAAAAAGACATTTCAGATTAGCGAAACCAATAGAAAGAAATGAAATCATTTCACTTCACTGCAACTCAAATAGTTTTACCAAAATATTAATTGCTCAATACATTTTAACTGTAAAATACCCATAATCGCAATTTTCACTTCACTTCACTTCCAGCACACGTTTTCACTCTATCGACTAATTTCCTATTTTTTTTTCCAAAACCTCACGCTGTGAAGGAAAGGGATCAAAACCTGCCGCAGGCAAATGGTCCCAATCTACTATTGTTCTGTTTACAACGGATAATTTGCCTACGTTCGTTCTGTGTGTTCTTCTTCTAATTCTATAATTGTGATCAAATCTATTAAAGTAATCCGATTTATCGAGCCTTTCCCTAATTTCCTTCCATGGAGAGCAATCAATGTAAGATTTATATAGTGCGCAAAGCCGTGCCCTCTTTCTCCGGTGTTCTAAAGATTCTCAATGCGGAGGTATGTTCCTCCGAAATGTGTATTTTGCCGCCCTATTTTGTATCCTTTCCAAGCTATTTTTAAGTCCTATTTTGTACGGATCCCAACATCTAGTTCCGTATTCCTTTACCGGTCTAACAAGTGAAGTATACGCGATTTCTTTTGCTTTTTAATTGCATTTTTTTAAGATTTCGCATGAAGAAAAGCAAAGACCTCCAAGCATCACCCACTATGTAGTTTGTTTGTTTCTCCCATCCCAACCTGCTATCCAGGAGTATGCCAAGGTATTTATAGGTCGATACTCGCAGAACTACTTCATTACCTAGCTGATAAGGAATCCTATGAAAAGCTCTGACCCTACAAAATGTGATCGCTTTACTTTTCTTTACATTTATAGACATTTTATTACCTCTTGCCCAATCATTAATCTTATTTAAATCGTCCTGTAGTTGAAACATAATAATAACAATGACATAACAATGATAACAATGAACTACAAGAAAATTCTCTATGTACAAAATATAATAATGTATGTAAGTACTTACAGCATTTCATGTTTTGTGGATGAATTGGATAAAAAACTAATACAATTATATTCCAATCAGAAAATTCAACTAATAAAGTTAACCTCCGACAGCATTTAACCCTGTGATTGCTCGCCTCGCACAGCATGTCAGCTGTGCTGAGTCGTCGGCTAGGGGTGTAGCCCGCGGTGCTGATCTCTTCGCGTGGTTCCGCGGTGCCGTCAGGAGGGGAACTGACCAGACCCGAGAACAAGGTCTCTATAAAGTGTCACTACTGATCTTGCCCGAGAAAATATATCGCAGCTCAATCTATTTGCGATGAAATAAAGTCTTAGAACCTTAGGACGACCTCAGAAGTCGCACTCGCAGAAGCACAATACGCCATCTTGGTGAAAGGAAGCAAACACCCGAAGGGACGTCCATAGCACTGGGGACACGGGGAGTCCCGGACGCGCAAACACGTTCATAGAACACGGGACACGGATCTCACCGGAGGTGAGGCACGCTCATATCAGTCAAAGGGTTAAATATAATGAACTATACTCACTGGATCGCGGGAATGGAATCGCCGAATCTCTGTCAAAGTCAAAGTTCGGCTGCGTGTCATTTTTGCGCTTGCTGGAGTGATTTCTACTCTTTATAATATAATTTTTACAATTTTTATTCTCATTATTTACCTTTGTAATAAACATAAAATAAAAATGAAATTGAAAAACTACGAAGACTAATGAAAAAAACTCATTTTAAATTATAAGAAAGAAATTACTGCATTTCTGTGTTATACATATTGAGTTGTCGCATGCAAATTATAAGATAGAAAGTTGAAATTTTGGGAAACTGTAGAGAATTTATAGCGCTACATTTTGTATTTAGCCTTTTTTATTATCTGTACTAGAACACGAGATATTCTTAAAAAACAAAGGAATAACGTAAGTTTTTCTACGATTTCCATTTTTCATTGTTGATTTTTAGACTCAAAATCGGACATAAGTGCCTGAAAAAATTCTCGAAACATCTATATCATCTATAGAAAGTCTCAATGATAATTAAAGTCAATATTCGTAAGCGCAAAGTGGTTCAAAAAATTAAAACTTATATAAGAAGCTAAAAAAACACGTTTTATTCATTTGTATGAAGTACTCTGGGTGAATTGACTTAAATTCGGCGAAAAACATATTTTTTTAACACTTCAATTACGATTTTCAAAATAAAAAATTTTTAGCCCCCGGGGGCAGTTTTGCATATCCTATTCCGCCACCCCCTTTACATACAACATCGCGTTCAGTAAAGTGTTTGAAGTAATTCAGTATGTGATAATGGCGAGTGAAAATCAAAATATGTATGAGAAGGGTCACATGTATACATGAGGATTGCGTAGTCCTTGACTCGCGCATCACACAACTTCAAACACTGCCGCGTGTGTAGGTCCAACATAGACTATCCTGCAGATATCAAAATTCCAATGCAATCGCAGACCAGAAGATGAAAATGTCCTGAAGCATAAAATTAGAGGCTTACTGCTTTTTGAAGGGAATTCCATTCCGAAAATTCAAAAGTATTATTAAAAATGAACAGTATTGTTGAGACTTCGAATATAGCTTTAGTAGTGGGAGTGCTTTGAAGATTGTGCCGATGGTCTGAGCAATATGTCTTTCTGAGTTTTTGTAGTAAGGGAAGATTTTGACTGTTATCACTCATCGGCGTTATGATCTGATTTTAACATTAAATATTGAAGAAAATATCAGTGTTACCTGGGTCTGGGCGACAGGAAATCTGTTTCCTTTCTAGTTTTATCTCGTTATTAGTGCATGTATGACGCTCCACGCTATTATGATGCGCCAAAACCGCTGGTTCACGGACAGTACAACATCATGGAACATTGAAATCGCAATACCGATTTCACATAAACAATTCAATACTCAGTACAGTGTACACACGTGTATTTACTCATTTTTCCACGAGCGAGGCCATCCGCCACCAGATGGCTCGGCTGCTGAGTTTCAAACAATGTGCGCTCGCCGCGTCTTTTCGGGAAGCGTACTTCGAGTTTTCTTTCTTGGCGCACGGGGGGGGGGGTGTCACTAAAATGGAATATCTCACGGTATTTCGCGTCGTTCTCGGTTGTGCCGCTAGGAGTCGCATGATCGCGACCGTATCGAGCAGTGCTGGCGATCATGCGATTCCTGGCGGCACAACGGAGAACGACGCGAAATACCGTGAGATATTCCATTTTGGTGACACATCCCCGTGCGCCAAGAAAGAAAAACCGAAGTAGAGCTAATTTCTTCGCGCGCGCGCTCGCCTCCGGCGTCTGGGAGGTGGTCTCTCACGGTCCTTCTAGAAGCAGTTCGAGAGAAGATTCTATACTGCGAATAATATTTCTGCCGACTTGACAGCTCCCGGCTGTCTGGGGAGAGGGGGTTTCGTTAACCAATCAGAGGCTTCAAATTGGTGATGTCACTACAGAGTTGCCGACGTCTTCTAAGAAACAAATGAAATCTAATAGCGCGAAGCAACTGAAAATTAAAGAGCGCCGTGTGCCAAGAGGAGAGCCATTACTTGTTTGGTTATGCGTCATGTGTGCGGTTGTGACGTCTAGTGTTAAAGGCTTACTTAAAAGCTGATATACTTATGACACAATGTATATGTACATTTACCTTAAAGGACATTTCTAATTTTTAACTTTATGCCAATGCATTCAGTAGAACGTCTCCTGACAGGACAGGTAAAGTCAGTAACATTGAAAAGGTCTTTTTTTTAAAAAAAAATATGTACGTTCTGTGAAAAGTATGTACTCAAACCAAGGTCTTGAGTTTAGATACATCTCTCCTACAAATCTTTCATAATAAATGCTACCTATCTTCCTTCTTAAAACGCGTCGCACTGTACATACTTTTCATCTGCTTTGCGCGTGTTATACAAAAATGTTTTGTTATTTTTGCATTGGCGGGATCAGTGTAAGGGATTGCGACAAATTTGTGTAACAGTATATCATAAAATAAACTAGTGTCATTATTAAAATTCTACCAAAAATACAGAAAGTAGGACGTGTCGGCCTCAACAGCTGATCTGACGACGACCACGTCTGCCCGAGTAACTGGCAACATTGTTTTTCCCCACTCCCGGCTGTCAAGTCGGCAGAAGTTTTATTCGTAGTTTAGGACAAATTCTCTTCCCTCTTTAATGCAGTCGGTGGTCTCAGGAGTGCGACGTTTGAAATGTACGCTCTTTTCTGCTAATCCATCCCAAAGAATGGTTGTTATTGTGTACATTCGTTATTAGGCGTCAAATTTGAATTAATTTGCCCTCGTGTAAACAAGTGCTATTAAGCGTACTTTTCAAATATGTTCTGCAACTTAGTTATCCTCTAAATTTGTGAGAACTGATTAGTTGGTGTAGTATTGACAGCAGAATATTCATTTTGAAAACTATTTCTACTTGCGTGTTGAAAATTATTTATTATTCAGTGTAGGACCGACATTTTCCGAAACCGTTCTAAGGAATACGGTTCTCAAAACCCTAAGTGGGCATCAGCTCCGAGATCGATTTTCCGGGAGAAAAAATACTTTCTTAAGCATTTGAGAATTCTGAATATGAATTATTAGTATATGAGTCCTAAAAAAACAAAACAATCAGAATTTTCTTAAAAGCTTGTGTTTGTACAAAACTTTACACTCTATTACTCGATTGCGAAAGAAAAGTGTGTAATATAGTACGGGTAAGTAATAAACAGAAAAAATGTGTTGTGATGCGCGAATCAGAAGCTAGAAAATTTGTTCTCTGACCTGAGAAACCGAGATAAAGCCTTGAATTTCAAAAAGCCAGATCGCTGGTCTCTCAGTAAGAGCTTATTTTCAAAGTTTCGGCGTTTCCTCCGTGGATATTCCGTGTACGTACAAGTTCGGCAACACTAAAGAACGCAATTTAGTTAAAATGTTTACTGCATAAGGAATATTGCTATTGAATAATCTTCGCAAAACTACCATTACGGCTTGTGAATTTCTGATTGTTTTGTTAGCGTTGCAGGTCGCAATGCCATTGGCATCGCGTGCCACGTGACTTAGGTCGCTGCTCTTGGCGGGCAAGGGAAACTGCCCGCACGGCGATACGTATACTTCGGTTTTTCTTTCTTGGCGCACGGAGGTGTGTCAATAAAATGGAATATCTCACGATATTTCGCGTCGTTCTCCGTTGTGCCGCCAGGAGTCGCATCATCGCCAGCACTGCTCGATAGTCGCATCATGCGACTCCTAGCGGCACAACCGAAAACGACGCGAAATATCGTGAGATATTCCATTGTAATGACACACCCTCGTGCGCCAAGAAAGAAAAAACCGAAGTATAGTTTGTGCCATAAGCCTGGTGGGGGCTCCAAGCCGCTCGATTTTCGTGCAGGGTGACTCCCCGTTGGCCTCTTGGTTTCGTCGTTGCTATGCCCGATACGCATGGGAAGTTGAGAAGGGATTTGCCCCGGCGCATTGTGAGTGATGTTTGAACCGTACTTCGTTACCAACCTGGAAAGTTGGTAGCACCGAGCTAACGGGGTAGTGCTGCATAATTTTAAGGCAAGACGCCTTTGGGCGAGTTGCGCATCCGGATTTCGCTCTGAAGGTGCATTAAGGTGGTATGTCCGTGCCAGTCGCTAGTCAAACACTGGACAATTTATTATACACAGATTAACAATACCTGGAAAACGGGAACGGTACATTTAAATAATTATTTGTAAATAGTTAAAAGAGAAACATTGAATACTTACTATAGAGAAACAGTGCTCACTGATAAATTTAGACTACCATGCTTTTTCACAATTGGCAATGCCTAATATAGATTAGGTTGACTTTGGCGCCTGTATTCCTTTTCTTTCTGCTTCGATTACTAGTTAGATTGTTTACATTGAAAATGAATTACCATCAAATAGTTTGTGGTTGTGTTTGGTATAAAATTTTAAGTTAGGGTGTTTTTATCCCGGACCCCAAGAGAAACAGTGGTGACAATTGTGTGATTTGTTCAGCGAAACTCCTAGGCCGAAAGCAAGTGCTTCAGTTGGCGATGAATTTCACAGACTTTTTATCAATTACACCTGAGAATGCCCGGTGAAATACATTACATTTAATACCATTTGATTAAAAAAATCTACGTATTGAATAAAAGAAACTAGTGGTGCTTCCAACGCACATACTTTCTCGCTCTGCTTCTATACGGTCCTTATTGCTATTCCACTACTCCATAAACCAGCAAAAATGTACTATACCAAACCATTTCGGTACCCAGACCCGACAAACGAAACTCAAATTCAACGAACCGGCACTTATACCACTACGTAACAGCAACACCACCTCGGTCGAACAGAGCCATAAAAGAATGGAACCGACCGAAATGCTCATAATTTTACTTAAATCGGTTCATACAGATATATACTAGACAACTGTTCATTTGACATGTCATACGCTTCAGAAATCGAATAACAGAGTTGAAAAATTGTTTACAAAACGCAGTTAGGGAAAACACAGACAAGTCCTGTCTATTTATCTATATTGAATCTATTCGTGAGTAGAAGTACTTCAATTGATTTTCAATAAAGTATCTACACTCTTCAATGTTTTTTTCCTGCAACATCACATTCATCAAATTAAAATTCCCCTCGGGAGATCGAACTCGGTACCTTCCTTTTTGAAGAGAACAACCCGAAGGTGCATTAACCAACCGCGCTACGAAACCGACTTGCAGGACAACTGCAAATATTTCAGTCAAACCGTACTTGTATCAGTTCTATCATTACGATGCCGGTAATTGTCAACATGCGAAAAACTTGTCTTTCAAAAAACATGACCTAGAAAGGCAGCGGTGAACTGTTTACTCCACATAATTTATCGGATGATCGGCATTTGGAAAATAACTACTGCGAGAAAGTATGTGCCATTCTATAGCACCACTAGTTTATTTATATATTTACCTTCCCTTCATACACACGTGCAGAAAATTTAAAGAACAAATTTGGAGCGGTTTTTGAGATAAATTTTTTTTGTAAATTTGAATCGCAATTTACACAAAAACTATTCGTTTTTTCCAAAATATGGTACATGACCTTATTTGAAGTGCTTATTTTGTACAACCGACTTTGTCTGAGGCGAAAATCTCTATCTTCAATTTTGCCGTTTGTAAACAGTTTTTTGCAATTTTCGAAAAATAGGCCCTATGAACGAAAATGATGCCTACGTCATTCCCTTCAACGTTCTTCGCACTCTTCAACAACAAAATATAATCAAAAAATTTGGAGCCATTTTTTTTAAATTCATAAAATCTCAAAATGGGCTTCATGTAAAGTATCCTCAAATACTAAGATATCGGTTTCAAATTCAAGAGGCCTTGAGACGAGTCAAAACCATCGGGGAATATCAATTTTGAAGCAAATCCACCGAACGGTTTAGGCGCTAGCGTTGACCACAGACGGACTGAATGCCGTCAATTGATTTTTAAGTATGAAGAAGCAACAAATCATGGATTTTGACTACACCACGAGATAGAGGATTTTTTTTCTTAATTTAGCAACAGATTTTATCCACTTTTCTGTCACCAGACCCCTGCTATAAGAGATTTTCTGGCGAAAATTCTCCGTTTTCCGCCGCACGATTACATAACTTTCTCTTCTTACGAAGAATTCGTAAGGCGAGAAAGTAACTTCTTACGAAGAATTCGTAAGGCGAGAAAGTAAAAATTACTTTCACTGTAAATCTTCAATAACTTAAACTAGTGGTGCTTCTAAAGTACATTCTTTCTCGCACGGCTTCTACATGGCCTTAAATGCATAAACCAGCAAAAGATTTTTTAACCAGCAATTATTTTCCGTTCTGGCACCCGAAATCTGATCCTCAAAGTTAACGAGCAGGAAGTCATACCACTACGTCACACTAGCACCGTATGGGACCAATAGAGCCATAAAATGTATCGAGCCAACCCATAAAAAAATGCATGACAGGAAAACATTACGATGGTACCAAGGAGAGATGTGAAAGATTGTTAGAAAGTTAAAATTGGAAAATTACATACAGACACTTCCAGTTCATTTATCCTAATTATCAATATTTGTGATTCGAATGGCTTCACATGGTTTTCAATCACGTTTCTAGAACTCTCAATTATTTTCTGTGACAACACAGAATATTGACAAATAGTATTCCTCGACCAGGACTTGAACCAGCAAAGCTTCCCTCGGAAGAGCTGGTCTGATGCTCGCCAATTAATGAACACGGCTACCTTTGCTATGCATGGCTCCCACACTTATATAATAGTAATAGTGTATGGTGGTTTCATTTGTAGCATTAGGAAGCCGAAAAATCCGGAGAATGTGAAACAAAATGTTCTTTGGGCGCCCAACTATAGTTTGAACCAGTTGAACTGGTTCAAACTATAGTGAAACGCTGACTATCAAATTGATAATATATCGATTCCTAAATAAATCAAATAAAAAAATAAATTATGTGATTCTTTCCCAAGTAGACCATTCTTGCCCAGCTTCTTATACACTATCACAGTGCTAGCTCATTTTTCTTGGGTTCGTCAAATGACTATTGCTTACAATATGTCATTTGATCTGCCTTCCATACGGAAGGCGAAAACAATCTGAAAGTTCTTAATTCGTGATTGCAAGATTGCACAATAATAATCAGTTGTTTTTTTGTTAACAGCATCAAACAGATTTATTGACTGTATAAACTTTGCTGTTTGATCAATATTAAATATCACATAACTATACAATTTAAAATAAATAGCTCGTACGAACTGATCTCTCTTCCTTGACGGGGTAGATGGCGCCTCGCAGGATCTTCCCGTCGTCTTCAAGCGGCACCGTCCGTTACCTTGACGCAACCTTAGGCTGACCAGTTACCAATAATATTCCTAATATATTTCGAACTGCTGTTTGTATCACACGCACCGCAGAAATACACCAGCGATCTGTTCACTACCAAGTCTGGAGGTCTAATAATTGTAAATTCCTCTGCACCTGTCGTAATGTTATTTTTTGTTGCTAAGGCGTCTTGTTTACGTATTTTTGTTTTGGACACGTTACTACGGTGTCTTATTACGCCTCTATGCATTGTGTGCCATACGTTTATTGACGGTTAATATTATTTACTGCTCCCTACCTATTTGGTATATCACAATAGAGATTAGAAAACTAAGTTCTGCGAGAAAGTCTGTGCCATTCTATAGCACCATTATTTTATTTATTTCTCGTCTCTTATTACGCATGTGGAGAAAATTTAAAGAACATTTGAAGCGGTTTTTGAGAAAATTTTTTTCGCAAATTTAAAGCGCATTTTGCACAAAAACTACTCGTTTTTTCAAAAAATTGTACATTTTTTAAGGAATTTATTTTGTACAACAGACAGGCCAAAATCTCCATCTACAATTTTGTAGTTGTAAAAATTTGTTTTTAAATTTTTCAAAAACAATGCATCACCCTGAAATAGGATTAGCGCCATATTTTTTACCGTCTCGTATTACGTATATGAACAAAATTTAAAGAAAAACTTTCGAGCAGTTTTTGCGACCGAACAAAATTTTGGTAAATTTCAAACGCAATTTACGCAAAAACTACTCATTTCTTCAAAAAAGTGTACATGACATTATTTAAAGTGCTAATTTTGCACAACCGACTCTGTCTGAGGCAAAAATCTCTATCTTCAATTTTGTAGCTTTTAAAATTATTGTTGGTTTTTTTGTTTTTGTTTTTTTTTTGTTGCAATTTTCGAAAAATTCGAGATAACGAAAATGATACCTGCATCTTAAACGCCCTTTTCACTATTCAACAACATAATTTAATCAAAAAATTTGGAGCCATTTTTTTGAAAATTTTAAAAATATCCAACGGCTTCATGTAAAGTATTCCCCAAAGTTAAAATAGCGATTTCAAATTCCAGGTGCCTCGACATTAGCCAAGTCGATTGGAGAATATCAATTTTGAAGACAATCGGCTAAACGGTTCAGTAGGCGCTAGCGTTGACCACAGACGGACGGACGTTTTGCCGTCAATCGATTTTTACTTTCCCGTATAGGTACGTATATATACCGAGAGAGATACGTAGTATAGAGAAAGTTATATAATGCTGCGCAAAAAAATGGCCAATTTTCGCCAGAAAAAAAATTCATTGCCGGGCCGTGATAACGAAAAAGTGGATAAATCCAGTTGCTAAATTAAGAAAAAATCCCCTAACACGTGGTGTAACCAGAACCCCTCTTTTGTGGGTCTTTAATACCGAAAACCCAATTGAAAGGAAAACGTCCGTTCGTCAGTCTGTGAACACTGCTAGCGCCTAAATCATAAGTACGATTTATTCCAAAATGGATATTCCCTGGTCGATATGATTCGTGTCGAAGCTTTGAGATTTTGAAAAAGATTCTATAAAATTTGGGGGTACTGTAAATGAAGCACCCCGGACATTTTCAAAATTTTCTCAATAACGGCTCCAAATTTTTTCTTTACATTTCTTGAAAGAACAGAGTAAAATGCACTTATTAAGATGGTCGATTTTCACGGTCAAGTATGAATTTTCGAAAATTGCAAAAGTTTGAATTTGATTCGGCGTCTTCCTCCAACTAGAAAATTGCAGGTAGAGATTTTTTTGAAAACTCAAAAATGTTTTGTGAAAATGGGCTTCAAATGTCGAATTTTTAGTAACATTTAAAGGCCATTTTCTTAAAAACGGCTAAACATTTTTAAAGGAAAATTGCCATATGGGACGAGGTTTTTGTGTTCTTTAATATTTTAAAACGAATGTTTTAGTTTTACCATTAGGAAACCGAAAAAATTAAGAAAATGTCAAAATGTAGTTTGGGCGGCGATAGATGGCAGCTGGCACGAGTATCTGGCAATTCCGAATAGCAAGACGAGACAGGAGGAAATAGAAAACTAATATGGGAAAGTCTGTGCCATTCTGCAGCACTACTTGTTTTGTATCAAGAAGGAACGAAACATGGATTTTGGCTACACCAAGAGTTAGAAGATTTTTTCCCCTAAATTTAGCAATAGAATTTATCCACTTTTTCGTCACCAGGCCCCAGCTTTAAGCGTTTTTCTGGCGGAAATTCGCCGTTTTCCGCCACACGATTTCATAACTTTCTCTTCTTACGAAGTATTCTTATGGAGGGAAAGTAAAAAAAACATGCCCGCACAAGTTTTCCCGTAAGAGTCTACTAATTTACATTTATTTATTTAAAAAATTAGGCCGGTAAAAAGGCTCTCAAGGCTTTTTTCTTACCATCTTGAATAACGGAGATTTTACTTTCATTATGGTACATTTCGGGGGTACTTCACTGTTGTCGATCTAACGAACATAAGTATAGTACTACCTTAAGGCTAAATGTACCGACACTAGTTCAATTTGTCGCCACCACGTGGCAACACCAAATATATTAAAATTTACTTTACCAATAACGTCTGAACAAATGGTCCGATTTTCAATCTGTAAACGGCATTTGACTCCTTTTTGTAATAGAATTTACGCTACGAAGCTCTTTTTCCAAAAAAAAAAACTAGCAGAAACTCATTTTCTAAAATTTTTCTCGTACTTCCGGGAACAATTTCAAAAATGTGGGCTTATAGCGCGATGGCGACAAGCTTCCAGAATCCAACGCCGCATCAAACATGCAAATCGGATAAATAGGAGCGACGTAAAGTCAAATTTCGAAAAACACCTCACTCCACGCCGCCTTCCACACCGCCCCCGTCTTCCGCCTAGTGGGGGAGGGGCCGCTGACTCAACGCGGAGACCACCGGCACTGCTAATCCCGAGGGCCTGCGGCGGACGGGCAGGCAAGGCACGCACTCCGTTATGCTTTCGTCACTTCGCATCTCAATGTATTTTTTCCCCGCAAATGAAACTAGAGCAAACGTAATCTCAGAAAATGGCGTTTAAGCATTTGTGCAAATTCGGAATTTTCAGTTCGTTTTCACAGAAAACATCTGTTGTTGAGGAATTTTTAAGACATAATGTAAAGCACATATACTCCTAAATGTAATAATGTGAACAAATAGCCGTTAATGAAAATATTTACGAAATGAAAGGCTAGTCAAAGAATTACATTTTTGTAATTTTTGAAAAAACAAAAGAATAGAGCATTATGGCGTTTATGTCATCTCATAGAGTACATTAGGCACTATCCTTTTCAAAAGAAAAAAATTGGAGCAGTTTTTGAAAAAATCTTGTTTTTGTAGTTTTTTAAAAATTGCACATATTGCACGCAATATTGCGCGAAAACTAAAAGTTTAAAAAAAAGTACATGACCGTATTGAAAGAACTAAGTATGGAGAACAAATATCATTTTAAGGAAAATTTTCTATCTTCAAATTTGCAGTTGTAGGAAGACACCGAAATAAATTCGGATTTTTCCAATTTTTCAAAAATTAGAGTCAATAATGAAAATCAGATCTATGCCACCTTTATAAGTATATTTTAGTTTATTCTTACAATTAATTTAAGGAAAACATTTGGAGTCATTTTTGATTTATTGGTAGTGACTTCGGGCACGTCAACTACGGAGGTCTTTAGTACCGCAAGTGTAGGGCATGTTTATTTAATTGGGAGGTGGAGGTGATGTTCCCCCTGGATGGCGAGATCCGGCGCTGACCTTCCGTCT
Organism: Acheta domesticus; assembly: GCA_031308135.1. NCBI lineage: Eukaryota > Metazoa > Arthropoda > Insecta > Orthoptera > Gryllidae > Acheta > Acheta domesticus. The sequence continues at coordinate 22,549,172 of JAHLJT010005437.1, read as the reverse complement.
ACTAGTTTTCCCCAACCAGGTATCTGCCACCAGCGGGGCACTACCCCAGCCGGAACAAGCTCTAAATCACCGACCTATCTACCTGTCGGCTTGCGGGGTTCTTTCCCAACCAGGTATCTCCCACCAGCAACTCAAAATATTCCTGTAAAAAAGAGCTTCAATTTTCGCATTTACAGTAACGCTTACACATCATTTTCTTAACAGCGGCTCCAAGTTTATAAATGAAAATTGCCATACAGGAGGATGTTTTACTCTTGATTAATATTCTAAAAGTAATATTACGAATCTACTACCAGGAAACCGAATAATGAGAAAACTTTAAGAAATGTATTGTGGGTAGCGATATATAACAGCTGCGAAGAAGATGGGGCAAGATGGTAAAGCTGGCATAGAACAAGGAAATTAGAATACTTTACTACGAGTAAGTCGGTAAAATTCTGTTACACCACTTTTTCAAATTTGTCCGAAAGTACGAAGACATTTTTAAAAATTACCTTCAGCTACTTTACTTGAAAAATGGGATTAACCAGGTGAATTCTATCAAGGAGACAAGCCATTTTGAGATCAACTAGTGGTGCTACAGATTGGCACAGACTTTCCCATATTAGTTTTCTACTTCCTTGGGTTTGGGCTAGCTATTCGGAATTGCTATACTGTCGTACCAGCTGCCAGCTATCGTCGCCCAAAGTACATTTTTTGATATTTTCTTAAGTTTTCGAATTCCTGATGGTAGAACGGAAATATCAATTTTAGAATATTAAAGAACAGTAAAACCTCGATCTGAATGGGAATTTTCTTTGAAAAATTAGGAGTCGTTTTTAAGAAAATGGCGTTTAAGTGCTACTAAAAATGCGAAATTTGAAGCTTTTTCACAGAAAATTTTTGAGTTTCCGAAAAACTTCCTTTGAAGTCATTTGAAACACATTAACTCACAAATACAATAGTGTTTACAAATTGCTGGTAATGTGCATATTAGAGGTGTGAGAGATCTTTCACAAAAATTACATTTGTGAAACTTTTGAGAAAACAAAAAATACCCCAAAATAAACTTCACGCCATATTAAAGAGTGCAATTTGCACTATACGTTCGAAAAGCATGAAGAAAAAATTTGGAGCCATTTATAAGAAAATGGTGTTTGAGTGTTTCTGAAAATGCCGAATTTTGAGCTAGTTTTCATAGAAAACGGTTGAGTATTCGAGAAACTTTGTATGACATTATTTAAAACACATTTACTCATAAATGTAATAATGTAAACAAATCGCCGCCAATGAAAATATTACCTACGTGAGAGACAAGTTAAACAAATATTTTTGTAAATTTTGCAAATAAAAAAGAATAGAGCAATATGGCGTTTATGTAATATCATAGACTACATTATGCACTATCCCTACCAAAAGTTCAAAGAAAAAAATTTGGAGCAATTTTTGAGAAAATCTGTTTTTTATAATTTTTTCAAATTGCACATGTTGCAAGCAATATTGCGCGAAAAATACTAAAATTTTCAAAAATGTGTACATGATCGTAATGAAAGAACTCGCTTTGGAGAACAAATTTTATTTGAAGGAAAAATCTCTATCTGCAATTTTGTAGTTGTAGGAAGAGGCCGAAAAAGTTGAAACTTTTAGAATTTTCGAAAATTCAGAGTTAATCGTGAAATTATGACCGATTCCACTTTAATAAGTGTGTTTTACTCTATTCTTACAAGAAATTTAAAGAAAAAATTTGGAGCCGTTTTTGAGAAAATTTCGAAAATGTTCGGGGGTGTTCATGCAAAGTACTGCTATGTTTTATAGATTCCTTTTCAAAATCTCGAAGCTTTGACTCGAGTCAGATCGACAGGGGCTTATTCGTTTTGAAAAAAACACCAACAAAAAACATACATATGGTTTAGGCGCTAGTAGTGTTCACAGACGGACGGACAGACAGACAAACGTTTTGCTTTCAATTGGTTTTTTCGGTATCAAGGACCCACAAAAGAGGGATTCCGGCTACACCACGTGTTAGGGGATTTTTTCTTAATTTAGCAACTAGATTTATTTCCTTTTCGTTATCAGGGCCCTGCAACGATTTTTTTTCTTCCGAAAATCCGCCGTTTTTTCCCGCAGCATTAAATAACTTTCCCTATAATACGTAAACAATTCCGTATATACGTACGTATACGGGAAAGTGAAAATCGAGTCGTAGGATAAAAGAGCTCGTGCGTAATCTCTGCTCATTCTTTCAATAGTGGAATGATAACGGAAGATCTTAGAAGTAACAGATATCTAAAATAAAATGTGAGGAAATGGAATTAATTGTGTGAATATCACTAATATTCCATTTTCTTTTTGAAATCGGTTCCAAACGGTAATCGATATTTTGAGTAATACTTCAAACAATTTTTTGATCATATTTGAAGGAAGACGGGAGTATGTGAATAAGATAGTGTTATAATACTATTCAAATTATCTATCTATACTACTATCAAAATGAAATAAGAACTAATTGCTATTAAATATGATATGAGGCCGTTTACCTCTGTTACAACATCACTAATTTCATTTATGGGGAAAAAATATATTGAGATGGAAAATGACGAAAGCATGACTGCCTGACTTGCCAGCCTCGCGCGCGGCAGCCAAGCCTGGCGTGCCCAGAGACTCACTGCCGGTGGCCGCGCAGGGAGCGCGTGGGCGCACGGGCGGATGGCGCGACGGCGCGGCGTGGAAGGGGGAGGGGTGTGAGGTGTTTTTCCAAATTTGACTTTACGACGCTCCTATTCATCCGATTTGCATGATTGACACGGCGTTGGATTCTGGAAGCTTGTCGCCATCGCGCTATAAGCCCACATTTTTTAAATTGTTCCCGGAAGTACGAGAAAAAAATTCAAAATCGAGTTTCTGCAAGTTTTTTGGAAAAAGGGCTTCGTAGCGTAAATTCTATTTTAAAAAGGAGTCAAATGCATTTTACAGATCGAAAATCGGACAATTTGTTCAGACGTAATCGGTAAAGAAAATTCCCTACGATAGTGCTGCGATCTAGCGAATTTTCCTATAAGTTTTTTCGGTACATTTAGCCTTAAGCAACCAGAGACGGATGATGAGCGATCCGAAATGTAATGAACCCGATGAGCATGAGCGATGCGATCTGCGATGAGTCAAATCCCTAACATGAAATTCCTTGGGCGGCTCATCCAGTGTTGCCAGACGTACTAGAATCCGAGTATTTTTACCATTTTAGAGAATATATCATGAACCAGGATGAAGACATCTAGGTGCGTTTAAATACCAGAATTTTAAGTCTACTGTGACGTACCACCCTCGGAGCTGACTGACTTCAGCATGTTCCTGAGGCGGCGAGTCAATTTGGAGTACTTTGGTTGACTTGAGTTTAGTGAGATGTGGAAATGAAGGACAGTTTTCTTCAAGAAGAAATCTTCAGATTGAAGCACCATTTATTACAATTTAGCAAAGAGAGAGGGGGGGACGGGGGGACGATAGACCAGATAAAGGAAATTCACAGGGAGTCGAGCTCAGACGTGGCGGCCTGTTACCCCATCACTGCGAGGTCCAGGCGCGGCGGGGACAAGAGCAGCGGAGGCTGCGGCGTCGTGTCCCTGACTCGTATCCGCTCCTGCTACTGCTCCTAGCTCCATCTCTGACATTGCTACTCTCTGCCATTGCTACTGCCTCTGCTCCGACTGCTACTTCCTACTGTCTCTCTCTCTCTCTCTCTGCTCCCGCTGGGACCGGTATATATTGGGCCCTCGCGTGCATGCGACAGCACTTTTTGGAGGTTGCGTCGCCGAGATGTTTGCTTGTCGTTGCATTCCGCTTGCCTTCGGTGACGCCCCCGGCACGGTGTGGAGTAATGGTGTCTCGCCACACTACGGTAATTGATGTACAATTCAAAAATTTGTTTAATAATTTTTATTCAATAATTTAAAACCACGACCATTTAATTTTAACGACAAAAACATTACAAAGAACTATGATATTGGTGAAAGGGACGGTCTTTTTCTAACACATGCTATGGTAGAAAAGAATAGAACGTTTAGCGGTGGAAAGAGCCTCTTTCCATAATACGTCTTAGCTTTTCATTTAGTTTGTCGACTTAAAATAAATCGATATCCAGTTAAGTTAAAAGGAACTCCCTGTGCGCGTTAAAGATATAATAGAGTTACAAGAGAACAATTTCAGAATTTGGATCAAATGGTTTTGGAACCAGCAATTTTAGTGAAAATACGACGATTTTTGATTGTTGGTACTGGTACATACAGCTAATCATCTGGCACCGCTGGCCTCACCGTCCTTGAGCACAAACACGAGACAAGAATGTCTTTTTCTCGAAGGGTTTGGGTGCGAAATGACGTTAAAACTCCCGTGATCCAGTGGCGTACACTGCTTTTATGCTCTGGGCTACTGCTGACTTCAGAAATAATCTTTGACCATCTAACTATACATAATCTTATTATGTATAGTTAAATGGTCAATAACTATAGTGTAATACTACAATGGTCATAATTATGACATATAAGAGATATGAGATAATTATGAGATATAAATATAAGATTATGTAGTTTTTCTAGTTTGTACGACGACGATTAAAATGCTTCTCTAATAAACGGTGTACAATGCACTAATTGTCAACAGTTAAACATTCCGAAGCTTGCAGTGATATTTTTCAACATATCTTACAAGTTGTCTATTGTTAAGTATGTGATAGTGTCAAAGTTAATATATTGCAATTTTAACACTTAAAACATGCTTAATCTCTCTATATAAAACTGGATGTATATGGTATATGAGCTAAAATCCGACACCGTTGGACCGATCTCCATGAAAGTTGGCACTTTTACGTGTTTTTTCACCGAGAAGGTTAATTCTGTTGTAAATCCACTACATGGCGCTGTAAAACAAAACAAAATATTTGCGTCAAATGTAATCCGCAACACACTCGGCAGCAGTTTGAACCTATATCATTAAATAACTCCTAAATGAGGCGTTCTAGGGGCCTTAAAAACTAAAATTTTGCGGCCGCCTCAAAGAAACGTTTCTCACAGTAATCCACAGAAAGAGCTCTTTTCAAACATTCTATTAAGTTTTTGCTAGTCTGGCGCTTCCCGATATTACCTCACCTGCTCAGAGACGTGCAGAATCTGAAAGTAAATGTGAATGAGAAGGACAGAAAGGCAGAGACAGACAGGGACGGTGAGGGAGGGAGAGACAGTAACAAAGAGTGATGGGAAGGGAAAGTGGGAGTTGAAGGGCAGAACCACGTCTGCCGGGTTTTCCCAGTATAATCTATTATGTATAGGTGTACTCATCGCTAAACCTCTGTCTTGCACAAAAGCGCCCGTCTCATTTACTGTGTCCGTATGCTGCCCACTGCCTCCGAATTGCTCCGAACGCTCTCCGATCGTGTCAAGAAACCGCTCGGGAAATCGGCAAACTGGGCCCTTCGTATCTTACCATTGGGAGGGGGAGTGAATCATGCAACGAACGCACGCTGTGCGGACGCCGCTGGGTGCCAGCGGTTTATTTATTTATGTATTGGGTCAAAAAGCACTAAAAACTGTATATGACGTGTGGGGTAAGATATTATCTGCGCGGTGTATTCGGCGTTGCCGCTTTTTGGAGGACTGATGCACCGACGACCGAGCGATTTTATACATATCTCAACAGAACAGATTATACAAAATCTTGAAAAATGTCACTGAAAAAGAATGTGGCTTACAATTATTTTTAATATGACCGCCGTTATGTCAGGTAGCCCACAGTATACGCCACTGCCGTGATCCCTTTTCTTATTGCTGAGTATTGTGCTAGTTACGAGCTACCGTATTATTATCCACTGAAATAATTGTCAGCTCGAATTTTCTAGGATTTTGATCACGAACCCCGTCGATACTTCAACATTTCATCGTGGACAGGCTCAGAGGTCCTCTCGATATCAAATATTTTCTCCGTCCCCATCTTGTGTTCGTGCAGCAGCTCCCCTGAATCTCCGGTGGCTATCTCAGTTTTTAATGTTTCTTCCAGATTCGTGTCGCGATTGTTCCAATCTTTCGTTTGTTTCGCGTCATGTCGTTTTTTAGTGCAAGTCACCATAGGTTTTGGTTGTGTATAGTTTCAGGTGCGTCGTCATGTGATCTTTTGTGCAGACAGCTACGCAGTTGCCAGCTGTGGATTACATCTTGCGTTTTCGATATTTTTTTCTATATATGCATAATCACCGAGAGTTAATAAGTGTCTGCATTTAATGTTTATTATTGATTACTACAACAGTAAAAAGGTACAATAATACCAATTAGGCCCCGTATTACAAAAGCACGCAGCCAAAAAGATAGATAAAATTCATTATGTTCCCTCCTACTGGTATAATATCATTCGTTTAGTTCGAAAGAAGAACAGTACGTGAAATGGCCCGAGCATGGTCTACTCCGCATCTCCACGGGACCCTCATACCACCAGCTGGCCGTATACGTATCAATACGGGAAATTAAAAATGGACATAAATAAGATTTTCTTAAGAATTGCTCAAAAATTTCTTCAAATATTTTTGCCTGAATACAACAAGGTAGAGTAATGCGAGGTAGAGTAATGCAACAAGGTAGAGTGCAAACGTTCCATTTTCATCAAAACCCCTGCAATTTCAAAAAGCTCATCAGTTCACCTTCTTACGTTCTGGTAAAAGGAGTTTAGAGAACTTAATTCTATGGGACAAAGTGGCAATTTTTTCACATAAATACGTTCAGTCCCTGAAAACGTGAAAATGGATTTTTCCTTCACTATGTAGTAAAGTAATTTCTCGCACACAAAATATCAGAATTCATAATTAGTGAGCTCTTTATACTAACAAAAAAAGTTTTTCCAAAACAGCTTTTTGTCTAAGTGATACCAACAACAGATGAAATTGAAAACAGAATTTTCACAAACATTCATATTCCCCAGTCAATATGACTAATGTCTTATTCCTTTGAATTTGAAACTGCCCCACTATGTGTTAGCATGATAGCACAGAGTGGGGGCAGAACCAACTAAACAGTTTTGAGGAATTATAAAATAGAAATCCGCGTAAATAAGGAAAATAATGTTTTTATTTTCAAAGTTGGTATTACATACCATTTTATATTCATTACGGTTTGAAAATAAAATCCGGAAGATGGCGGCCATTAAGAGCAATGCACTGTTGGATGAACGATCTCCGAAATATTGAATAAGTCGTTGACACGTATCACGGGGTGTGGCACATTTCAGTCAGGGTTGCGAGATTGGGGAATTTTGTACCCCAAATGGGGATTTTTTTCGTTGTGGGGAAATAATTGGGAACACAACTGGACGGGAAATACTTGGGCACCTTTTGGGGAAAACATTTTCATTCTGAGTGTACATAGAAATAATATTTTCTCAATTATTATGAATAAAATAGAAACAGACGATATTGTCGCTCGTTTTAATATTTTAAAGAGAACTAGTGCTGATACAGCAGCATATAGTTTCCCACGTTATTGGAAACAGCTATATTGAAATATTGCATTTTCTGCGATACTAACATCTTAGCTATTGTTTGGAAACGTCCAATTCAACGAAGAAGCAATCAACGCACGGTTTCCATCGCAGTGTTGTCAAATATATGTGAATTCGCTTGGCTAATGATGTAAATACAGTAATTAGAATATATGCAATTGCCATTTAAAAAAATTAAAAATATGCATGCAATAATGCACTTAAAATTGGCAATATATACACGTAAAACAGCCAATATATGAGCTTACAACTATGAATATGCATTAAACAAAACGAGTTAGCAACAGTTAACATATATTTATAGGTAATCATTTCCCCCGTACAAAACGCGTATAATACAATAGTTATATTCGTATTAAATGTGGAAAGTTTCCGTGAGAGAAGCGGATTTCACAAATTCGCGAGTGCGAAGAGTAATTCCGTTGTTGCATTCCCTGCATTGTCGATATTCCCTGAGAGCTAGTAATTTTTGTATCGCATATTTCAAATAGGTTTTAAATAATTTCTAAAATAATAATGTGTACATGTATAACAAAAGTTCAAATGTAAGAAACAAAGAATGATATACAAATTTTAATATACGATGCATCCAACTGTCTGAAGCGCAGTTAATTTGCAGCGGGCTTGATGTTTGTCATGAAATTATAGAAAAACTACTTGTATTTTCGAAAAATTAAGCAAGACCTTATTTGAACCTGTAGTTTTCGTAAACACATTTCATTAAAAAAACGTATTTTTGCAATTGTTGTAAGAAGACGAAAACGAAGCGCAGTCAATTCCGAACGGGCTATTATGTTTGTCACGAAATTATAGAAAAACTACTCATAGTTTCAAAAAATTCAACATGACCTTATTTACAGATCTGTTTTTGATGAGCACATTTCATTAAGAAAAATAATTGTATCTTGTAGTAAAAACAAGTGAAGTCGTAGGAAGAGCCGAATTTTTTAAATTTTTTGCAAAATCAGGCATTTTAGTGAACAAGATACACGCACCATTTTCTTAAGCTTCCTTTATGTTATCTAAGATCCCAATTTAATAAAAATATATTGTACGGATTTTAAGAAAAAATGCTTTAAAGAAAATAATTAAATTGCCTATGTTTGACACAAAATTTCGCAAAAATACTCATGTTTTGAAACATTGAACTTGACCTTATTTGAAGATCTGTTTTTGATTAACACATTTCATTAATAAAAATATGCAGCTTCATAATTGTATTTGTAGGAGGACGCCGACAACAGTTTGATTTTTTTCAATTTTCAAAAAAATCAGAGTTTTCAGCCAACACGAGACCTGTTCTATTCTCTTAAATGACCTTCAGACTATCCAACAACAAAATTTAGTGAAAATTGGCGCCATTTTTTTGAAAATTGTGAAAATGTCACGGCGCTTTATGTAAAGTACCCCCAAAATTAAAATATCGGTTTCAAATTCAAGGGGCAACGAGATACGTCAGATCGGTTGGGGAATATCAATTTTGGAGAAAATCGGCTGAACGGTTTAGTCGCTAGTGTTTTTCACAAACGGACAGACGTTTTGCCGTCAATCGAATTTTCGATTTTAAAGAGCTATAAAACGTAAATTTTGGCTGCACCACATGTTAGAGGATTTCCCCCCTAAATTTAGCAACTGGATATATCCACTTTTTTGTTACCAGGGCCTGTAATAAGTGTTTCTGCCGAAAATACGCCGTTTTTTCGCGCAGCGTTACATAACATTCCCTATACTACATACATACGGAGTATATACGTACGTATGAATGTGAAAATAAACGACAGGCATGAAGAAAGAAAAACATGAAAAAAACAAAGGGTTTCGAGCAGCTCAGAGGACGATTTTTGGTTGATTGGAATTATTTGATTTTAAGGGAACAGCCAATGTAATCGTCAGGGGCAGCTCATGTCGTTGGTCCATAATTTGGAAAATATTTTTGGGTTCAAAGTTGGGGAATTTTGTATCATTGGAGAGGTTATTTGGGGAAATTTCGTGGTAGTGTTGGGGAAAGTGCTCGCAACTCACCTGGCAACCCCGTCGTCAATAATACGCAATTCAATAATCTATTTGTTTCTTAAGGCAATCTGTTCCTCAATTACATCATTTGAAGCAAATTTTTTTCAAAAGGTTATTGGTTTATGAGTAATATTGTATTGAAACTTGAGATTTTGTTTTGATTTTACTCTCTAGTTTAGTGAGTCTCTGGATAGCACCTATTGGTTCGCGTGGGATAAGGAGAAAGTGCTATCATATAAATACGAAGGACGAAGTCCACTTGGTTATCAAATGTTTTTATTTTATTTGAGTAGAGGAAATTGCGATTAAAATTATGGCTTGCCCGATTTTCATAAATATTTTTGAATTTTCGAAAATTGCAAATGCTTCTCTCCCTTGAATTTCCCATCTTTAATGAAAAGAGAGTTTTACGTGATGACAGAAAAAAGTAAGAAACAACATGCTATGTTACGTATTCTTTACAAATAATACAAGAAATTATGTGCTTTTTTAGTTCCACAATGTGCATCGGGACGTAGCAATAATGCAGATGAAACTGATAAAATATTTGATCGTGGAGACTAAGCGTTGAAAGTTTCTTTAAAAATCTTATTTATTCATGTTCGATGTACAATGGTATTGAAAGGGTTAATTCAATACATTTTTCTACAATATTATGTCCCATCTCTGATAATTAGTTATTCTACCATATTGATTTCTCAACAATGACTTATTAAAAGCGATTACGACGCAAATCTGACGAGTATAACTGAAAGTCACTTCACTTTGTTCTTTGTTCGTGATTGACGTATTCCATTCGTTATCAATCTCTCACAGTTTGGAGAAAGAGAGCTTGTAGCAGATAACAGAAAAGTGGATGAAAATCTCTTACTTGATTACATTATTTACGTATTTGTAATTACAGATTACGCTTAAGAAAAAGTGGATAAATCAAGACGCTGAAGTTAGAGAAAAAATAGGGGAGGTGGGAGAGGGGAATAGAGAAAGGGAGAAGGAAGAAGAAAGAGGGAAATGAAGCATAGAACAATGTCTGCTGGATTCCGTTTGTATTTAAATTTAAACCTAATTAATAATGTTAAACAGCACGCTCAGAGCTCTATGTTAAATCAGCTTGTGATCATATTTGCATATATTGAATAAACACAATACATTAATGATACATGCTCTTCACTTTGACTGAGACAACTGCATGCACTCCACCTATAGTGTATTGAAAAAACTACTATCGCGTGATCGTATTTAATTTATTTTGTTTGTTAACAACTTGAAAGAAAAAGTTAACAATGATGTTACAAAAATATCATATAATAATCTAACGATTATAATTTAAAAATCGCAGAAACTTATGACGTGTGATATTCGATAGATTTTACCACGATCAAAAGTCCTGCGAGTTTGAAATCGATATTTTATTTTTGCGCGACTTTTCTTGACGTCTCGCAGCGCGAGGTGCGTGGAGAAAAGGCTACTGCCTACGTTACATAAGATGGGTGTTGCCAACTGTGATGTTATTAATATTGTTCGCGCCTCTTTCTCTCTTAATAGAACGGGATATTATAGACGATAAAATAGACCAAATTCTGAATCGTAAAGACAAGAAGAAAGCAAAATATTGTATAAAATAGCAAGTATATCACAGGGCACAGCAAGAAACAATGAAAACGCGTGAACTGAATTCATTCGAAAGCAAAGGTAGGCAGCCCTGATAATGTTGCCGTTCCGTTCCGTGTGAGACCAAGATTTTGACCAGGCCGTGCCGAGTCGTGCTGGGTTGAGCACTATACTGCGATTTTTGTAGGAAGAGCTCTCAAGATAACTCAAATCCCATCTTCGCGATGGAATATGTCACGGCATTTCGCGTCTTTTCTCGGTCTTGCCGGTGGAAGTCGCATGATCGCAAGCACTGCTTCATACGGTCGCGATCGTGCGAAATCTAGCGGAACGACTGTGAATGATACGAAATGCCGTGACATATTCCATCGCGAAGATGGGATTTGAGTTATTTTGAGAGCTCTTTCTACAAAAATCGCAGTTTAGGGAGCTCAGAGACAAGAAACGTTGCGCGACTAGTACGTGTAGAGAAAATATTGTATGCTGCAGAGAAAAGTGCTCTTTTTCTTTGACAGAAAACTGTTTTATGGATCTCTGATGCAGAAAAATTGGATTTTTACTGCTCCTATATGTAGTAAACGACTTATCTAATACGTTACGTAGTCAAAATCCACGTTTTGTGCGTTCATGGTATCGAACGATTGGAAATTTTGCTTTGTAGAGGCTCAAGGTTTTATTATGTAAATTGCCAAGAACAGAACCCGGCAAATCGTCGAAATTAGCAGAGAATCGCGTAAATAGAAATACGACAGACAGGAAACGCAAATTAGTGAATTTTGCACGATTACTCCTAACTTACACTTCACTCTTAGCCATAAAATATTGTATGAATGTTACTGCGAAATGTTCAAAGATTTTTGAATTCGAATCTTTTTATAACTTAACAAATAAAATGATACTTTATTGTACTTATGGGGGTCCGTATTTTCAAACCAAATGATACTGATGTATAGCCAATCTTTGCCTCAAATGAACAAAACAGTCCTTCGAATTCATGTTTAACTCAATACATTCAGTTTAGCTTAGGACGATCAAAGAAGTATGTGAGGTATTGGAAAGATTAATAAAATTGTAAATATCGATATTTGATGTTTCAAATGCTTTAATAGCTTTATTTGAGTATTTTTGTATATCTATAAAAACAATTTCTCATTTGAAATTTGAGGACAAATATTTTACTACATAATTTGAATATGGAGCTCTGGCTTTAGTATACTTCAACTAAATGACCAGAAATCTAAATTTATATACTTCTGTGGTTACAAATTGATCTATAAGTAAAATCTTTGTGTTTTGATCTGCATTAACATCCTATGACAAATAATTGGGATGGAGCTACAAATATTAAAATGTTTTCTAAAATCATTCGTATCGAATAAAATATTGTTTCCATCTAATCAATGCAAGGGATTAAAGAGTTGCTTACCCATCGTCCACATTATTTATGAGCGCATTCCCCAACTCTAGTAAAACTAGTGGTGCCACAACAGCATGTACTTTCTCGCAAAATTAATGGCTATGTAAAATTATAATATATCAATTTCTATCTTACACTTCAACTACCATTTGAAAAATTCTGAAATAAAGCATGAAAAATACATATATTTTTTAATTCAAACATTTCAACGAAAAATGTATTTCTACCTTTGAATTCAGTGTATTCACATTCTACATAAATGCGCCAATAATGCGCGATGCGTATTTTAGCTGTAAATAAAACTATTAGTTTATATTGACGCTAACACAAAGAGCCCGTCTTTATTCTCTTCTGAAATCCGTGAGGCGATACGATAATGGGTTGCAAAAACCAACAATGGCCGTTAATTCGTACACATTTTGCAAATTAGCATGGTTGATATCGTTGGCAAGAAAATGAAAATTAATAGAAAATTATAATAAATATAATATTGTTATATTCATCAAAATTAATCGGTTTTTACATACATTACTCTTCATACCCATATCTTATTACGCAAAACGAAATTATCTATTCGTTTTCACATTTAACTCAATTGAATCGTTATTTTTAAAACCCCGTAAGTCACTCTCTTTTGCATTTTCGCTTTTTGTGAGAAAATAGGAGCTGCAGAATAGATGCATCGTTCCATGTGTAAATTCCGTAAAACAGTTGAAGAGAATAGTCATGAGGACTGCAAATTTTGGTTCGGTTTTGAAACTCATCATTGACTTGCGAGGTATGTGTGACTGTGTAAGTATATAGGTATCAGTGACGAAGCTAAAGTAATACAGTTGGGTATTCTGAAACTCTTATCGTACCCTTGTTTTGTAAGTTAGCTCCATTCATCTATTTCTTCGTTCAGCTAACACTTCGATAATTTTAACCCCTTGCAGTCCTTTCACTTTTCCGTTTTCTTCGTCTGGCGGTCCGATGTCCCGTGTCACGGGACTTTCTTTTTTCCTGGTTCAGGTCCTTTGTCCTGTGGGGCGGGACCTGTATTTAACTCTGTGTTATTTCACTCAGGTAAATGGCACTGGTTTCCTGTACAACTAATTACCTTCAGAAGAGATTAGGCAGTATTTTCCTTCATTGTAGCCAGACTTTGCCCATTTTATGTTTAAAATCCGTTTGCTTACGAGGTTGCAGTTGAACTTCAGGTGACATCAGGAAGTGTTCGAGATTGTCACAGCTTGAACTGAGTGAATTGGTAAACAATTCTGAGAATTAACAATCTTCAGGAAAGTTTTGAAAACATTTTCTCGAGATATTCCGAGGAGCGTGAAGAAAATGACATTAATGATAACTCGGACTTCGTTCATACAATGCAATATACAGGCATTACTGGTAATGGGGTGAAGCTCTCCGCACCAAGCATTAAGTTACAAAATTATGTATTATGAATTAGACAAATATTTTAAAATGTTTTTTTCGTAATAATACGAAAAATAATTTGAAACCCGAGTACAGTTTTTACGCCGCAGCACGCCGGACTGGTGCAACCAGCTACCTGGGGATTTAAAGGGTCTGTAACAAGGAAAACGTGTTCCGCCACGCGGGACAAAGGACAGCAAAAGCTGTCGTTTGTGCAATGTTAATTTAGCAGGCACCTCCCGATACCCACTGTACGGAAATGACCGGTCCTCTTATTTCCCATGGAATTTCTCAGGAATGGCTTAACTCTCTTTAATATGGTCATATTTCTTTCATATAATGTTGTAGATGCAAGTAGAAGTTGTATCAACCGAATAATTGTTTTCTGTTCTTTGTCCAACAAATACTTCAGCAACAAATCTGCGGGCATCAAATTTGCACTATCAATGTATACATTTATCAGTTCATTTCGACACTGCTCAATGTCAAAGAATGGATATTATTTTATCAGGAAAGGTAACTTATCTGAACGACAGGATGCTTTGTAGGTGGAAAACTTCTTTTCGTACAAGAAATTCAATAAAATGAAAGTTTTAAAAATCCTGAAACCTATATTCCATCTGAGTCAATGCTGTACCAATAATTTTAAAAGACAATTTTGAGTCTTTCAAATAATTCTGATCCGAAATTTGTGTCTGCGTTGATGCAGATTTCTACAGTGTCTTCATATTGAAACATACTAAAAATTAATCTAAGGTACTCCTAACTATATCCGATTATTTTAATTATATGTTTATGGTAATTTGGTCGCCAGTAAATAATGACGAATGTGATTATTCGTTCTTGTCTGCAAATTAATTTTATCAGCCTCGAACTATGCACCGTACTTGCTCAGTCGGTCGGGTTCTAATTTATAAGCATTGCTTACCCGTTCTGCAATCACTTATTCAATTTGCCATCCGTACGGAGTGGCGAGGAATCTTAAATTCTGTTAAAAGAACATCTAATTCTGGATTGTACGTGAAGATCAGCTTTCTTTCCAAAAACATCAACTGTGACTTTCCAACATTTATTATACATAAAAAATTCCAACTTTCCAGTTAGCGTTAACTTTAAAACACAATAGCTATTATAAAAGCTTCGAATTCTTTTTGGTCATGATCGGTTCGCATTTCTAATGGTTCAAATAAACAAAGATCTGTGCACGATTGTAATTCTTCGCGCGTACTCTTCTGTTCCCCTTGGACGGCGCCTCGTTGAACCTTCTCAGTTGTCCCGCGATGACTTCTTTCTTCCTTTAATAAATCTCTGTGTGTTCAATATCAAACTGTTTCATCTATTAAATTATAATATTAATAACCCGTTAACTTCCTATGCTTGCGTCACGGACGCCTATACGCGTACTGTTCCATAATGAACAAATTCCCAGCTCTTTTCCTGAACGACTTCTTATCCTGCTCTAATGTGAAAATAAATTTTAGATTAAACCCTCGTCCTCTGGTTAAAACTACTAGAAATCTCGGTTGCTATTACTTTCCAATCTGACTTCGTTTTTTACTTTAAAATGCAAGCATTCTTTTCCCCACCCACAGCTAAATCTTTGACCTGCTCGCTGCCGTGTCGTGAGCAAGAGTGAATATCCCCCGTCATCTTCAAGCTTCAAGAAAACTTATATCCCTCATTCCTTTCCAACAAAGAATGTTCTTCCGCCTCAATTATTAATTTCCATATGTATCTTTTTTCGTTACCAAAATGAACCTTCGACTGTTTACTCTCGACCGCCCTGTTCCCATAGCTACCTCGTCTCTTGACTCACCTATACTCCACTTCTGGAATACATTTTCCCGTAATTCTAATAGCTCACATTTTGATATATTACAATATCTAACACGGCAAATTACTTCGTATGTCTAGTATTTCTATCTCTACGGAACATTACCTACCCCATGATTCCGCATTGTTGCGCAAACATTTGATTTCGGTATCGTGAAACGTTTAGAAGTTACGGGAGTGGCCCATAGACAGTGGAACATACTACAATATTTTTTAGTGGGATAACTAAATCTCTAGCTTCATGAATTGTTTCAAAAGAAAACACGAATAAAAATCACACAAACAACTCTCTCTCCCACCACGTTAGATGATGAGGTGAATTTGCCTGTCCGAGACGTGGATGAGTGTCGTGGTAGAAGTCTGTGCATGCTGGATGCCTAGGTTCTTGCCCAGAGAGTGAGTGAGAGAGAGAGAGAAAGAAGATAGCTCTCCCTCTTGTGCGCATGCGCGGCAGAGCCATCCCGAGTCTATCCACAGGCTGGCGCCCCGCTTAGCTAACAGCTCTTTCTCATTCCCTCGCGCGGAAGAGGAGAAAAGGAGTCGAAAACATTTAATTTTCTTTAACGATTCAGTAAAAAAATATTGAAAATATGGCACACATAACAAAAGATTTTGTTGAAAAATAATTTGGATATTCTAAGGCTCCCAGATTACCCTTCAGCTTCGCCAATGATACGTATGTATACAGAGTGTATGACTGGAAAATCACTGACAGCTTGGTTTATGACATACCGAAAACATTCGGAATATTGGGGATATGGGGGAACTTTCGTTGTAGTGGGAATAGACAAATTGGTGTGCACGGTAGCTCAGTGTGGATATACCGCAGACGGACCTGCGAAATGGGGTCGCCAGAACATGCACATCAGTGTAGGTCGAGTGGCAAGTCCACCGTCACCTTCTCATTGGCGCCTGCTATTTATACCAACGGCAAGGGAGGCCATGGCGGAAACCGAGTAACCCCGGTATAAGGGATGGCCCCCCGAGCGAAAAGTGCGTGAGGAAAAAGGGTTGTCCCCAGGCGATTCCCGGGCCTTGGGTAACCCCTATAGCAAGCAACTATAGTAGCAAACCCTATTTGGATACCTGTTTTGCTCGTAAACATGGCAGGTTCCTCCGTTTAAAATTCGTTCAGCCCCGGTCGTATCTTCGGGGGCGGGAACCGAGGATATTGACATATGGTTGCCAGGCCGCCCATTATAATAATCCTTCCCGAGTGCGCGATGTGCCGCGAAGTGTGTGAAGGAGATAACCTCCTCACAGATATTAAGAATGTCTTATCCCATTATCGGGAAAGGCATCAATGTTTACGGGTCTGCTTCAAGTGTGCCCGATGTTCTAAGGAGTATAAGACCCAGCAAGCTGCGGAGGTCCACACCGGGAAGGGTAAGGGGAGGCAGGTCCTATTGAAGGGCCGACGTGCGGAGAGTGTGGTCTCTCCTTTGAAAGTAAGGCAGGCGTCTCGCAACATAAGAGAACTGCGCACCCACCCCGAAGTCCGCAACTTTGAGCGGCCGAGAATGACGGTCAGAGGGTTAATTGGCAAAAGCCCCTTCGGAGGGGGAAGGCCTCTACCACCCAGGAACTCCACAATGTGTTAGGAAATTGAGCTCCAGGAACCAGAGATAGAAGCTGTTGAGCGAACAGCCCGCATGGGCAAGACGCGCAAGCAGATTGCGGATGAGAAGAAGGAAACTGCGTTTGCGAGGTGCCTCGCCGAGCTTCGCGAGGCTTGCCAACCACTGGCAATTCAATCTGTTTTTCTTGTCAGCCGGCGGTCATCACTCTTGACGATAGCCTGTGCTCCCCCTTTACATTGCCCAGGAAATCTAGTCTGAAACCCCCCACTTACAGGGATCTAATTGTGCTGCCCCCCCCCTTACAGGGCTCGGCCAATCCTTTTAGTATCCCCCATACAGGGGTTTAATCTTGCGGTCCCCCTTTACAGGGCCCGAACCAACACCCTATTGGGTGTGATGACTCACTAAGGGCTCTTCGAAGCACGTTCCGTCCCCACAGAATGAAGAATGGCGTGAGGTTCTGCGGGCAGCCATAGAGGCGCCCAGACAAGACAAGAGTGTTGCTATCTCCGCGGTTGGGCCCCGAGAAGCAACACTGGAGGAAATAGACGCTATTTACGAGTTGGCAGTGGAAGCCTGTGGTTTGGGGGCAGACCCCGAACACCAACTTTGAAAATGTACATGAAGCTAGACTTTGGCGCCACATTCAAATACACGCAATTTGTCGACAGTAAACTTCTCTCATTATAAAGTTAAGTTTAATCCACTGAAAGTTTTTATACCTTACAATATTAATCATCTATGCCAATTATTTTCATATTTTTTTCCTAAAATTCATAACGATGAAATTTATAAAGTTAAACGATTTACTTCTTTGTACAATGCAAATATAATTAGAATACAGCAGGTATAAAATACATTCTTATACAGATAGTATATTATTGGTAAGGGTGTTGAATGACTTAAAGGTAAAAAAAGGAAAACAAAGTATTTCTTAAATTGTATTTGCCTTCATGAAATAACATAGCATTTTGGTGTGGTACTTTGTCACATTATTTGTTATAGCTAAACATGGACTGTGAGACAGTGCAGATGAGGATTCCATGGAAGATGACATAATTGAGGACCGTTTTTTTAAAAACTCAACATGTGCAAAAACGAAAATTTTCAGTAATTGAGTTTTTCTATTTCTGATAGTATTGTATAGTTTTAAGAAACTTTTTTTTTCGTTATTCTATAGATCATTAAAAGTTATATATAATTCCATAGCGAAATGCTTGCGGTTTTAATTCTAAATCTTAGTATTTGTTTCTCAAAATCTCTAAATTTTTTCAAAACTCTACATATTTTTTGAAGAGTTTTCACAAAGCTCTACATATGCTTGGAGATTCAGGAATTTTTGGATTCAGGATTTTTTGTTATAGGTGTGATAAATTAACAAAACATGAGATTTGATTAAGGAATTTATTACAGACATTAATGCAATTTTATATAATAATTAATAATGGTTTAACTATTTATGATATGAAGAGAAACGGGAAAAAATATATCTTTGATGGGTATACTGACATTGTGACAAGAGATAATACATTTATATTATTTCGTCTTCATAAGAAAGCACAACATTATCACTATCAGTGTTTCCATCAGAAATACTCATTTTATTCACACTATTCTCTATGTCATTGTAAAAATCATTGGATGTTGTTGGTATTGTGAAAAATATGAGAAGTTTTATCACATTAGAAGCTTTTTCAGAACCATCCATGTTCTTTCTGGATTGAATGTTTGAGATGCTCGTGATATTTTTGAAATTTACCACGGCTGTTGATTTAATCACATTTACAGTTGTACCATATTCTGTGTATACATTTTGTATTATTACTTGAAGTACAGTTCGCTCTTCATTATAATCTCTTTTAACATACTGTATTACTCAAGCTTCTCTCATTTTCAAAGGAAATTTACTCTTTACAACTTCCTTCGCACAAATCTTGTAGTCATAGATGTTGCATTCTTTTCACAACTGTTTCACTGTTCCGTGAGATCTTAAAATGTCCAAGTATTCATTCGGAGACAAAATGGTCTCCTTCTTTCTGAAGACTTTTTCGACTCTACCGAACACTCGGTCAGCTGGCATGTAACTATGTCCACGAATGGGATACAAATGTGTTATTCTTTTAATTATTTTACTTTTCATAAGAAATCCCATCAAAGTAGACATTAATACTGTATTTTTGTTTTGACTTGTGCAAGAATCGGTAAATAGATTAAAGCATTTAGACTTATTTTCCGATGCTTCCAACTTGCATTCGAGCTCTCTTAAAAATTTTACCAGCGTACTTGAGACTTCATTGGCTCCACGAGATGACTGTCTGTAGCCAACAATAGAAGTGAATATAACTTGGGTGTTGAACTTTCTTGTGTACAATTATTGCTCAATTATAGAACCAAACCTGTCGAAAACAAAATATCTCGGAAACAGTTTTGGCAGAGGCTGTTTCTGTTGCATGTCGAAACACATTTTTATGGTGTGAGGTTCCTCTTTTTTCATAATCTCATAAAACTCCTTGGCTCTCATATTATGTAACCTGTACATTGTTCTGTGCTCATTTTTTGTCTGCAAATCTTGCTCATTTTTTATTATTTCTAAGTATTCTTTACAGGTTGAACACACGTTAATTTTTGGACTCCCAAAACCCAAATTAAAGTATGTATTGAATTTAGAAAGCGAGACTTCATGTAATCCACCAGAATTTCATTCTGTATAAAACCTATTCCACATTTTTTTGTTGAAGTCTGGAGGAAGGTAGCTTCTATTTACATTGCCTCTTGAATAATGACTTTCTCGGCACTTGTATTGTTTGATGTGATCTATAATAGCTTCAGTAATTAGTCTTCTTTTCCACTTCGTCACCACCTATTTTCTCTACAGGATCTTCTCCCGTTGCATTAAAATTTCTGGCTATTCTAGTAAGTCTGTCAACAGATGCTCCTAAAACTTGCAGCACATACTGGAACTAATGTACCATCCGGCTTCCTTATTTTATATATTTTAGTTATGGTCTTTGGCTTTTTAATACCATCCCGATTGATAACTCTGCGCCGCGGACTATGCACTTGCATGTATTTGAGAAGAAACTTGCCCTTATCTGTCTTGGATTTATGTTATATCATAGAATGAAACCTGTAAAAGGTTTTTATAGTTTAGTAATGTAAACAAACCATACTTAGATTAGATTATAGAGTGATAAAAATTTAATTTCAATAAAGATCCACTTATCATATCTTCAAGGCAGATTTTAGAGACACGGCATCCTGTCGTTGATTTGTGATATTCATGGTGACTACAGGCTGTCTGGTTTAAATACACAACTTGTATTTTTTTGCCTTTTATTGCTACAAATATCACTATTTCTCCTGAGTTTTCTTCCACGAGAAACTGTATTAATAGAATCAGTGTATAATCTGGATTCTCAGACTACGGAATTCATGTCTTTTACTTGCTCTCAAGGCACCTATGTATATCCCACAGTCATACGCTGCACTTTACACACTTGTCCCTACATCAGTTCTCATCCAAACAGTATTGACACAATGAAACATTTAAATTGAATGTTTGAAAGTAATGGTCACGAAATCCCGTGTTATGAGAACAAGTTTTGCTTCGATTATAAAGCTTTTGACTAAATAATGTTAGGTACAAAACACATTTTCGATTTAGCAAAACTCTACATATGCATGTATATGTGTAGTTTTGCAGAAATTCAGACATTTTACAGCTTTAAAACAGCCACAGTAACAGAGTTTTGGTAAAACTGAGTTTATAAATGGATAGCTGGCTACCGAATTATATAGAAGACATGTGTAACTCATTTTGGTCCAAAAGTGCAGATGTCGACTTTTGAGAAAACTGTCCTCAATTCCATATGCATCCCCTGAACTAATTGCAGGTCCATCGATGGTGTAAAGCATCATAACACTTCACTGAATTTCAGTGGCGTAGCGTGACTCACACGTTTGGGGATGCTCAACAATAACACACAGAATGTCACTATCAACTACTTCATCTAACGGTGTAGGGCCTACACCGTCGTAAGCAATCGAGATTGTGGAAGTAGTCCCAGTGTATCTGCCTTGTGTTGCGTTCGCCTACACTGTAGGCGCTTCCCACTAAATCCTCACAGCAGTCAGGGCTGCCGATGCCTTGAAAGCAAATTATACAATGGCTCAGCTTTAATTCTTATACGCGAATGGCAATAAGACCATTTGTTAATTTATACATTGCAGACTTAAATAATATGTAATCTATTTAAGAGATAATACAATTTCTTGGATATTAATTAAGAAATAGTAGTCAGGCACTATTTCTACAGTTTGTACCCATGACCAAGTGGGGACTCCCGAGTGAGAGAGAGAAAGATAATTTACTGAACGCCTGAAGTGTGCTGCGCTCTCGTGCACAAACGAGCTTCTTACCGCAGTAGACGCTAGCGTAAAGCAGTCGGGTTTCCCTGGGCCAGGGGTGAAGAGGGGAGAGGGGAACCTCGCCATCTGCGCATGCGTCATTGCTCGTCGCAATCTGGCGGCAGACGCTGAAGTATTTTAGCTTCCAAGCAATCAGAGGCCAGCTTCAACAGCCCGCCGAATTCAATCATAGGAAATCAATTTAAAGTTAATACAAAACGTGTTTCGCTCAACAGACCACTTGTAAGATTATCAATACAGTATTTAAGGTTCTTATATACGGGGATGCTCAGCATCTCAGCGTCCCCTGACGCTACGCCACTGCTGAATTTAAGAAACTGAACCTCCTTTTACTTCTGTTAAATATATCAATGAATTTCAATAACTAAGACACCTGTTCTAAGGCCTCCTTCCAAACATTTCTGACCCTTTCCATACCCTGGCCAGGTCTTGAAATGACATTCTTATCAAAGTATCCCTTTGCCTGTGACCACATATATTCAATTGAATTCAACATGCTGTGATATGGGGGCAGCCTCAAAACTGCATGCCCTTCAATTCTCAGTATTTCATCAACTACATACCTGTGGGTAATTATTTTTAATATTTTAAACAAATCAATACATTAACTGTTTAAAGAATTTTATTATGAATAATTGTCAGAGATGAAAAATGAAATGCAGGAGTACTAATATACTGAATTTTTAATGACAGTAAATGTGTATTTTAAACATTTTCACATTTTGCAGAAAAAACTTAGCAGTATTCATTTTATTTTACTTATGATACCAACAATTTCGATCTGATCATGTGCTTTCTGGCCAGCCATAACAATAAATCTTTGTTATCACTGTGCATCAGATGCACTCCTTTGTGGGTCAGCCATGACTGAAAAAAATTTGCAATAATTTTCTAGGGTCATGCACCATAAACATAATATATTCAATTACAAATACAGTTCATAAAATAGTTATTAGTAGCACAAAGGACATCACTGAAGACATGAGTAATGTCATGGTTAATGATGATGGCTCAGGAGAAAATGATAAGCATTAGTTTTAAGGCCACAGCAAAGTGACTTAATTTTTTTGTCAAAAATAATGTCATATTAACCCTTCGTTTCCTAAGTCAAATATTTTTTCAAGTTTTACTGACTGATTACATTTTAAACCCACAATGTTTTTCAAAACAAATATCCATTTTTTAAATATATTTATTAAGTTATAATTATAGGGATTCAGGACATAGTTGTTCCTATTTGCAAGTACTTGATAAAAGTAATTTTTATTTCAAATAAAAATATACATATATTCAATATGCTTTGTTTATTATTTTCAAATGCGAATTTTACTTGATAACAGACTCTTCAAACCTCAAATCATTTATTGGGGAAGGTTTTAAATATTCGGTTGAAATTTTAAAAATAGTTGCAGTAAAACTATGGTTAAAAATATTTTGTAAAGCACAACCAGTGCATGTTTTCTATTTTCCTGACACTACGTTTTGAAGTACATAATATAATAAAAAAAGTAAAAAAACAAACCGCTAAGTGTTATTTAACAATTAATAAAAGTTTAACAAACATTTGTTATACTCAGGAAATATAGGTTTGATTTTATATGAACAATGTAACATTTAATATTACATAATATATTATTTAATATAATATAGGCTATTCGGTAAAAGTACTATCCTACAATTCAAATAGTAAATATATTTCCATTTAATATAAGAGAGCCAGAGTATATAATCAGTAATTGTATGTTTAAAACAATATAAATCTATCACAATTCATTGTAAAATAAAGTATTGCTGGGTGAACTTGTGTGGTCATACATAGCTTGAAACAATTCTCTGAAGACATGGGGGGGGGAAACGATGAAAGTTACATTTTCAATGTTTATTTGAGATTTTATAAGATATTTAAATTTTAAAGTTATAAACTCTTTATGGATGATACTAAATAAACTATGAAAAAATCATTGCTATGAAAAACAATTTTAAGTGTTCTAATAATGTTTTTATTATATTTCATTACTTTCTATTTTACAACATTGAGCAAAGATAACAATGGCCCTTTAATGAAAACAAAACATTTGGAACATTAATGAATGTCAGATTATATCCATATCTCATCTAAGAAAACTACTGGTTTTTGGTTTTCACTATCTTTGATTTCCTTGTAGGATGACAAAAACTAATGCCTCTTGATAATTACATCATCTTTTCCCCTACAAAAGCATACTGATCTCCCTTTTTCCACACAAAATCCATTTACTTCAGTATTCTCTAAAGAGAAGTGTATGAACCTTCGAAAAAATTATGTATCATAATTTTCATTTACATGATCCAAAATTTATTTTCCAGACAGAACTTTCCCTGTAAAAAAGTTTCTTATAATATCTTACTTGCTAACTACACCTGACACAAAGTACAAATGTATTGTACACACTTGTATGTTAAACATTACCTTAATGAACTTTTCGATAGATGAATTTGCAATGGCCTCTTTTCCAAAATCATCTATCTGATCTCTTACAGGACATCTTACTTTTTTCTCTGTGGGGTCAATATAGGTTTTCCTGCCTCATAATCTTTCAGTACTGACTTGACAATATTGAAAGAATACTGTGAAGTATTCTTCACAATTCAATCATCATTATAGTTCTACATATAACTTACATTTGTAATGTTAATTTATTCACATGTGGCTTTAATACTAGTTCAGACAAGATGAATTGAAATATGTTCAGTTCCCATGTGTACAAAAGTTCACAACGTACAGATCTTAACAAAAATCTACAAATTTCATTCACTTCGTAAAACAAAATTCTTGTCATTGTTACAAAAATGTATGATTATTATATATCATAAAAGTCTTACCTCAAATAAATATGCCACTTCACATGTAAGTTCGGAATCCGTGTTTTTTTCACCTTTTCTCTTTCATACTTCGCTTTCAAATTTCCAAATACATTAATAATATTGTATCTTGCTGCACTATTTGATATTCGTAATATTTCACGATTTTTGTCTGTAACTTTAACACGCTTATCTGGCATTGTTTCAATTGCTTGGTTTAAAAATTCAAAAAACAAATGATGTGATAAAATACACCAAAACGCCAAAATTGTCAATAAATTCGTCGCTCACGTTCACTAAATATATTTAAACACTTCCTATCCAAAATCTGTCCCAGAGTGCCGCCATTCGAAATTGCCCTTATGTTGGTAGAAATAAAAAGTTATGTAAATGATGCCAACTTAAATGAAACAATCAGTTAAACGGGATGTATGTGCCAACACATGGGGAGATTCAGTGAGGTTGACTCCTCTGAATTGGACCTTTATTCAACTTACAGTGCAACGAAAAGTCCCTAAACCAACGTCGTTAGAATTATGTGAAGTTGGTATGATCCACTTTCTCTGGGACCATTTGAGCCTGAGAACTCGTATACCTGCGGACGGGGGTAGGCGATGCGAGTGAAGTACACCAAGAACGGAGAGGGGAGACGTGCTTGGTCTGTACGACAAGCTTTGGGGAACGTGCCTCCCGACAGATGTTCCAGGCCTCAGGGAGAATGAAGGTGACACTACACCGGCCCCTATGAACTCAAACGAGTTCTTCGCCCCGTTTCCTGGGCAAGATATTAAGACCAGAATACGCACTATAAGAGCAATACGGCTCCTGGCATTGACGAAATGAAGCCTGGAGATCTTTGCCTTACGGCCCGTTTGGCTGCCTTTTCCAACCTGGTCGTCCTCAACGGCCAGGCCCCAAGCGAGTGGCTGCGCAACCGCACCACTCTAATCCACAAAGACGGGAAGGCCCCTACGCGGGCTGCACACTACCGGCCGATCACAATTCATCCGTGATCGCGCACACCTTTTGGGGGCTCATGGAGGCGAGGCGGTGAGGCCAAGTCTCCCTTCATAATAGACCGAAAGGCTTCGTATCTGAGCCCTGCTGCTTCTAGAATATCCAGATTCTCCACGAGACAGTCCAGGCAATGAAAGGAAGAGGGCAATGTGCGTCACCAAGGTGTTTTGGCACTGTCCCCCACGAGGCTATTGCATGGCCTCTCGAGAGGCAGGGCACGCCGCACTCGTGCGGCTTGTCACGGGCTCTTGCCGTGGCGTTTCCACCACCACCGCCCACCCCGACAGGGACAGAAATATGCTTTCGAAGGGGAGTCGAGTAAGGAGATCCGCTCTCCACTTGAAGAAAACCCAGCCCATCTTCTAAAACCAAAATACTAATTGGTTTTCAATTCTTAGTGGATTAAATCGACCAGCTGCAGTTCTCCTCTCTTCTATTAGCCCATTTGTATATAATGACTATTCTTTTCAAAATATTATTTATTGTGACTAATTAAAACACATTACAAAGCATTAGTGTGCATTTTTAACTTGACAAAATTAAGTTTGCACTCTTACGTGCCAAAAACAATACTAATACAAATCAATAACGTTTTAACAAGTCCTGAGTACGATAGTCAATTTTTAGTTGTCATGCTATGAAGCGGCACAATTTTTAATAGAGTAATTCAATGGCATTAGCACCTTATTAAAAACAATTTAATTTAATGCATTGATTTCCAACATAACTCCCCCTAAATTTACGGAGGTAACGACTGAAAATTTACATTTATACTGTCACAAAATGTAATTCTGTATATAAAATATATGACAATTACATTAAAAGAACAAAAGTAATGTCATACATAGTAACTAGTGGTGGTACAGAATGGCAGACTTTCCCGTATTAGTTTTCTATATCCTGTGGTCTTCGCTAGCTATTTGGAATTGCCACGTACTCTTTCTTGCCAGCTGCTATCTATCACCTCCAAAAGTACATTTTTTAAAAAATGTTCTTAATTGTTCGGTTTCCTATTTGTAGAACGGAAATATAAATTATAGAATATTAAAGAACACAAAAACCTAGTCTTAAATGGCAATTTTGTTTTAAAAATTATGTGCCGTTTTAAAGAAAATGGCGTTTTAGAGCTGCTAAAAATGCGAAATTTGAAGCTCATTTTCAGAGAAACTTTTTGAGTTTTCAAAATACTTTATTTGAAGTTATTTGAAGCACTTACACTAACAAATATAATAGACTTTACAAATTGCTGATAATGTGCATATTAAAGATGTGAGAGATCTTTCAAAAAAATTACATTTATGCAATTTTTGAAAAAACAAAAAAATCCTCAATATAAAGTTTACTTCTTATTAAAGAGTGTAATTAGCACTATCTGTTACAAAAGTTTGAAGAAAAAGTTTGCAGAATATGAGAAAATGGTTTTTGAGCGTTTCTGAAATTGAGAAATTTTGAGATAATTTTCACAGAAAACGGTTATGTATTCAAGAAACGTTACTTGACATTATTTAAAGAACATGTACTCGTAAATATAATAATAAAAAATCGCCGCTAATGTAAATATTAACGACGTGCGAGAGAAGTAAAAAAAATACATTTTTCCGATTTTTGAAAAAACAAAAGAATAGAGCAATATGGCGTTTCTTCATCTCATAAAATACATTAGTCACTATCCCTACCAAAAGTTTAAAGAAAACATTTGGAACCGTTTTCGAGAAAATTTTGGTTTTGTAATTTATTTAAATTGCACATACTGTGCGCAATATTGCGTGAAAACTACTGAAACGTTCAAAACAATGCACATGACCTTAATGAAAGAACTCACTTTGGACAACAAATTTTATTTGAAAGAAAAATCTCTATCTTCAATTTTGTAGTTCCAGATTGACGCCAAAAAAATTTTTAAACTGTTGCAATTTTCGAAAATTCAGAGTTATCCGCGAAAATCGGATCTATGCCATCTTAATAAGTGTATTTTACTCTATTCTTACAAGAAATTTAAAGAAAAAAATTAGGAGCCTTTTTGAGAAAATTTTGAAAATGTCCGGGGGGCTACATGTAAAGTACCCCCAAATTTTACAGAATCTTTTTAAAAATCTCAAAGCTTTGACTAGAACCAGATCGACTGTGGAATATCCATTTTGGAAGAAATCGTACGCATGGTTTAGGCGCTATCAGTGTTCATAGACGGACGTTTTCCTTTCAATTGGTTTTTCCGTATCAAGGACCTAGTAAACAGGGTTTCTGGCTACAGCACGTGTTAGGGGATTTTTTTCTTAATTTAGCAACTGATTTTATCCACTTTTTCGTTATCACGGCCCGGCAATTAATTTTTTTCCGGCGATTAATTTTTTTCGCGTAGCATTACATAACATTCCCTATACTACGTATATCACTCCGTGTACACGTACGTATACGGAAAAGTAAAAAGTGATCCGCCATAAACAAAGCAATACATAAAGCTTTGGAAAAATTTAGTCTCCAATATGTCGAGTTCATTTAACTCCGAGATTATGTGCCTTCTCGGACAGCAATAATTACGGCGTTTATACCAAACGCACAAAACCAAATTGACAAAAATGCCAAATGATAATAACAGAAATGAGCTGCCTTACAGTAGGTCAAGCTCACATATAAAACTTTGGAGCATTTGTGCCCCTCAAAGGAAGTATTGAGGCATTCATATCGAATGCAGAATACATTAAAAATAAATTCTAAATTTGTAATATCAATGTGACCATATGTGAGCATCGTAGAGGATTCGAAACCTCGATTTCGAACAAAGATATTTCAGTAAAGCATTTACAGTAAAAGTTTTAAATCTTTTTACAATTAATGTAATTTTATCAAGCCAATTTGAATAGACTGACGATAGAAACGTAGGACCATACCACCACAGATGTTGTTTTAACAATAAAAGAGGCTTTACACCCCTGGAAATTAAATCAGCTGGATTAACTTGGGATTGTACGTACCTCCAAGTGCAATCTTCGGTAATATTTAAAGTTTCTAAAACTCGATTTCGAACAAAGATATTTCCCTTTTTTGGTGGACTTCTTAACCAAGGAACAACCACTTGTGAATCAGTCCATAAATTGATTCGATCTGTCACAAATTTTGTAACAAGTTGATCTTTGTTTAAAGCTCCTATAGTCTTGTCCATGAGTTTCGCTAATAACAAATCTGAACATAGCTCAAGCCAAGGTAAGGTAATAGCAAAATCACTCTCTTTTTTTGACTTTAATACTGCACGTAGTGCAACCCTTGATTTCGCACATAATAATCTACAATTGACATCATTAGAATTGTTATATGTTCTAATGAATATACAGGCACCATAAGCAAATTGACTAATGTCACAGAAACCATGAATTTCCAAATTGGAAATACCTAACATTGATATAACTCGTGGAATAGTGATGTCAGTAATTAGTGGTAAACAATTACAAATGCTTAACCAATTAGAATTGATGTGCTCAAAGATTTTCATACCATTTAAGAGAACATTCCCACAGTTTTTGAAATAACATTTTGCATAATATTACTACTGGGGAAATTAATCCCAAAGAACCAAAGATGCTAAAAATGTAAGATAATAATTTTCTCTTTGAAATAATGGGTTTATCTTTTGCTTCAATTAAAGCGGCAGACAACATGATTTTAAAATCAAGATGGGGATCCCACAACAGACGTAAAGTTTTAACACATTGAGATAATGGATCATTAAAGTGTATTATTTTGATCTGATCTCTTCAGAGATAATATTTAAAAGTGATATTGAATTGGTGGACCATTTTCTAAGTTTAAATCCACCTTTTAAAACTAGGTTAGATTTTGAGAATAAATATCAAATGCTTCTTCCTCATCTTTACGTGATTTGATGAAGTCATCCACATGAAAATCAGTGGTTAACGCAAACTTTCCTAATGGCAACTCATCACCTTCGTCGCTGGCCAGGCGCACGAGAGTCTGAGTAGCCAAACATGAAGCTGATGCAGTACCGTACGTGACTGTGGTGAGAGCCCATTCATCAATATTAGCAGTTGGATCATCACGCCATAATATGCATTGTAATTTTTGGCTTAAAGGATGAACATTAATTTGCCGATACATTTTCTCAAGATCACCTGTTATAGCGATAAGATGTAATCTAAATCTAGCAAATATAGAGAATACATCATCTTGCAAAACAGGGCCTGTAGCAAGAATGTCATTTAATGATATCCCTGAAGAAGTATTAGCTGAAGCATCAAAAAACACCGCGTTTTAGTTGTAGACGAATCCATTTTAAATATAGGAAAATGGGGCAAAAAGTTTCTATCATCATTCATTTTATTAGATAATTTTCTCATGTGCCCTAATTTCTGATATTCGAAAATAAATGCACGATAGTTTGAGGATAATTCAGAATCAGCACTTAATGTTTTATCTAAGGACAGTAATTTATTTTTCGCTTGCCATTTGGATTTTCCTAAAGCTTGTGCATTAGGTAATACTGGCAATTTGACACAATACCTACCCGTGTTATCACGAGTAACATTTTCATTAAAATGCTTAACACAAAAATCATTTTCACTAAAGTAATTTTCATGCTCTACATCCCAAAATATGTTTAATTGATTTGGTAAATCGAAACTTTTGCAATTATAAGAACAAACCTTAAAATTATCAGCACAAGAATTGTATGGAATTGGACCAGAGACTATCCAACCTAAAAGAGTCTGTTGTAAAAATGGAAATTCATTGTTTTGTGGATAATATTTACCTTGAGCAATCACTTCAAACATTACACTCGCTCCTAGTAATAAATCAATGCACTTGGGTTTATTATATTTACTATCCGCTAGGAATATGTCTTGGGGAATTCCCCAATTTGATATAGAGAAAGCTTCATTTATAACTTTACATAATTTGTAAACAATAATGAATACAAATTGCTTACTCCAATGTCCGCAAAGAGAAAGTTTCTACTACAATGCTTTCATTAGCATCAAATTCTTCATCTGTTGCACCTGAAATTAATACGTTTACTTTTTTCCTAGGTAATGATAATTTCTTGGCTGCAAACTCCGTTATTAATGATATTTCTGAACCTGAGTCTAATAATGCGTTTTTAGGTATAAACCTCCCTTTACTGTGAATACAATTGACAACTGCTGTAGGTAACAAGGCAGTTTTAATTTTATTTTCTGGCACAGTATTAAATATGCTGGCAGAAATCGCACGATTAGCTTCTGTAGCTTCACCAATATTTGCCAGCTTAGATAAATGTAATATTTTATTATGATTTTTATTACATAGTACATTTTACATCACAAGTATGCGATGACGATTTATATTTAAGACATTTGAGACAATGTCCATTTAACTTAATCCAATCAGATTTTTGTTTAGGATTCCATTGAGCAAATTTAGGACATTTTATGTAGGAATGACTTTCCTGACATATGTAACAAGATGGGGACCTTTGATTTATAGTTGTAGTTACAGAAATTTAATTAGACGTTATAGTTGTGTCTACCATTGCAGCTATGGCGCGTTGTTGCCTTGTTAAAAATTCAATAAGTTCATTATAAGTGGGTGCACATTTATCATTTAAGTGCAACTCCCAATTTTTTAATAGTTCATTTGGTAAACTCTTTGAAATTAAAGCCACTAATAACAAGTCTTGCAATTCCACATCATGTTTTAAAGCTAATAATGCATTTACATGAGACACGAAAAAATCTATAAATTGTCTCAAAGATGTTGCTGAGTTATGCATTAAATGTGGAGGATTTAAGATCTTAATAAGGTGCTGTTTTACAATTATGCGTGGATCAACAAAACGTTTCGTAAGAAGTTTCCACGCAACTTCAAAATTCTCAGCTGAGACTTCTAAGTTTTTCGATAATTAGTTTAGCCTCTCCCTCCAAACTGGTATTCAAATAAATAATTTTATTGATTTCAGATAAATTTGGATTTTCGACAACCAAAGCTTTGAATAAGTTTCTAAAGGCCGGCCACTCAGTTATTTTACCTCCAAAATGAGGCAAAGTGATATCTAGTAATTTAAAACGTGTAGAAAAAGCATTGACACCTTGTGTCAGAATTACCGGCTGTGATTCCGTTGATCTTCCAGATAACAATTCCTTAGGTGCAATCTTTTTTTTAAAAAAAATTCAATTTGGAAAGAAAGGGTTTGAAAAGATTCTAAAATATCGTGTTTATCAATAATGTCATTTTCTGAATATCAATTGTTTCTTCAAGCTTATCTATGGTTCTCAAAATTATGACATTCATTGCTTGAAATGTTTCCAATGCCTCACCTTCATTTGCATTATTCATTAAATTTTTACATCTAACGTCCAGGTGCCATGCCGTTTTTAAAGCACTTTGGAATTTTTTCATTTTGTATGTAGGCTTGGAAAATAATATTAAATAAAGACAGAGGCTAATTAATTATAATAAGTTACTTTAAACAGTTGAATGCGCTTGAAACAGTTGAAAACGCTGCGAGTCACTTGAAGCCGTTCCAAACCATTATAACTCGTGGCTCCACGAAGACCATCCTTGAGCAGCAGCGAGACTCGATGAAGACCAAGCTTGAGTATTTTACCAAATTTGAATTAGTCCCGAGTCCGATTCAGAAGCGGGAAATAACTGAAAGGCCGCTTGTTAGTCAGTAGCGACCGGAGTTCCAAATACAAAGATGTAAACTTTCAGTCATGCGGCACCGGAGGACCATTGAAGAAAACCCAGCCAATCTTCTTAAACCAAAATACTAATTGGTTTTCATTTCTTAAGTGACTAAATCGACCAACTGGAGTTCGCCTCTCTTCTGTTAACTCATTTGTATATAATGACTATTCTTTTCAAAATATTATTTATTGTGACTAATTAAATCACATTACAAAGGATTAGTGTGCCTTTTTAACTTGACAAAATTAAGTTTGCACTCTTACGTGCCAAAAACAATACTAGCACAAATCAATAACGTTTTAACAAGTCCTGACTACGATAGTCACTTTTTAGTCATGCTATGAAGCGACGCAATTTTTAATAGAGTAATTCAATGGCAACAGCACCTTATTAAAAATAATTTAATTTAATGCATTGGTTTCCAACATAACTCCCCCTAAATTTACGGAGGTAACGACTGAAAATTTACACATATACTGTCACAAAATGTAACAGCACCCCTCTCCTGTTCAATCTGGTGATGGACCAGTTGTTCCGGCGCCTGGAAGACTTTCCAGGTCTCCATGTAGCAGGTCATAACTTGACCGTCCTTACCTTCACCGACGATTTGATGGTCTTCGGCGCGGACCCGACGGACGCCCAAGATATGCTGCATGATAAGACGCAGACATATCTGCATGCGGTGGGAATGCAAGTTGCGGCCTCCATGAGCGAATCTCAGCCTGCCGCAAGATCTGGGTCATGCAGGACCCCAATCTCGTCATTTGCGGTGAAGCCATTCCGGAACTCCGTAGTGACCAGTTGCTGCAGCACCTCGGGCTTACATACTCGCCTTGGAATAGTTTCGACACCAGGGCTTTGCCGGAGATGTTTGAGGAGGTATTGGGAAGTCTCCGGAACGCGGCTCTGAAGCCTTACCAGAAGCTGCGCTTGTGGCAGGTCTACATCCAGCCGCACCACCTGCACCAACTTGTGCTCGCGGTTCCTTCGCGGGCCTCCGAGCGGATTGACGATGCTGTTTGCAGTGCCTTCAAAATCACTTTTAAGCTGCCACGCTGCGTTGCCGACGGCGTGCTGTACTGCACCCCGCGACACGGCGGCCTGGGAATCCAGAGGCTTACGCAACTGGTGCCCCGAGTTGCCCTCTCGCTGGGGGGTGAGATGGCGCGCTCCGGTGACGCCCTCTGCGGGGACATTACCACCAGCCCATGCACCGCCGACAAGCTGAATCGGGCGGCAGCCGCAGGGCAGCCGGCTGAATCGGGCGACAGCCGCAGGCGGCAGCCGTATTGCCTGGCGGTGCCACAGCGAGGCCATCCGGTCCAAGAAAAGGCAGCGGGAGTTGGAGAAATGGACTCGCCTCAGCTGCCAGGGGAGGGACGCACAGGCGTGTGAGGACGACCCGGTGGGCAATGCATTCCTTGCAACGCCCACGTTGTTGAAGCCATGCCGCTTTGTGACGGCCCTCCAATTCCGCACAGACACCGCGGCCAACCGGACCTCCTTGCAGAAGACCGTGGACTGCAGACAATGTGGAGCTGCACCCGAGACGCTGGGGCATATCATGGGCCTCTGCGTCGCCACCAAGGCGGCGCGTATCCACCGGCACGAGATTAAGAACTTTGTCACTGCGCGCATCTTGGAGCAACGGAGGGGGCGACGGTATCAACCGAAGTCTCTCGACATCCCCGACGGGTCCCGACTCCAACCCGACCTCGTCGTCTTGAATGGGGAAGGGGCCTTCGTGGTCGACGTGACCGTCCGCCACGAGGGTGGGAACAGCTGGAAAGGGGTGTCGCGCAGAAGACCCGGAAGTACCAGCCGGCCCTCCCGGTCGTGGAGCAGCTCCTGAAGGCGGCCTCCCCATTGTCATCGGGGACACGCGCACCATGACGCCGGCCATTGCGGCACTACGGCAACTCGGCATCACATCGACCATGGATTTGCAGACGATCTCTCTCATGGCTCTCCGGTCCTCGGTTGAGATCTGTCACAAATTCATGAACTATGATGGAGCAGCGGACCAAGTTGTACATAGTCTTATTCTCTATCCACCCTTTCTCTGTTACTCCTACTATACTTATCGTTTTCAACTTCCACCTTTGTAACACTGAAGCTCTCTTTGCACATGGCAACATGTGCATAGGGATGAGAGTCTTGCGGTAACGCTAAGCGGCGGGTGACCAAGCACTCTTTTAAGTGTGAGGTCTGTGGGGAACCTCCGCGTTGTTTTCCCTGGGGGATTCTCGAGCCGCCAAGTCCCCTCCAGCTCTGCTGGCCCACTTCCTAATTTTTCCAAGCCCGCTGCCTCGACAGTGGGTTGGCAGCAGTGGTGTCTGGGAGGAACGAGTCTCGTTAGCCATGCGTGGGAAAATCGTGCCACTCGCTGGTCACTAATTGGAGTTTGTCAAAATTTGCACAAACGGAATCCCGCCGTTATTGGGAGATTCGTTTCGGCGTAGAATATGGCTGAACCTGAAATAATGAGAGTATAGGGGGACGCAGACGAGGCGAGGTGAAACAAGATGGCGTCGGAGATCGAATGAAGATCGCCCAGCAACGCCTGATGGAGACATTGATGGCAGATAGCGTCCGTTGAATTATTAGCTGTGAGTAAAAAACTAGACGAATATTACTAGTGACGGACTGTATATCAAAGAATTACACAGTACAGTATTCGGGAGCAGGCGCCCATCTGCGGTGACGAAGCAGGGAAGTGGAATTCCGCACCGACTTTCGAAACTTCGCAATTCAATGGTGAAGAAGGACATTGGAGTTGAAGAAGATACGAAGAAAGATCTTCATGGCAACTCCCATCCGACAAGACTATTTTATAATTCTATAAAGTTAGTTAATAAGGAGTCATGACGAGGAAAATGCATGAGCTCAGTATCATAATATATAATAATTGATGAATAACCTCTAAGTTATTGATTGAACAAAGCCGATTACTTAGCAGATACTTGCAATCTAAATTAGTAGAATAAGAAAGAATTTCCAGAAAACTTGCCTCTTCATATGAATGGCACGTCAACCAGCACGGATAATGAAGTAACATTTTTGCCCAGTAGTAAGACAAGGGGCCATGTCAGCATTTGTTGAAAGGACCCGTGAAACTGGGTGAAAAACCTGATCGAGTTGGAGATAATTGACCCAGAAGCTGAAGAACAATACTTGTTATAAGTCGACCAAGCAAAGAATGAAGGATGCGATTGCGACGCGTCGTGGAACTAAAAGTGTAAACACGGGTCTGTACAGTCAGTTTCGGTAACAAAAAACGCCAGAAGTGTGAAGCGAGTTCAGAGACTGCTACTACGGAGTCACCATGGGCCTCCTTTATAGAGGTTGTGAATCAGCTAATAAAATATAACCTCTGAGACAAATCATGCAAGATTTTCACTGTTTTATTTTTGTCCTTTTAAGTAGCTTTTTTTTACTTTTCGCTGTTCTAGTACAAGAATATAATAAAACATTCTATTTATATTGAATTTTTAATATTTATTCATTGAATTTAAACATTTTGTATTCATTCCTCTTTTTTTCATAGGCTTTAGGCGGTTTGTTAGATTTGTACCAAATAAAATACCAATAAAGTACCAAAACATTAACTTTACTATCATAAGTATCTATAATATTCGTCATTATGGTAGTAGTTACTACTTACATAAAATTATTTGGTATATATTCTGAGAAACTAAAGTTAAAATAAACGATTTATATGAATGTTACTGCTCATCAAAAGAATTCGTTTCAAAATTTTGAATCGTTTTGTAGAGAAAAGTATACTTTTATTTCTTTCAATATGAGGTGCAGACATGTCCAAATACAGTTAAAATATTAATTGGGTAACTACTAGATTTGGAACTAAATAGTTCGCGCTTTTTTCGCAATATTTTGGCACGGTCCCATTTTACTATTGAATTGAGTATCCTTATATCTCCATCTGTCATTTCGGCTGTAAGCAAAGACGGTGGCGCACTCCTGAAATCATCATTCTCAATATACACGTTGTTTAGAATTATACAGTTCAAGTAGTAAATAATTAAATATTAATGTTACAATTAATATTGATTT
Organism: Acheta domesticus; assembly: GCA_031308135.1. NCBI lineage: Eukaryota > Metazoa > Arthropoda > Insecta > Orthoptera > Gryllidae > Acheta > Acheta domesticus. Next base: position 22,512,758 of record JAHLJT010005437.1, on the reverse strand, counting down.
TCTTTTTGATGCTTGATAGTCTCTATTCCTTTAGAAACAGTTATGCAGCAGAAAATATTTCACTCCAGTGTTAAACATTTTTATTGATTTTAATCGTTTAATGTCATCTGGCAATGGGTTGTAAAATAATGTACGTGTATTAACTGTAAATTATTTCTAGTGAGTTGTTCATACTCTCACCTGACAAATACGATTCCAACGTTGAGTGTTATAATTATAGACATCAGCGTTTGCTGAAAATCTATTCCAACCCTTGAGTAAATCATTTTGTGAATGGGGGACTTGCTAGTCCCTCCGTGCGGGTCGCTTGCAGTGGTTTTTCTGCGATCCACCGCTGTTGAACCGTGCGATTATTGTCACAATAAAAGTCGGTACTTTCCTAGTTGCTTGGCATCAAATAAATTACGCTTGTGATTTCCAGTGTGCAATTGTTTCGAAACAGCTTACACGGAACTATTCGGCGGTTAGGACCACTTCGCGAATCGTCCTTACATGGGTTTGCAGGGCATGCATGACCTTTATACAATGGATATCCCAAGGCATAGAATGTCCCCTTTTATGGTACTAAAAAATCAGCCAATACTGTTTCGTCTTATTTTTCCGTCCATTCGATCAATGTATTATCCGCTTGCGGGTTAAATGGTAAAGAGAGAATTGAAGAAAAGATGTGCTTGGATTAGTACGGTATTAGTTTGAGAAAGAACCAAAACAACTATTTATCCAATCGTTGGGTATTTATTGCATAATACGTATCATTAGTGTGTTAATAATTAGTCCGTCTGTTTTGGAAAGTAGCAACTTGTTGAATAACAAGAACAGCGAACCCTCTGTTGATAGATTGGTGTCTCAGGTCCGTCAACTGCTCTGATCATTGTGAATGCTTTATGCCCGGAGGTAGCTGTGTCCCTTGGCACTGGTTGGTAAGATGCAACGCCGACCAACAGGCCAGCTCACAGGGGTTTATTTGCTTTTTAATTTGTTGACATTGACTCAACGCGTCTGAAAACCGGGCATTGTGTGCTTGCATATGGAGTCATCTCCCGTTTACATACTAACATACTACATTTGTCTGTTCAGTCTCGTCCCGGTCAGTTGTGGAGAGGACCGCCAGGTAGCATCTCCGCGTACGCGTTTCTTACTACACGCTCTTGCGTCACTACCCAGCAGCCAGAATTGGGAAAGACGTGGGCAGAGGTAGGGCTTAAGACGCTTCACAGGGGTTGGACTACCTTCAGGGAAGCAGGTAAATTCCTTTTTGGAAGCAAATTTTACGTGAGAATGTCCGGGAATCGAACTCTCTCTTTGGTTTTTGATTGATTCGTGTTTCCGGGCGCGTCAACTACTATGGGCGTTAGTCCCGTAAGTGTAGTGCGAGTTTTTTCTCGGGACAAGCTGTAAGCACCCGACCGGTCTCCCGACATGTGTAGTGCATGTTAGTGTTCGTGTGTGTAAGAGGAGAGGATAGGACAAGGAAGAGAAAGGAAAGATCGCGCGCGGTCCGTGGCCCGTTTGTTAGGGTACTGCTCCGGCATTCGCCTGGTGTTGATCGGAGAAACCAAGGAAAACTACCGATCAGAGCAGCCGGCCGCTAGAATTCTCCTCCAGACAGCGACTGAATTCGACCTATCTGACAAGCCTGTGTCGAAACTCCTGCCGCCGTCGGGACTCGAACCTTGCACTTCCCGGTCAGAGGGACTGCAGTGACATCAGGTTGATGCACTGAGCCATCTCTCCCGGTCTCTCTTTGGTGAATGACGAGCGACTTCGCTCTGAGCCACGAGGTTTCCTCTCAAGTTTTTCCACAGCGGGGCATCGCCCCAGCCGGGACAAGCTCTAAACTTCCGACTGTTGTTCCAGGATGTGTGGTAGTCTCCGTGTGTGTGTAAGAGGTGAAGATAGGACAAGGTATGGGAAGGAAAGATCGCGCACGGTCCGTGGTCCGTTTGTTAGGGGACTGCTTTTATTGATCGGAGAATTCATGGAAAAGTAATCAGAGCAGCCGGCCACTGCAATTCTCCTCCGGCTGAATTCGACCTAGATTCAGGTTAGCGTCTTGAGTCGAACTAAATGCCTAATTCATGGACTTCGACGGCAACATGTCAGTACTGCCATGTGATGAAACGATGAGCTATGGAGAACGAAGAGTGGTTTTTAAATTGATTGAAGTCGAAAAACCTTTTGTCATGTAAGACTAGTATTTCCTTATTTTTTCAACCATTTATTTTTTCTAAGAAGTAATTAATACAGTAGTTTAAGTCAGTTCACGTCTAGAAATTATTAAAAACCACACTATATTTTGTTAATTTATTTAGTCAACAATACTTATTACTTAATAGTATTAAACAAATTAATTAAATGGAGCACTTTTCGAATTCTTTGTGGTGTTTTTTATAAAATTTCTTAAAAAGCGGCGTTGATGAGGCTGCAAATATAGCTAAGATTTTTATTGAGAGAGCTTGCTGACGATCTCACGCTGTAGAATTCTGTTTTCAGTCATTCCAATCTCTTAACCCCTTCTGAAAACGTCAAGTAATCGAGAAGATTAGCACTTCCGAGTAATAATTATGAACTATGGAAGAAGTTGTTAGTTTTTACCTAAGTTCGAGCACCAGTAACGAGTTTTTTGTTATATATATATATAAATAAGAATAACTAGCGTACCCATGCGAGAACTCTCGCATGTTAAGTCCCACCCTTTCCCTATCCATTTGTCTATCCGTTCCATAAAGGAGGGTAACTACTAATGTACTTACAGAATATCAAACAAAATAACAATGCAATTGATGTTTGAAACAAATTTTCAATTAAAGTATATTCAACATTATAGAGAGATGTTCTTGGAACAATTCATACTTCTTTAAAAACAACATTTGAAGACATTTTTCAATCTTCCTTGAGAGTTAGCTTTGCGCTTTCCTTGATAATAAAATAATAGAAAAGGTTTTTACTCTTGAGAAAGCCAAGTAAAGTAGTGCGAAAATACCGGATCGGGCAAGAACAGACCTACTCTTTGCAATATTACTTGAATTTCCTTGATTTGTTATGAGGAATAGAGTGGGTTTAGGAGAGTCAGGGTGCCAGCTAGCTGGGGTGAGACAATTGAAACATGTTTTGTTTACTAAAAAGTATTGAATTATTTTCTGCGTCCTTACGTACCTCAAGAAAAACAATTCCAAGCCAAAAAATAATCAAACAAATGTTTTCATCTTTGAGTACTAAATACCATTTGTTAGCATTAGAAACAATCTAGTAGGCATTAATAAGCCCACTTCGGTACATGGGAATGTTGCTCAAACTATGTTTGCATTTTTAATATCTTAACGAACCGACACCTTGAGTTTAATATCAAACAGTGTTTTATTTACAATATGAGTTTGCAGCTGGTCGTTGGTGTACACACTTCCAGATACCGCCAACATTTAAATCGTGCGTTTGGACTGCGATCGTTGGTAGTTGTCGGGTGGCTTGCACTATTCTTTCTATAATTTTAAATTTAGTTGTTTTTTAATTGATTCACATAGTATTGTAGGCTAGCGCGTTTTGATTTTTGTTTTCCATTTATTTTAAGCTATTTTACTTTAGCTACTTTAAAAAGTTTGTTCTTTGTATTGTGCCATAGCACAAGTTTTCCCCCACTACCTCTGCGTACCCTTGCGAGAACTCTCGCATGTTAGACCCCACACTCATCCCTACGCTTCTATTTTCATTCTAAGAGGGAAAGTAGTTAACGAAACGTGTTTATTTGTTTAAAATCTATAAAGGTAACTTGCAATGTACTAACACAATTACAAATAAAAATGAAAAACAATGCAATTAATGTGTAAAAGAAATTTTCAATAAATATTTATTCAATATCATGGGGAATTTGCTTGGAACAATTCCCAACACTTACTTCAAGACATTTGAAGTAATTATTCAATATTCTTTGTCAATTAGGTTTTGGTTTTTCGTGATAGACACAAAAATATTAGCTTTTTACTGACTTGATAAAGCTACGTGTCTGAACTCGTTGACTTGAAAATTTCATCGAATGATAACGAAAATATTTGTACAGGTAAAACACAAACACAGTCTTCACTCTTCACTGAACATCCACATTCCTCCACAATTAAGTACACAGCACTTATAGACCATGAAAAAACGTTAATTGAATAGTTTCACTACACGCATAAGAAACAATCTTCATGGGTATCAAGCAACTATAATAGTACTTCTAGTAGTTGCTGGAGAGCAAATCTTGAATTAATGATTATGCAAATAAACCTCGTCAGACTGCACGAACTACGGTGTTAACAGAAAGCGTAAATAAAGATTGTCGAATCTAAGCCTTCTAAGCGTGTCGCCACAAACATTGCTACCAGCAGGAAGGACTGAAATATTGAGGTGGCCTTGATAGAATTGAAGCGTAAAACCGAAAAATTAATTGAATGGATCTGAGAATATCTTATCTTCTAGATTATAACATGAAAAACGTTTCTTTGAGGCCTGTGGCCTCAAAATTTTACTTTTTAAGGCTCTAAAACGCTTTGTTTATGAGTTATTTGCCGATATAGGTTGACATGTGATGCGGATTGCATTTTACATGAATATTTCGATGCGTTTTTTTAAAGAAATCATCCATATTTTTAAAGTCAAAATGGAATTCGTCAAGTCTTCGTGAAATTCTCTTTCCTTAGAGCCGTCATTTATAAAGATTGGTTGCATCTGAGAGCCGGAACCCAAAGGTATACTACTGAAATAATACAGGAGACGATACTTCTTGTAGAAGTATAAATACTTTTTGTAGGTTGTTGGCGCGCTTCAGACTGTAGTTCACAGAGAATGCAATTCCACTTAGCCTGGAAGCGGTACCAACTTCGTAATAATGCAGCTGTCGGTGCAGTCGACCCGCGCGTACTACTTAGCCGTGACTTGGCGAGGCGAGTCGTTGTGGTCGTAACATCTCTCCGCTTCTCTGATTTTCAACAATGCAATGTATTTCGCGTCGTTAACGGAACCACATTAGCTTCGGAAAATCAGCAATCTGTCCAGAAGGGGACGCATTCTTCTCAGTCATGTTTGAAAACATTTGACAGTTGAAGGCTACTTCCAAAGAGTTTATCTCCCAAAGAATGTTATTACAAGCAATGACTCTGCTCCCTTGTTGGACATTATCGCGAGGATTTTGGAAACCTTTAGACAATCTCCGGCGCACAACATTTAAAATATATGTTCTTCGCTCTTAATTAGCGCCAAAGATTGTTATAAATAATTGAATTACACGAACAGCGCCAAATTTGAATCCATTTTGGCGCTTATGTGCCAACAAGCTTTCTTTCTTGAAATCTATTGCTTTCTTTTTGAGTTTGTAAATAAATTTCTACACGTCCACTAGTAAAAGCGGCTCTTTTAGGGCATGCGAAGCGTGCTAGAAGTTCAATTTTTAGCACTAGTGCTAAAAGTGAGACGACGCTCAAGTGTTCAGATAAAACTGTGAATGCAACAAAGAAAATTAAATACTTTCGTCTGACCTAATCAACTATGTGTACTGCTCTCCTTAATGTATCATTTGTGTCTTTGAATGAAAATAACATGAAAGTCGGGTTCGCAGTCAAAAAGTAGTAATACACGTAAAGTATGAGTATTTTCATTACCTTAGTAAAATCTCTTTTAATTTGAACACTTATAATGTAAAAATAGTAATAAGAATTCAGTAAGTAATAATAACGCTTTATTTAAATAATTGTCTGTTTTATTGGGAGGTATATCATAAGCAAAATTATTTTAATTATCGTTGCAAATCCTCTCTCTTTCGAATCTGTTTTAGAGATTGAACATGCTGTTGATGTTTACATTTTTACGTCGGTGAAGCTAGCACCCCACTTTCTCAAACTGGAAAGTCCTTGCGCCCTAATTTTGGGCTAATTTCAGCGCCCCTCCAAAAATGTCTGGGCTACCTCCCAATTCGCCGACCGGGATGGCCGAGGTGGTTTAGAGCTCAACGCTTCGATCAGCGGGGCCACGGGTGGGACTCGCGCTTTGGGCATGTTTGTTTGTCCCTTGCCTCTATGTATGTTGTGGCGGAGGGCCTCGCGTTCTGCTGAGCCCAGGTCAGAGGAGCCCGCAGGTGTGATGTGATCTAGCGTACGGTCAAATAAAACCTCCCAACGGGACGTAAAAGTTTACCCGCTGTTGGCTGGATAAAAAGTCTATAGAAGAGAAGAGAGAAATAAGGAATTTACTAATAATTGTACACTTATTATCAAATAAGACGTGCCTCTGATATAATTTAGAGCTTATGTTGTTCTTGGGAAAAAGGGAAAAGTAATTAAAACAGTTCCAGTTTTCTTTTCGATCTTCAAATATGCGTAATTAAAAAAAAACCTACTAGTACGTTGCTTCCAGCAAACCAGTACAGCATAAAACTTATCCAAGGGAATTCGACAATACACAAAAATAATTTTGGACTTCTCTCCATTTCAGTCCAAAAATGGGAAATTCTTGGGCAAACTCTATTGGACTTTTTTATCACTTTTTCTTTCCACAATAAAAAAAACTAAAATTCTAAACGAATATAAATAAAGAATTAATTAGTAATTGTCAAATACAATGCGAATCTCAAATAATGCTATCAAAACAGTGCCAACTTTTTTCCGATCTTCAATGTGTGCGATGTTATAAAATAAAATGTTCTCTTCCAGCAATAGAATATTGTCTAAAACATACCAAGGAGTTTGACAATGCCCAAAAATAATATTGGGCTTCTCACCTTTCTTTACAAAAAATGGAAAATATCTCGTGCCAGCAATATTAGACTTCTTGACTACTTTGCCATTACCCAGTAAATAAACTCAAAAATACTGAATGTATGGAAATAAGATATTTAATAGAAAATATCCTCGTATTAACGAATAAAATGCTACCTTCAAATAATTTTCGGCTAGACTCGTTCTTATTGAAAAGAATAACAAAACTAATGGTGCCACAAAATGGCACAGACTTTCGCGTATTAGTTTTCTATTTCCTTTGGTCTCGGCTAGCTATTCGGACTTGCCACATACTGTCAGCTGCCATCTATCGCCGCCCAAAGTACATTAATTTCACATTTTATTAATTTTTCAGTTTCCTATTAGTAGAACAGAAATATTATTTTAAGAATATTAAAGAACAGTAAAATATCGCCCTAAATGGCAATTTTCTTTGACAAATTTGCAGCCGTATTTAAGAAAATGGCGTTTAAGCGCTACTAAAAATGCGAAGTTTGAAGCTCTTTTTCACAGGCAATTTTTGAGTTTTCGAAAAACATCACTGGATGTCTTTTGAAGAAAGTCACCTCACAAATACAATAGTGTTTACAAATTACTGGAAATGTGAGTATTAACGGTATGAGAGATCTTTAAAAATTTACATTTGTGTAATTTAAAAAAAAGAACGAACAAATATCCCAAAATGAGCTTTACGTCATATTAAAGAGTGCACTATCCGTTCGAAAAGTTTGATGAAAACATTTGGAGCCATTTATGAGAAAATAGCGTTTGAGCGTTTCAGAAGATGACTTTTGAGCTAGTTTTCACAGAAAATGCTTGAGTTCTCGAGAAACATTACTTGATATTATTTAAAGCGCATGTACTCATAAATATAATAATGTCAACAAATTGCCGCTAATGTAAATACTAACGACGTGAGAGACAAGTTAAATAAATTTGATTTTATAGTTTTTGGAAAAAACAAAAGAGTAGAGCAATACGGCGTTTATGTCATCTGAGTACATTAAGCACCACCCGTACCGAAAGTTTAAACAAAAAATCTGAAATATTTTTTTGAAAAAATATCGTTTTTGTAATTTTTTAAAATTGTTCATATTGCACGCAATATTGCGCGAAAACTACTCTTTTTTAAAAAAACGTGTACATGACCTTCATGTAAGAACTACCTATAGAGAACAAATTTTATTCGAAGGAAAATGTTTTATCTTTAATTTAATCCACCGATCGCAATCGTCAATTTGAAAGAACACCGCACCTATGGCATATCCGCTGCTATCCACTTGTAGGTACATTTTCCTTCCAAAGTCGGGGTATTTAATTATGTATGTTTCGAAAAAGAATCTCATTAAAAATTTAAAGGCTCGCTGACTTTCTCTACTCCACTCCCATTTCTTCCCCTTCTTTCATAATCCAAGCAACGGATGGATAATCTCCGCATAACCCTTGCAAAACCGTGCGTAATAATTACATACTCCAAGTAATTGACGTACTTCTCGGACATTTGGCGGTCTGAGTAATCTCTGGATCATCTCGAATTTCTTTTCTTATATTTGCATCCCCTATTGTGAAATTACATGACCCGTGAACTCTATTTCTTGTCTCAGAAAGTGTCTCTTTCCCAAATTTAATTTTAAATTTCTCTCCCTGAATATGTTGAATAATTTTTCTAAATCTCGTAAATGGGCGTTCGTGTCGCAAATAGTACAATATCGCCCACGTACATAATAATGATTTCTTTTAAACCGGGCCGAATCACATCGTTCAAATAGCCGATACGCGCGGCTCCATTGTTTCGGAGTCCGAACGCAACTCGTTGGAAACTATAGCTATTACTTTCCAATGCAAAACTTACCTATTTTTGACATCCTAGTTCTATCGCCATTTGCCAATATGATGCTATAAAATCCAATCCGGTAGATATGGTCGCGCCCCGCAATTTCCGGATCACATCATCCAATCTCAGTGGGGATTCATATCGAATTACAGTGATGACATTCAACTTCCGGGCATCTACGCAAATGCGGATCTTTTTTTCCCTTGACGATTACTAAGGGGCTTACGTATGGGGTCATTATTTTCTTAATTATTCCCTTCCTTTCCATTTCTTCTACTTGTCTCGAACTGCTCGTTGTGTATATTTTGCGAATGTTCATTCCCGCCTGAGATATAGCATAATATTTTGGGGGAAACACATCTTATAGCTCCCAGACTTTCAGATTTCAAAAAAGAATACGAATAATGAGCAAATCCCACCCACGTGATTCTTGTAAGTCTCTCTTTATTAATCTAGGAATTTTACCATTACATTGTCTCCTGATTTACGAATTAGTAGTTTTCGCCAAAAAAATGACATATGGCGGGAATATATTTTCAGCAAACGCTGATGTGTATAAGTATAACACACGGCGTAGTAATCATATTCATCAGGTGGCAGTATCAACAGCTCACTAGAAAAAAATTGACATACAATTCATGTACATTACTCTATAACACTTTGCCAGATGACATTAAACGATTAAATTTGATAGAAAAGTTTTTGACATTTGACGAACAATTAACTGAACAATTGACGAATTAATTCGTGCTGATTATAATCCTCATCGCCCGCCTTAAAAATTGCGATGCACCTTGCCGCGTGATCCACCATTTCCTTTACGTTCCCATTTCTATACCGTTGCGACATGACTTGTATTTGAACTCTAAGTTTTGGTGGCCATACCAGTAACGCTCCGTAAATTTAATTTTCTATTCATTATAATTTTGTGGCTCCGGATGTAAAGCGCTCATCCTGAGCGCCACTCCTCATTGCTTACTCCACCAGGATCATTTTGGGAATATTTTTTGTCACGAAGAACGTCTCTAATTTTTTTGGAAAGGACCACGATTGTTCCTTCACGACTTCATGGTAACGAATATTAATCGGCAAATTTACTACAGTTTGGTAATGTATAACATGGCCGGTGGTCCTTACATAATTTATTTCTTGTTGCAATTCTGTAATCTCCTGTCTTAAAGCGGCAGTTTCACTACTGACGTATGGAAATTCCGACTTTTTACCTCTTGTAATTTACAATTTAAGATTAATTCTGACCCCTCCATTTCATTTCCTACTGACGTAATCCTATTGCTATGTTGTTGAGCTGTATGCATTTATCCGCTCAAAAACGCTTTAAGGGTTTCTTTTGTAGACATTTCCCAAATTCTTTACGAATCGGGTTACGAAGCCATCGTTTGCTAGGTTTTTTCGTCTCCAACTTCTATCCCACATGTGTGGGTAATTAAAAGTCAATCTAAAAGTTTGTAACATCCAAAACATCTGCAACAATAATATATAATAAAGTTTAAAAATTAACAGTTAAACCTCTACATACACCTCGTATTCGAAAAACACACTTGAACGTGTCTTTATAAAAAGAGCTATTTAGAAATATTTGTTACATATTCTAGTTTCTTTAAAAAGATACGCTAAACTAGGAAAACCCGGCAGACGTTATTCTGCCCTTCATCTCCCTCTTCCCCCCCCCCCCATCTACGTTTCTCACTGTCTCTTCCCCCTCATCTTATCTCTGTCTGTCTCTGGGCCAGTTTCACCACCTTTGATTAGTGTTTAACTCGTTTAGCTTGGAGTTTAATCGCGTTTAAGGTTCTCGCGAGTTTTACCATGTGTATTAAACGCGTTTACTGGAAGTTAAACTCACGAGGAGTTAAACGCTCGAGATCGGCCGTTTAAGCGAAGGTAATCGCGTTTATCTGCTATCCATCCTAGTTTCCACGGTGTTCGAGGTTATTTAAACGCAGTATTATGGTAGCAGGTTCATGCTTCTAGATCAATAGAATATAGTTTTGATTATTTGTTTGGCTAAATTCCTGAAAATGTATTTCCATCATGTAAGTACATACAATCAACAAGCAATGTTTAAAAAAAGTCAATTTTATTTACAAGTATACATTACAAACAATTTCACAAAAATGACAATCAGAGTGAAAGAAATTATTATAAACGGATTATACCTTACGACAACAAATATTGAAGGTATATACATGTGCTGATTGATAACCAGAAGTAATTTGTGGTTATTCTATGACGGTACCTCACAACACCATTATGCCTGCAATTAGCAGTGTTCAAAATAAAAGGAAATTGGTCAAGCATTTACTATTTGAAACAAACATACTTCTGGCCACAGTCTATTAAAAAAATCCAGTTCTGATTAAAATAAAAAAGAAGAAGAGAAGAATTGCAAAGAATGTTAGGCAACTCATTGCTTGTCACACTCATAAATATTTTTGTTACTGTGTTCATTTACATACATCAGAGCAGTAGATATAAAAAGCATAATTCCAAATCCAAAAAAAAATCAAAATAAACAAAGAAAACATTTCAAAAATACTCAATACATCAATTTATGAATTCAATCAATCAATTAATGAATACTCAATATAAATCATGTGAAGCTTACCTTAAATATTCATTATTAAAAACTTTAAATCCGAAGTAAGTCAAATAAAATTGTTATTTAAAAATTGAAGTACCAAGGTAGGGAAACATGGTATCATAAACAACCATATTTTGGTTTATTATATACAGAATAAATACGAAACCTACAGGACTGTGTAACGCATAAATAGACACTATAATTTATAACAAAGAAAAAGCAATTGTATACCTGATGGCAAAGAAATGTTATTTATAACAAATCAATTTTTAAAATTTAGCCAATACATAAATTATGTGGGAGTGAATCGTAAAAAATTCATAAAAAATCGGACTCAAGTTTTGCGTTAACACAATTATTAATTTTTATGTACAATGTTTCAAGAACACTCCTAGAAAATTGTCTTTAAAGATAATTTTCTAGGGCTGAGCTTGAAAATACTTATTGCTATGAGAGCTATCTTAAATCATACTAAATTTAAATATAAAAACAAAATTTATAGTCAAAAGAAGGGTACACCTATTGGTGGTCCATAAAAGTGCTCTTTTTGCAGAGTTTATTATAAGAAAACGTGATCAACAAATTCTGAAAAATATAAAATATTAATTATATCTCAGACTAGTAAGAACCATTACGTTTAGTTAAATAACAAACCTGTTTTCTGCTTAAATTCTTTTTTGTACTCCAGCATTATGAACGATCTAGCCTCACTAAGATCACTAAACTCTCATATTTCAAGATTTCTATTCAATGTAGAAAATCACGTTCACGTGCTTACACAAACTATACTAAACTGAAACAAACAAAAATGCTTGAGATTGCAACATTCTCTTGTCCCCCGCCGACAGTGTAATTTTCTTTTGAAAGATCGCGCGGCAATCTTTCAAAGCGCAGAAAGTACAGATCCCGAATTACTACTTTTTTTTAATATTTACGTATTTTTAATGCACTTTTTCAATACGAATGTCCCATGTGCAGGTGAAAAGAAACACGATTTTTCAATCCATTGCTTCTTTATACAGATCGGTTTCGTATGTCGCCCAATTTACGGAAAAGACCAAAGTGCTCTTTGAGAAATAATACATCACATATGTTGATACTTTGATTATTCTACCTGAGAATTCTATAGATACTTTATTACAATAAAAAATATCTACTAATAAATATCTACAGTAGTAAAATCAATATACGTTGCGTAGATATTTTTCATGGGTGTAACAAGAAATGAGGAGGCTAACATTGCAAGTAATAACTATAATCATAACTTCAATATTAATTGTTTTATAAACCATATCTGATCATTGTTTCTTCTTTCACTGTTATTGGAGTTTTAACCCATACAATTGTATTTGTTACCAGAAATATGTTTTCTTTTATGAAGAACAAGCTTGGCCAACTTCCTTTTCTTTTCAACACATAGCGAATCATAAATATGGTAAGGTGTTGTGAAGTGATGCCACATCAATGGGCCACAGACTACATCTGCTTTCCAATCAACATGTGTATTTACCTTCATTATATGTTGTTGTGTGTAAGGTATTCTCAATTTTTTTTTCTAAATTCTGAGTGTTAATTTTGAGTCGCTTGAAATGCATGGTATGTATAAGTAAAATTGTGTATTATGTCTATTTTTAATAACACATGGCTTGATCTTAGAATGTGCTATATCCCTCAAATAAGTTTTCGAAAACATCGGGAAACAAATAATTCAAACTTGACAAAGTCCCATAAAGAAGCTGCTTCTATTATTACATTTATGGTCATAAGAACTTTTTAAACTTATTATTTCTCTGTTGGGAGAAAAATGGACTTGAGAAGAAGCTTGAATTTGAGTTGTTTTTTTTAAATTCAAAATAATATTTTTTTACAAATAATAATTTTATAGATAGTTCATGCGTGACAATAGGAATGTTTCACTTCTTGGAAATGAAAATAGGAAATAATTATTTTTGGTTGAAATATTAATATTCATATATTTAGGGAATGTTTGTATTACACTGGTTTACAAAAATAAACTTTTTTCTTTCGCAAGAATGAAAATAACAGATTCTATAGGTATTTTTCATACTGAATTGAAATATGATTTCAGTTTTTTCCCTATCTGGCTTTGTGTGCATTTTAACATTTTATAATTTCAATAAAATCAGTAATTAGCTATCCAACTCTAAATGATATACTACTCGTCCTGACTTATATTCTCACTTCTCATTCTGTAGCTAGAAAGTAGTAATGATGATTTTCGGGCATATATTGAACCTGGAACATCTCTCTCCTTGGTCTAACAGTAGTCCAGCCAATATATTACAACCTCTTTTGCTTTAGTACCTGTTTTCCATTGTAGAAATTTACTGATGGAAACTCTCTTCATGCTCATCGCTGACAACTCCAAGATTTTCCAGGAGGAAGACTTAAGCCAGAGTCTAAGAAGTGAATTTTCAAATTCGTATTTCATCCCATAGCTTTATAAGAATGCAGATTACTACTACTACTATGCAATATACATTTTTGAATGATTGTCAGACTGTTTTTTCCAGTGGATTTAACAGTTCTTCAAAAATATTCATCAGCTATTAATGACCGCATTTGTGGTCTTAAACAATCCTTAGTACTTACATGGCTATCCGGGAGATGCGGCGTCCAAGGCACAGGTGCCAATGTTTCGGCCGCCATGCTGCGACCTTCATCAGGGCGTAGTAATGCGCTGAGTCCGTATTTGGGCTTTTAGTTTAGTAGGCGGCCTACGCCGATTGGTGGTCTTCCGCCAGTGGTTTTGGTGATGGAGTGCTGAGACCTAATGAGTCCTGCCTCTTTGGAAGCCCTGGAAAACTCAAAAATATTGTTGATTGATATGAAGATGGTAATTGAGTTTAAAAGACGGCTCTTTTCTGATTGGGTTAGCTGGGTTGATTGGTTTGATCGGATTTGGAATTATAAAATTTGGAGAATTTTCGTTGAGTCAGTGTATAGGTTAAGGTGGATTTAGAAAACGAGCATCTGTGGGGAGGTGGATTCGGCCAGGGGCAGGTCTTTTATTGAAATATTGTAGATACCTTTGGAAGGAGTTTTGTAGGAGGGGGTTATTAAAAATTCCTTCTAGCTGTTTTGATGCGGTTTGAATGATATATGTTGAGATGGGGGGGGGATTATGCTTCTTTAAATCGTTTTCAAAAGGTATTCCATCAGGTTTAAATGCTATTCGAATGAATCTGTTTTCAGCTTTCACTAGATATTTGATGTTAGATTTAGCAGCGGTCCAGGAGGTGCAAGCGTATGTGCCAGCGCTGCGTATGCACATGGTGTATAATAAGATTTTTCTACAGTATGATTTAGGTATAGATTTTTGTATAGGATGCTCTGATGATAGGGTATAGCCGAGCGGTATTAGTACCCATTTTTTAGCAGCATGTTTGCAGTTGTTTGCCCAGGTGAACTTGTTATCAATTTTAAGTCCGAGATAGGTTACACAGTCGCTCCACGGTATGGTCTTTCCTTGTAGCTGTATTGGGTCCGGTATTGCTTGTCTCCAGCTAAATATTATAGCCTGACATTTTTCTGTATTTAAAGAGAGACCATTTACTTTGCTCCAACTAGTTAGGTCTTCTGAGGCATTTTGTAACCCTTTAACTGCGGCTTTAGCTCTCGCGAATTTAGAGGTGAAGGCCACATCGTCGGCAAACAGATAATTAGTAACGTCAGGGGATTGTGGGAGATCGTGGACATAAAGTGAAAAAAGAATAGAGGATAGAAACAGCTCCTTGTGGAACACCCGCAAGGATAGGTTTAGTAGTGTATTGATGTGATTGGTATTAGACTGTGAAGGTTCTATTGGAGAGATAGCTACGAATGAGGAGACAGATCTGCTTAGGAAGAAATTTGATACATTTTTCTAGAAGAATTCTATGATTTACATTATCGAAAGCTTGTGAAAAGTCAAAGAATA
The DNA here is from genome assembly GCA_031308135.1 of Acheta domesticus. Taxonomy (NCBI): domain Eukaryota; kingdom Metazoa; phylum Arthropoda; class Insecta; order Orthoptera; family Gryllidae; genus Acheta; species Acheta domesticus. The sequence continues at coordinate 22,497,636 of JAHLJT010005437.1, read as the reverse complement.
TGGCTGGGAGAGAGCAGTGAAGAAAGGGTGGATGAAATTTCCAGAGCTAGTCTGAGTGTTTGATTTGCCGACGAGTGGCCCTTTCGAAATCCGAATTGTGTGATTGGCATGACGTTATTGGCTTCCAGTTATTTTGTGATTTTGGGTAGTAGAATTCTTTCGAAAATTTTTCATAGATGTGAGAGGAGGCTGATGGGTCTGTAATTTGTTGGTTCTTTTGCATTTTTGTTAGTGCTGTGTACAGCATTTGAAGCTGGCGCGCGCGCAGCTATACGCCGCGCGCCACGGAACCCGCTCGCGCGGAACGCTGGCCAGCGAGCGGGTAAGCCTCGAGGCGAGGCTAACCCGGGCCACGCCACCCCTATATAGGCGGGAGCAGGTGGCGGCCACGGCAGTTATGCAGTAGCGGTCTGAGTAGCACCGAGGCACAACAGTGAGACAGCGCAGTGGAGCCGCTGGGAGAGAGCCTGCAGCTAGGAAGAGAAACACACGCGGAGAGGCCGCACTAGAGTCGTACGGAATACGACGCGACTGCCAGCCTGGAGGCGCCGTGCTTGGTGATCCATAGCGAGATTGCGTGCAGGAAATGCACACGGCGGAGTCGCGCAGTCAGACGTGTGTTACAGAACTGGTGCTAAGTGACGCACTAGCGAGACACGGGCTTGGGCGTTAATGCCCGCCGGAAGGGAATAACTCCTGGTATATTGGATTGTACAGTGTAAATAGATTGGTTGAAAGAATAAAGAAATTGCTGTTAAGAGGACGTACTTTCATTCCTTGGGAAACATAACATTGGCGACGAGGATAAACTTCAAAGTGGACAGTGTTGTTGCTGCACGGGCGTCGCCACATAACATTGGCGACGAGGATAAACTCTGAATAAGTGATATTGTGCAGCCGTCGCCATAACATTTGGCGACGAGGAAAAAGTGACAAAGTGCTGCCGTGGTAAGTCGCCATAACAGTTAGGTTTGTTGATCATTATAATTGCTGCTGTTTTCCATGTTAGCGGGTAGTATCCAATGATTAGGCATGGGTTCATTTTTGAAAGAATAAGTTTAGCTTCTATTTTTGGTGTTTGATCATTGTTCCACTAATGATGTCCGGTCCGCAAGCTTGATTAGTACTAATAATTTTGATTTGATTAGTGAAATCGTCTTAGTTAATGGTTATATCTTCCTCATTCATAAAAGCTGTTGGTTGAAATGGAAGATTTTTTATGACTTCTTCAAATGGAGGTAATGTGTCAGGGAGTAGTACAAAATCTCTATTGGTTTTTACGAATGTTTTCGTTGACTTTGGAGTAAATCTATCTTGAAGCAATGAAGCAAATATTTCGCCCTTCCGTTCTGGGTCGTGTGTTATTACATTATTGTGTTGATCAATAAGAGCGGTAACTGGTGGAACTGGGTTTTTCAAAACGTTTTGCAGATTCCAAACATCTTTTCTATCTTTAACATCCGCATTGATAAGACATTTTTCCCATTCTTTTTCTCTGTATTCAGATAGTTCTACAGATTTCTCTTCGGGTTTTTTGAAAAATAGATTTCTCAGCTGGGTCACGTGATTTGTAGAATTTCCGTTGTGCTTTTCTCTTTGTTGTATTAGCTGGAGAATATATGATAGCAGTTTATTTTCTTTATCTTGAGTTGCTGGTGAACTTGAAGCAAGCTTGAAAGCGGTGTTTATATGATAATTTAGAGTTTTTAATTTGGTTTCTATTTCCGAAGGTGTGCTAGGGCCTATGTCTTGAAATTTGATTTTGTGAGCAATCCTATCTCTAAATGTTTTCCAATCTGTAGACTTTTTATTTTGAATTGGGATAGAATAAGGTAAGGCTCCTAAATAGCTACTAAGGTAGGTGATAAGAACGCAGTTCGAAGAGTGGTCGAGGGGTGGTGGGTAAAAGTGAATTTGAGTGGATAATGAGGTCTAGAATTTCATATGGAGTATTTCTGAAAATATAGGTGGGGCCTGATGGAGGAAGGAGTGCAAATGAGTGATGTGATTCTAGGTATTTTTAAAGTAAGTCCCCTGCTGTTGAATTGTAACAACGTCCCCATTCAAGGCGTTTGACGTTTAAGTCTCCTCCCATAACTATGGTTGACTCGTTTGGTAATAAGGCATTTAAATCTTCTTTGGTTGATGGCTTTTGGGGACTTTTGTAGACAGAAATAAAGGAAACCGGACCCATAATTGTGCCAAGTTCTACTATGGTTGCTTCTACTTGGTCTAATTGTGGTGTGGGAATTCTTGTGTGAGGAAGTGATTTCCTTATGGCAATGGCCGTGCCTCTTCCTGGACCTGACTGCCTGTCATTGCAGTAAATGAAATAACCTTTGAGGTCGAAACTTTTGTTTGTTGAAAGGTGTGTTTCTTGTAGCAGCAAAATTGCGACATAGTCTGCGCAGAATTGTTCGATAAGAGTTTTATCTTTCATAAGGGTGCCATTTGCATTCCATGATACCATGTGGTATAGTGTGTTGGATATAGAAGCCATCTAGAATAGTGCTGCGATGGCTTCGAGTGCCGTAAAAGCTTTTGTGGTAATATCTCCTGGTTGTTTGAATATATTATTTATGTTTTTAATACCTGTTATGATTTTCCTCAGGTTGAGCCTTTTAATGTGTCAAGGAGTTCTTTAAATTCCCCAATTGTACTTGAAGTACTCGAAGTTTGAGAATTATCTGGGTTTTTAAATGTTTCTTTATTTTGGTTGTTATCTTTGTTATTTGTCCAGGTCGGGTTGCCTTTGTTTTACTCCATTGATAGATGAGGAAATGCAATAACGGAAGATATGTCTTTATTATGTTGGTTTCGAGTGTTCTGCTTTTCTCTGATTTGCACTCCTTTTGCTTTCAGTGGTCGAAGTAGAGCTGAGGGTGAGTTACTATTTTGTTAGCAATGAAGAAAAATCACATCAGCATTTCGTTTATCGTTGCAAGTATGTTTTCTATAACTCGGGGAAAAATCTAGTTTTTCAAATGTTGGTAATTTCGCGCTTTTTAAAATTTTATTATTATACCTTCTTTATATTTTATTCGTCTTTCAACTATTGTATTATAGATAAAATGTTGGGAAGGGATAGCGGAACTTAAAACGTGCGTAAATAATCTTCCCAGTACGGCATACACATTTCACTGGTTTTGAGCAAATGAATCAAATCAAATCAAATCAATCGAAGGAGAACATTCCAAGATTTTCGTTGAGAACATTTTGATCACGTTCTATGTAGTTTCGACCTCGCAACCAGCGACTGTTTCCTCTTCTTGCATTGAAAACAATGGCTAAGTGGACAACGATTTCAAAACGACGATGAACCCAAGACTGTCTTTCCCAACTGGATCAGTTACCAGGTAGCTCTATACGCAGTGGGGTTAATACTTAGCTGCCGACATGGGAATTCAGTCACACTGGTACCGACGTGGAGTCCCGTGGACTCATGACATGTTTCAAATATTACAGTATTGATTTGTATTTCGAGTGAAGAACATTGAAACTTATGATAAATGATGACTAAAGAAAACATTAGTCAGGATATATTTGTTAATAAGTTATCTAATGAAAGAATATCATGTGATAAGGAATGGTTAAATATTATGCAGACCTTTAATTTAATTAATTTATCTTTATAATACAAATTTATTGAACATTAAAAAATGTATTAAAGAAAATTTCTATAACGTTAGAACTGAAAATAAAGTACAAATATGTTACTACCGCAAACAATAAAATTCTGAGAAAAGTTTCTTCAGTGATCTTTTTCAGCACAACTCTTGCATACTTGTTTATTCTTTCCGTAATAGTATTTTGCATTCTAAGTTATTTCTTATTCGGGTTCTTCATTCTTAAGAAATTCCTGTTCTTTAACGTCTTCTTCCCCAGATTCTAAACAAACTTTTCCGCATGATGAGTACTGGTCATTTTCAATTTGATGATCCGAAGATACTCTAAAAACTACTGTTCATTTGCTCCACCAATTGCGCAATATTTTCTTCCAAATCAAGGTCACTAATATTTACACACTTACTTAACAGACTAGACATGTTTTTCTGTACATTGCACTTTCTTCAGAGGCACAACAGAACAAAATGTACTAAATGGCAAAGTGCGACGGGCACTTACTAACGTGGAATCCTTAGTTATCCTGCGCGCCAACAAAAGCAGATAATTTCCCTAAAAAGCTTTTTACAACAGTATACTCGCGAACCGTTACTTAAAAGTGTGGAAGGAAAAGGTACGAGGAGAATTGATGTTATAAAAAAAAACGTACATGCACGTATTCGAAGTTTCGTGAAGTCGGAAGAGTCCCAGGGACTCCAAGTCAGTAGCAGAGGGTTAAAGATGCTGGTGCAGCGTTACAGAAAGTGTATAGACGTGAACGGCAATTATGTAAAGTTGTAAAATATTTCTGTAAAAATTGTTTTCTTATGACCTTATTTTATTTTCTGACCAAACGGACCATAGTTTTGGAATACGTCTTACATTAGCCGAATTATCAGCCGCAAATCCTGATCTAGGGAAGTTGTCTAGAGTGGTGGCGCATTTCATGTTGGCGGGTCATTCGTGACAATTGCAAGAAAGAATTTAGTGTAATCTAAAGTACTATTTCATGTTCCTAAATATATAATTCTCGTTTTATATATTTATATTTGTTGATAATTATTCGAGTCATACAAATGTTAATTGTGGATTTCAACAATTCAAAATACCAGTAGCGAGTCTCCTTAGGATACCCCAATGTGAATATATCTGGAGATCACCACTGAGAAAAATTTCATTTGATTTTCTCACGATAAGTCACTGACCGTACGATCGTATGGATTAGTTGTGCGTACACTATTGGCCTTAGTTTAACTGACCTCACATGTTTTGGTGAATGTTCGTATCATTTGAAGCATGAGTTGTGAACTTTAAGAACTTTGAGAACTGTCAGTTACGGAAACTACAGAACCCATCTTGGCATTTTATGTATTTTATCTTTGCCACAATTGGGCAGAGAGAATTCGTGGTCAATAGTATAAATGTTTCTAACAAACCTGGCATTATCGTCTTGAAAACGTTTGGGAACAAGTGTATCATAAGGAATTTTCTAGCTGTTCTTTGGCAGCTATTACAACTTATTCCGATTATAACGACATTCTTCTACTTTTAATACAAATAAATTATCGGTCTTTGTTCGGTCCATTGTTTTACCCGACTGTCCAAAACAAAAAGGAGTATTATATTTTAAGTGATAGCGTGTCGAAATTTCTTTGTTAGCACATGATTCATTGCCACCTGACCGCCTGATTGATTCAACTAATATTTTCAAACAACGTTCACTTACATTTATCTACCGCCTGAATGTTATAGGCTTGTTAGTTAGAACATAAGCTATAGATTTGATTGTATTTCGAGACTTACCTGAAAATCCAATACGACAGATCCTTGGTACCATTTTCGTCATTTTTGCCTAAATGACGAAATGGTTGATCCTTGGTAACATTTTTGCCTAAAATTTCCTTACGTGATGTATGTCTAAATTCGTTTTGAAATATGTACGTCATATGCTACAAAAAGCAATTTCTGACAGGCTCCATTTTGTAAAATGTTCATAAGTCGTAATATTTTCTAATCCTTTAGAGGTAGTGCGCACTCGCGTAATTGTCTTAAAAACGTTTTTCTAATTAGGTATTGTACGTGGAGTACTTTGTCTCTATAACTTTTTCACATTCTTTGTGTCTTACATTTTGTTTTTCTGCAGTGTCTGTATTATTCTGCGTATCTTGCATAGTTTTCTTAGCAATGCTTCTTGCTATCCTTACATATGTATACAATGCCTCTAGTCGAACTTTTTCGATCAGATTTAATTGAGTCGTCTTGATGACATGGCCGCATATTTTCCCCATTATGATTATTACAAAGTGTCAGAAGACTTCAATTTGCCTGAGGCCTCTCCCTCCTTTATGGGATGACACTTAAAGCCTTTTTACAGCAAGCGGGTGTGAGTGACTTACTGCATTCTTAGCAGCTTTCTGACTTTTCAGCTTATGGTTTTAATATATTACTCAGTTCAGTCCATCAGTGCAAAGTTGAACTTGCCCAACCGAACAAGCTATTGCGGAAATTTTAGTCTAGTTTTAGAGCAGAAACTACAAATTTTTTGAACATCTTACTTGTGTCTCTTTCAAAAAATTTACATTAGGAATAAATTATACTACAAATCCTTGAATGAGTTCCCATTTCCAAAAATATATTTTCCGTTATTGTTAATAAGGCGCGTTGAAATAGGCGCGAGCACCGCAGGGCAGCTCGCACCTTCGGGGTTCTGCTAGATATTTTGCTGATGGTTTTTTATATATTCCATTTGGTTTTTAAGCGTATAATAACTAGGTGCGGATTTTAATGACCTAAAACATCACCGAAAATGATCAATAATATGCTCTTAAAGTGTTTTGAAAATGTTCTAAAATCAAAGAAAAATGACGTAAACATTTTGATCAAAACCAGTTCAGATGAACAATTCAAGCTGTTGGATATATTAGTGATGTAATCTAGGTTTCTTCCTTACGTTAAAGTGAAAACGTTTGGTTTGGACTTGGTCCAGAAAATCGTCATTAGTTATAGTGAAATCTCCTGAACCGACAATGGTGGTGAAGTCACAGGAATCCTGGATTACATACGCACAACTGCTGACTTTATAATTTCTGACTGAAGAAATGGAATAGTTTGCTCTGGAATTCTGTGAACATCATTTGTTGCTTATCGTTCATAATATTTGAACCATTAAAATATTAAAATCGATGAAATCCGCGAAAAATACTTTAGAAACGACGAAAAAAGATAAAAATGACTTCCTAATTGAAATCGAAAAGAATCCAAAAGAATGTCATAAAAATGGGTCATTTCCTTTTGTAATGTCATAAAATGAGTTGCTATACTAAATGACATTGTTCTAAAGCGAAAAAAAGAAGACATTTCATTAATGCCCCCTAATAACAACAGTTGCGCTTGATGACGGAGACAATAGTCTCCAAAACGTCGGATTTCACATAATAAAATTAGGATATAATAATAGTAGAGTCGGACAAAAACGCCCTCAGTTCCATTCGTTCTCGGCGGCGATACCAGGCGCGCCGATACTACTCTGTCCGAGAATGCCAGTTCCGGAACTAAACTATCGAGAACGAACGATACTGAAACTTGGCCTGTTATCGGTGTGCGCCGACCGCGTCGAATAAATGCTGGAGGCGACACCGGAGCTCTCGCCACCGTTTAGTACAGCTTCTCGAGTCAGTCTGGCGGTATGCCTTGTTGAATAAGGCTAAATATTTTTGCGATTTGCGAGATTTGTGCGTTGACCAATGCACAAGAAATCTAGCGGCACCTGTAATTTTTGTAGATAGCCTTCGGCTTTTGATATGTATATAATAAAAGTAATGAAAACATAACAATTATGACGAATATTTATTTCGTCTTTTCACGTAAATGTATTTTAAGACATATTTAACTTTCTAAGCTTTTTTTCTTGATATGTACTTCCATTTTCTTCTAGTTTGGTTAAAAATGAACGTTTAAATCATTTCCACTTTAACTATTTCCAGTCGTTTGGCACCCAACCTCTATTTTTACTTTCCCGTATACGTACATATACACGGAGTGATTGATATACGTAGTATAGGGAAAGTTATGAAATGCTGCGCGAAAAAATGGCCAATTTTCGGCGGGAAAAAATTAATTGCCGCGCCGTGAAAACGAATAAGTGGATAAAACCAGTTGCTAAATTAAGAAAAAAAAATCCTCTAACACGCGGTGTAGCCAGAAACCCTCTTTTGTGAGTCCTTGATATCGAAAAACCAATTGAAAGGAAAACGTCCGTCTGTCTCTCTCCGTCCGTCTGTCCGTCTGAGAACACTGCTAGCGCCTAAACCATACGTACAATTTCTTCCAAAATGGATATTCCCCGGTCGATCTGATTCTAGTTGAAGCTTTGAGATTTTGAAAAAGATTCTTCAAAATTTGAGGGTACTTTATATGAAACCCCCCGGGCATTTTCAAAATTTTCTCAAAAACGGCTCCAAATTTTTTCTTTAAATTTCTTGTATGAATAGAGTAAAATACACTTTTTAACATGGTATAGCTCCGATTTTCACGTACAGCTCTGAATTTTCGAAAATTGTGAAAGTTTGACTTTTTTCGGCGTCTTTCTCCAACTACAAAATTGAAGATAGAGATTTTTTGTTCAAATAAAATTTGTTCTGCATATTGAGTTCTTTCATAAAGGTCATGTAAATGGTTTTCAAAATTTTAGTAGTTTTCGTGCAATATTGCGTGCAATATCTGCAATATTAAAAAATTACAAAAACAAGAGTTTCTCAAAAACTTCTCCAAATTTCTTCTTTAAACTTTAGGTAGGGATAGTGGTAAATGTACCCTATGAGATGACATGAAAGCCATATTGTTGATTTTTTCAAAAATTACAAAAATGTAAATGTTTTCACATGTTTCTCACGTCGATAATATTTACATTAGCGGCGATTTTTTCACATTATTATATTTACAAGTACATGTGCTTTAAATAATGTCAAGTAAAGTTTTTCGAAAACAACCGTTTTCTGTGAAAAGTAGCTCAAAATGTAGCATTTTCAGAAACGCTCAAACGCCATTTTCTCATATATGGCTGCAATTTTTTTCTTGAAACTTTTGTAACGGATAGTGCGAATTACACTCCTTAGTATAGCGTAAAGTTTATTTTGAGTTATTTTTCTGTTTTTTCAAAAATTACGTAATTATAATTTTTTTGAAAGATCTCTCACATCTTTAATATGCACATTACGAGCAATTTGTAAACATTATTATATTTGTGAATGTAAGTGCTTCAAATAACTTCAAATAAACTATTTTGAAAACTCAAAAATTTTCTGTGAAAATGAGCTTCAAATTTTGCATTTTTAGTGGCGCTAAAACGCCATTTTCTCTTAAACGGCACATAATTTTTAAAAGAAAATTGCATTTATGACTAGATCGTTGTGTTCTTTAATATTTTAAAATTAATGTTTCCGTTCTACCAATAGGAAACCGAAAAATTAAGAAAATGGCAAAAAATGTACTTTTGGCGGTGATAGATGACAGCTGGCAAGAAAGAGTTAGTGGTAATTCCGAATAGCTAGCGAAGACCCAAGGAAATAGAAAACTAATACGGGAAAGTCTGTGCCATTCTGTAGCACCACTAGTTTATCTAGATCTAGACCGAGGATGTCATTTGTTTTCGAATTTAACATTCTGTATCTTTAGATACCACAAGCTCACTTTCCTCTTAATTCTTTACACGAAGAAAAGAAGTCACCTATGAGTCATGGGGGGGGGGAGAGCAGACCTCAGATTCGCATTGCAAACATCACTGGCGTCTCAGGGGGCAAGTCGATTACCCCGACTTCCGACGTTGATATCTCACCGTCCTACATGCTCTTCCAGGAAGGTAAAGGAAATGGAAGGTAGGTTCTCTTAATTGAAAGAATTATGCGTTAGATCTCTTTCGTATGCCAGTGATAGAATTAAAGCCAATTAAAACATTTATTTTTATCATTTCTAGGCTTATAATAAATTAAAGCGTTTTTCTATGACGCAAAAATTGTATACATTTATTAATTTTCCCTCATTTTATGTGGTGTATATATGTAGTATATTATAATTAATTATGTATTTCGAATTTCTGAAAACTAACCGTGTGTGGCAATAGGGCAAAGAGTTGAATACGCTGATTTGCAGTGGGCACCGTTGTTTGGCTGCCAATTGTTTCACCCAATTCAGAGGCCGTGGCGGCCTACATCTATTGTTACACAATAAATTGTGCCCAGTGACGAAATGACGTTTTCACGCAGGGAAGAACAGTGCCCATTTCAATTTTCATTCGCATATGCGTTTTTATTTTGTAATGATGAAATTAATATAAAATGTTATTTGTTTTAATAGATATGCCTTACATTCGAATGTGTATAAGATGTTTGTGTAGTATTAAGCCAAATTGTTTCACTGCAAACAGAGCAAAAGTTTTATTCACCTTTTATCAATTACATTATTACACAAAACTATTTATAATACTTTACTCTTACCTGCAAACAGGGAAACGAGAATTTATGCTTATTACTACCGCTTCTCTATTTACTTATTTTTAATACAATACAATCTAATAAACTTTCTCTCCGTATTCTTTTGTCTATCTATTATCGTACTTCGTCTGTCTAAAAACGAAACGGTAAGCGTTGGAAGAGCGGCATATTTGAATTAAAGAAAATATATTTTCTTTACATGTGTAAGAAACGTAAATGACATAACAATAGGTATAAAACGAATTATTTTCCCCTTTACAAATATTTTTGTGCTTTCATATATAATTCTGGACTGTAAACTTTTATCATTACTTTCTTTGCTTACTTGAAAATAAACTGCAGGTTCATTTACGTTATTAGAGATTCCAATTAATAACCTTTATTTCAATATTGTGTAATAATCCATAATGCAAAAACAATTGATGAAAATTATTTTAGTTTTTATTTTTATTGTTTTATTGATATTGCTAAAAAGTTGATTTTAAATTACTTTTTGCACATTTTTTTTTCTTTTAATTATTTCAAAAATCGTATTATTTTCTCTCTAAAGTTATTTGCAATTAATCGAGTGATTGCTACTTTTAAATCAATTAATAGATAAATTGAAATTGTATTTTATTGCGATTATAATTAATCAATGACAATTAAATGAAAGGGTTCTGCCAACACAATACGTGACGACCTTAAATCCCGCTGACGAGCCGCAGAGCCCGCGCCGAGCGCCCGGCGGCGGCCGCTTCTGCCGAGACTGCGGATACCGGCCGATACTGACGAGAACAGCCGAGAATGGAGCGGTTCCGATAGTTTCGATTCTCGAGTGAGACCTACGTGTAGATTTCAACAGGCAGATAAGGAGCGCGCGCGCGACCTTTGAGGCTCCGAGACTGCGAAAGCAAAGCCGGCAAGAACGATCGATAATAGAATGCGTTTTGCCCGGCTCTAAATAATCGTGACAACTAATTTCAAACTTAGATCTTACTAATCACATTCTACTACTTCCCAAACCATACTCTCTGAGCTTTCCTAATGCAGCCACTGAAACGGAAATTTCTAGCTGAATCGTAGGCATAACGTCGTCTCGACTATAAAAGGGGCTGCAAGCCCCAGGGAGTTAGTTGCGTAGTTTAACCACAAGTTACTCAGCAGAGACAGAACTCGGAGTTGATTCAGCACTGAGTACCGAGTGTTAAGTCGTGGAGACCAGTACGCACATTTGAGTAATCAGTTGTGAGAGTTGTGCTTCGCCCCAGGTGAGTAGAAGCATCTTTTGCTACGTCTAATAATCAAGTATATGGCGAGTAGGAGTGCCAATGAGTGTGAGACAGTAAAGAAGTGGATTTAACTGCAGTTTCGTTTAAGGCAAACAGAAAAATATAGAGAACGTACGTCATGAGTGTCAACCGTCAACCGTGAGTACAGTCATCATCCATGTACAGGGTGCCTTGCCTGGGAGTCATAATCCTCCAGTGGCTGCTCCGACCCCATCAAATCAGCACTTGGCACATTAACTGAAGCTACGGCGCACATAAAACTTATTTCATCCACATTTGCGTCAACCACAATCAACAGGAAATTATCAACAAAAAAAATCATACACTATCGGTTATCAATCTCCTTCAAAGGAACAAAAGAAAAACATCACTCAAAGAGATATCGTGAAAAATATGTAAGTTATTTGGTCATTTATTGCAAACACAACACAGATTGAGCAAGGAGTTGTGAAATACAAAAAAATGTAATAGAAAGTACAGTAACATTGAAGGTATACAAATTCATTTCATCTAACTATAAAATAATTCTTGTCATACTATATCAAGTATCGTTTTTTTCCTCAAAACTTCGTCCAGTTCAATCGTCAACGAGTTCAAGATGATAAATAAAATACCGCAGAATCAAACAATTGAGAAAACCATCGGCAACACACTGTAAAACAATGAAGTGAAAACCACAGAAAAAAGATGGACATACCAGAAAAGCAAATAATCGATTGTGGAAGTGAGGTGCTTGCCCTCACAAAAATCTATTCAAGCCTAAACAGCTTATACACACACTCAAAAGTCGCTTTCTTCCACTCGAGCAAATAGATATTTCAACGCCACAAAATACATCACAACCCAACGACAGCCAACTATCCTATAACTTCAGAAGCAGCACGTGAAGACCTAAGAAAGCACCCTTGAAAACACCTACAAGCAATACTTTCCAAACACGGAAACCACCATCCAGAAAATATATGAGGCATCCAAATAATGCTCTGTATCAACCTTCCTCGTTAATGCAACGGTTGCAGATTATTACCAAGGAACCCATTCATGATGTACGAAGCGGAAAATACTTTATATTAAACCTGACGTGGAGGACCATAAAAGTTGTTTCCGAGCTAGCTGAAATAAAAAAAGTACAAGAATATACTTCATTTCTTTTCACAGAGTAACAGAAGAACAAAGACAAAATTATAATTCAAGGGCTACCCAAAGAACTGACGATATCTAATCTAAGATCTAGAAAACAAAATTTCATCATATTGCCGAGCATAAAAAACAACTGGACTGACCATAGTCAGATAAAAAATACATTCCATTGAGATTTTAGCTAGTTGAAGTAAACTACGCTGATAGACGTAGTCAGTTAATCATCTCCTCGGTACACCCATTGTCATAAAAACGCTGCACCCCGAACGACCTTACTGATCCGCTGCAAACTCGTTGGTTATTTTGCACACCATTCGTTAAGCCAATGATTTCGTTTTCAAGGTCGGCCGCGCACTGGGAGATCGGTGGTAGGAGCGTGACGTCGCGCCTACCGGTCTACATAAGACGGCTTCAAAAGGCCGTGCCAGCCATTGCGGTATCGTGTAGCGTCACCAAACCGTCACCTGCACGTACACTATGCCTAGGCGACGCGTTGGACAGTCAGTTGTCCAGTTGGACGCTTTCAAGAGGGGCCGCATCGTGGGTGTGCGGGAGGTTGGTTCGTCCTGTCACCGTATTGCGCGCCACATCGGTCGTACGGCACCACCATCGCCCGCTGTCGGCGGCAATAGATTCAGGTAGGCACGCTCACACGACATGCAGGATCTGGACGTTCGCCACGCACCACGAGGAGGGAGAACCGACGAAGCATCCGTCACGCGCGAATAGACCGATGGATTGCACGCCCCTCGAGAACAGATCCAACGGCAACGATATGTGCTATTCAGCGGGCTGTACAGCCAACACTGTAACATCCCGTAAGCGCTAGTACCATTAGCAAGTAATTGCACAACGCAGGGCTCGTCGCACGCCAACCGCTACGACGCCTGCCACTCACACCCCAGCTTCGTCGCTACAGACAGGCCCGGCAGTTGGTGTTGAATCGAATGGGTAGTTGACTTGCGTGGGAGTTCCCCTCCCTCTCCCCTCCCCTACCTGCCACTGAAAATGTATTTGAAGAGAAAAATATGAATCATACTTGTATTTAAACATTTTAATCGTTATTAATTTTTACTAAGTAACAATACGCGGCGTTTCACATTTTTTAAACACATACATTGAACATTCTTGTTGGTTTAATTTTGCAAATCAAAAACAGCGCTACGTTTCGCATTTTTAGATATAAAAATATTTAACAGTTGCTGCAGATCCAGTTTGTCCGTCAAATCGCGGTATACGTGGAGTATCGCGATGCTGTTAAGCCGATCTTGGGACATCGTTGACAGCATGTACGTTTTGAACCGCCGCAATACCGAAAAACTGCGTTCGTTCGAATAGGACAATCCGGGTATCGTGACAAGCAGGCGAGTAAAACGCACGAACTTGGGAATAAGCCCTCTTGCCCATTCAATTTTTTTCAAAAACTGGACAACTTCCCCCAAGTTTTTCGCCGATGCCGGTTGCCTCTTCACAAGTTCCAGGAACATGTCTCGGTCGCTCAACCGTTCCTTGTCAAAATCGTCGGCATAAAATTTTAGAATGTCATCCATGCTTGCGGGCTCTCCAATTGCAAATCGTTCCAGCAACTTGAAAAAATGCGCTGAATCCTTCTCGAAACGACTTCTCAAGGACGCGAGCAGCTGATCGAATACTTCAAAATACGACTTCCTGAGAAATCTTTAGGTGACTTGAATTTGTAGATTTCGCTCGAATCTGGGTCAACATGCTTTGGAATTTTTCGTTGACGCGGAAGTTGAGGTTCGTCAAGATCGAGATCCTGAACCGCTTGAACGCTCTTACACCAAATGTCTTGGATTTTTTTATCGCGCGAAGCGTCCAAGACATCAGTAACCGCTTCTATTTTCTCGTACGAGTCTATGACGCACAGACCTGATGACTGGAGTTCCTTGTTCAGTATCTCGACGCGATCGAAAACTTCTATCATCAGGTTCAGGTAAAATACGCATTCAAAAGACTGCATGTAATCATAGAACATGGAGGACTTCGCCGCGACTGCACTGTTGATGTCCGGGTCATCTGCTCGGTCGTGGAAGAACTGCGACAACTGTTCGTAATTTGCTTTAACAGTCTTAAAATAGAAATAATTATATACATATTTCCCACCGTAATTTGATGAAAATTGTTTTGATGATATATACCTGGTCGGGTAATAGGCGGCAAGGAAAGGTAACTCGGATTTACTCTCCTTGGCTGCTTCAGTCTGCAAGTCTTTGAATCGCGCGATTCGTTTTGGCGAGTCTCGAACAAAGTAATCAAATCTTTGATCGTTCCAATAAACTTTCTCGCTGGCAAAACCTTTTCAATCCCGTCCTTGACCGCGAGGTTGAGGTTATGGGCATTGCAATGTACAAATAACGCTCGAGGCTCTTCTTCGCGGATTCGCGATTGCAACACCGAGATTTTGCCAGAAACGTTCGCAGCCCCGTCGTAACATTGGCCCCTAATTTTTGAAATCGGCAACTTGTGCAGGGCGAAGATGTCGTGGACTAGGACGAATAGGGTCTCTGCTTTAGTGTTTGACGTCGAAAAAAATCCGATGAAATATTCTTCTGCTTTTAAATCTTCGTAAACGACTTTCAGACAGACAGAGACTTGCTCCGTTCGGGACATGTCGGACGTTTCATCCAATGATATCGAAAAGAACTCAGTTCTTCTAATCTCCTCGAAGGTACTGAAAAGCTCGGAAGATTATAAATAAAACTAAAAGTACAGTGAGCTCCGAAACAATGCTGGGGTGACTCAGGCACCCCGCGCGCCTACTGCCGGGTTAAGACGACGCAACCTTTGAGAAACGGCAATTTGTGAAGCACTCTTGAGTGAACGGAGTTGATGCCCCTGAAAAACATCGTCATTGAATGCTTAAAATTTCTTGAATCCACTGCTAAAGAGCGGAGGGAAAGAATCACTCTAATTGCTGTGGAGCTTAAAGCCCTATGGAGAACAACATTGAACTTCCCACATGTATCTGATGCAGCTGATTTTGTGCAAAACTAGCACATCTTCTGAAAGTCTATGAGCGATGAAGGAAAACTAAACTTCGATTCATTGAATGAACTGTTTGACTTGACCAAGGTGAAAGACGAATAATGTGCAGAAAGAATAAGAATCTCTACAAACCCAAATTCAGAGAAAGGGCCAAGTTGGTTATTCCACTGGCAAACGTGCTAGAGCAAAGACCATCCACCCAACCAAGCGAATGGAAAGCAATGAAAGACTCAACACATACTTGTTCAGCTCCACCTCATTCTTCTGAACGTTAGTGGGGCCTCTTCCGACAACAGCAATGACAGCCTTTGGGAGGGCGAGAATGAAGCATCAACGAGCACAAATAAGCGTAACTCAACAGGAATTGCAAGACACCTTGTTACTCTCACGGAGTAGTGAACGTGCGCCACCCCCCCTTCCTAGTGAAAGCATTGAAATATCAACTCCATACCAATCATTAATATGCAAGGCTCTCTGCACGAGATCTGCTCAGGTAAAGAAGCACTTCCTGAGCACGCTTCATCCGGAGAACTGGAGCATACACTTTGATTTCAAACGCATTGATAAACACCTTGTCGTGGTCCAATGAAGCAAAAGAAATTAAGTTGTCTGCGTAAAAGTTGAAAGAGGGGAAAGGTCAATCACAAGACACCGGAGATGTTAGAAGAGTTCAACCTCTGGTGATCCATTGTGATGATTGTTGCTGTCACAAGTGTGAATACCAGCAAGAAAACAGGTGTTTTTGGTTGCACCAAATATTCTAAGAGAAAGCCCACCCCAAACCTAACTTCATCAATTGTTTGCACCTTGTGCTGGATCGCGTTTTCACGGACGATGAACACCATTGGTTGACTAAATCACCAAACAACAAGTACTTATTTTATTACTCCATTTAATTACGTCAACAATACCGCATCAGAGATCGCACCCCACATCTTTGGCCCCGAATTAATGAGCAATTATGATAAATTGAAAGCAGCCTCCAGCAACGGTAAAACAAATTAAGGAAACAGGCGGCTGGAGAAACATGACATTTTTCTATCATCTCACGCACGTCTTCGGTCACTTCACTGACAGGAATGAGATCCCATTCGTGAATATTCAACGGATCCCAAACAACAGCAATACACGCTGAAACTCGCGTGCCATTATAGTACTTACTGCATTTATTATGTTGCAATCCAGAACAGGCTGCGTATAATTTATTCATTTATTTCGATAGTGTAATGGAATAGGGGTGCATGTGTCCCTTCATTATCTTTGCCCCACGTTTGGGCAAGCCAATTAAATGGAATGGGGGTGCGTGTGTCCCTTCACTATCTTTGCCCTACGCTTAGGTAAGCCAATGTAATGAATGGCCTTGTGTGCGTGGCTCTAACCATTCTGCTCTCACTTAACTTCTTCCGCCCCAAGATGGGCAGTTAATGTGATAAACCGTGACCACGATGGAATACCTCTGCTCGATAGCACCTGTTACGCTTCGTTATACCCGTTATACGTCTACGTTGGGTGTTCTGTTAAGTAACACATTTTTCTATTCATTGACTGCTCTAATTTGCCCGTATGCTAGCTAACTTATAATATTTAAAAATTTTTTGTGGGCATGCATTTGTGATAGCCCCTGTACAGGGACTGAAACGTGCTACTATAAGGGGAAAATAAGTGATATGTGATGGAATAGTTCTTTAGAAAAGAAAGTAAGAGAGAAAGGAAATGCCTACAGAAAATGGCTAAGTACTCAAGATGATGATAGAAAGATGTACAGTCAAATAAGTACGGAAACAAAAAGAAAGTTATAAAAGCTAAGAATGCTGCTTGGGAAAAGAAATGTGAATAAATTGATCAATGCATTGGCAATACCAAAGCAAAAGAGTGTTGGAAACTTACAAAAGATCTAAGAACAAATGAGAAACATTGTTCAGCCTTCCAACTTATAAGCCTATAACAATGGAAAAAATATCAAGAATTGAGGAAAGAAGACAGAAAATAATTCATGAATGTTTACAATATTAGTATGGAGAATAGAGATAATGACATGGAAGACAGTACAGTAAATGAGATTGGGAAGGCTCTTAGAACATTTAAAAATGGTAAGTCTCCAGGCCCAGGTGCAGTATATATGGAGCTGTTAAAAATGGTTCTAATATACTCTTCGAAATTATCTGCCAACTATACAATAGATGTATGAAGGAAGAGAGAGGACTAGAAAATGTTATATTTCTAACATGTACAAAAAGGTGACAGAAAACAATGTGGTAATTAGAGAGGTAAAACTGTGCTCTGTAGTATTGGCCGGTTATATGAAAAGTACTAAAGTTTCGCCATGAAATGAATCTTGTAGATGTGGAAGAACAGAACGGCTTCAGAGCAGGACGCTCGTGTACTGATAATATTTTTAGTATCAGACTAGTGACTGACAAACAACTTGCTCATAATTTAGAAACTCACCTGGTATTTGTAGATTTAAGAGAAGCCTACGATACAGTTCTATTAAATAAACTGGATGGCAATGCAGAAACAAGATGTTAATGAGTACTTATTGAAAGCTGTGAAAGACATATACAGCAGAAATGTAACCAAGATTAAAATTGGAAGAAACATTTCTGAACCATTTTCTGTAAATAAAGTCTTATGGCAAGGGTGTTGCATAGCTCCCACTGTTTAAATTATATTTAAACGAAGCTTAAAACTAGAGAAGAAAATAATGCAATCTGGGTATAAAAATTGACGATTCCATGGTCTATTCTCTTAATTATGCAGACGATCAAGTTATGTTCGCTGAGGACGAAGATGAGCTGGAAATAAATTTTAATAAAACAGAATATCTGGTTGTCGGAGGAGAAGCCAAGACTGTATACCCAACGGACCAGAATTGAAATCCTACCACAATGTTATATATCTAGGTACTCA
Organism: Acheta domesticus; assembly: GCA_031308135.1. Lineage (NCBI taxonomy): Eukaryota > Metazoa > Arthropoda > Insecta > Orthoptera > Gryllidae > Acheta > Acheta domesticus. Next base: position 22,479,218 of record JAHLJT010005437.1, on the reverse strand, counting down.
AATTTCAAATGGGGTAGTACACAAGATATTCAGAGTAGAATATCAAAAGGCAAAGTAGTTATAAGGCAATTACATCCTTTAATACGAAACCAAACCCTTAGGAAGAATGTTAAAAGAAGATTGTATAAGACTATCGCAGAGAATATTGCCACATATGGGTCTGAAGTTTGGGAAATATCTGAAGGTAATGAGAATAAACTTACAGCAATGGAAATGGACTATTGGCGAAGAAGCTGTGGATTGACATTGTTGGACAAAGTAAGAAACGAAGAAAAGCAGAAGTGAGTTTCAACATTATTGATACCATTGAAATTAAAAGGCTCAAATGGTGTGGTCATTTAAATACAATGGGTGAAGAACGATGGCCTCTAAAGCTCTGGAATTGGACACCACATCACACAGAAGATTGGAAGACCCAGAAGTACATGGAAGGAAGGAGTAGAGAAGGCAGTGGACAGAAGAGGATTAACTGCAGAAGACTGCAATGACAGACTAAAATAGAAACTGGGATGCGAGAGACCCCCAATGGTGTAAAATACTCGCAATACTATTACTAGTAATTACACCAACTGCCTATCTACTGCAATATTATCTGTCATCGTTTCTTGTACATCTTTATATTAAAAAGGTTCTGCACCCTCATTTGCCGTCCTTGACTAGAGAACACAACTTTGTTGTCTAATACTTTTTCGATCCTGTACGGGCCGACATAATCGGAAAAAACTTTTTAAACAATTTCTGGTCTGACGAGGACGAATGAGGTGATCTGACCAAAACCTGGTCACCTACACTGAACGCCCCCCGATAAAAATGTCCTTGAGCCTTCTTGCGCTGATTCGCTGACTTGCGGAGTCGATCATCCGTCGTCACTGCCGTCAAGCCGCTAACCTCTGGTGGTATTCGCAATCTGTCAAACGATCTTGCGTTCCTACTACCGAAATGCACTTCCCACGGCGTTAGGTTAGTACTCGAGTGCGGCACGGCGTTCAGTACTTCATTTAGCACCGGCACCGCCTGGAACCACGCCTTATGGTCCTCAGCCGTGTACACCCGAAACAGCCGCAACTGTCCCTCATCACCTGTTCGCTGGAGTTACTCTCCGGATGACGTGAATTGGATGGAAATTTCTTAAGCCTCCATCTCTTCCCTCCACCTGTCACTGGTGAGCTGGATTCCTCGGATCACTCAAGATCCTGGTCGGCTTTCCACACATCTCGGTGAATCACTTCACCTGCCGGACACAACTGGTCGTGTTGGGTTTCCGGATTGGGAAAATTTGAATGAATTTGGTGAATACGTCGAGTATCACAAACAAATGTTACTTGCCGAACCTCGTTTTCGGCAGCGGACCGTACAGGTCCATGGCGTATAAGTCTCGGGGCCCTTGTGGCACAATAGCTTGCCATTCCCCCTCAAAGCTTTGTCCTCTGACAAACGTCGCACGAACTTGATAGCTGCCGCAATTCTTTGTTCATATTTGGCCCAAAACTGTAATCTGCCAAAATCCGTACGATCTTACCCCCTCCAAAATGTCCATAATGCTCGTGGGTGGAAATCACCAACTCCTTCCGATTTCCTTCCGGAATTCAAATCCGAAATTTTCCTGCTGGGCCGTTGACTTTTCGCAACAAGATCCCTTCGTAGACATTCCAGTTGCTTAAGTGACGATCTTTGGTGTTGCTGATGTAGTTGGCGTCATAGGGGTGACCTGTCGCCAACTTTGTCACTTCTTGTAAAAACGTTTCACCCTGTTGCATGGCGATCACCGCCCCGCTGTCCATTGCGGATTTATATCGCGCACGCCAACGGCTGCTACTATATTTTCGGACGTCCCTTTCTTTTTCACCTTCATCCGCGATAGATAGTGCGGAAGCAGATTCTTCCGACCCTCGCAGTATTCTATCTCAAATTGGAATTGTTGAAGCCACAGCGTCCAACATAGCAACTTGTTGGTGTGGCCTCGCATCACAAACGTCAGGGCCTTGTGATCTGTTATGATCGTAAACGGACGCCCTACGAGCAACGTTCTTAACATTCGGGTCGCCCAAACGATGGCAAGCGCCTCCAATTCGGTAACCGCGAAATTGAGTTCGCTTCCTTTCAGCGAACGGCTGTCCTGCAATAATCTGTTGCTGCTTGCACTCGCCCAGTTGAAAAAGCATCGTCCCCAGAGCAAACCCGCAGCTATGGGTCTGCAGACACATGCGGCGGCGAAAGTCTGGATATTTCACCACATGCGTGCATTCGAAGGCCTCAAACAGTTGTTCGTATGCCTCCTGGCATTGTTGGCTCCAGTGCCACCTGCTCCCTTTCTTCAACAAATGCAGTAATGGTACCACCCTCTGCGAATAGCTCTTGACGAAGCGCGCATAATAATTACAAATGCCGAAGAATCGGCGCAATCCCCGCACGTACTTGGCCGGCGGCAAGTTTTGAATCAACTCTCGCTTACTTTCCTGGATCCTCAGCCCCTCGCTCGAAACCTCGTGCCCCATAAATTGCACCTTCTGACGGCAAAACTCACACTTTTCCAGGTTTCATTTCAAATTATAATTTCGAAAGATCTCGAACAACTCTCAGTTTCTTCAAATGGGATTGCAAATTAGGCGAGAACAAGATGATATCATCGATGTACATCACCATCGTGCTAACTCGACTAACCGTTGGTACTCATCGCCCTCGTCGCGAGCAGAAATAGTTTCGGAATCCGAATACCAAAAATTTACAAATTATTACCTTACTGTTGTTATGCTGTGTCTGACTCACTTGCTACCCTACGCTCAGCACGATACAACTAGTACCTGTTTATTCACGCTCCACGTTGGGCCACCAATGTAATGGAATGGGGGTGCGTGTGTCCCTTCACCATCTTTGTCCCGGGTTTGGGCAAGCCAATGTAATGAATAAGCTTGTGTGCGTGGCTCTAACCACTCTGCTCTCACTTAACTTCTTCAGCCACAAGATTGGCGGTTAATGTGATAAACTGTGACCACAATGGAATATCTCTGCTCGATAGCACTTGTTGCGTGCCTTCTACGCTTCGTTATACCCGTTATGTCTACGTTGGGGGCCCTGTTAATTAACACACTTCTCTATCTATTGACTGCTCTTATTTGCCCGTATGCTAGCTAACTTCTTATAACATTTAAGTTTTTGCGGGCGTGAATTTTTGATAGCCCCTGTACAGGGACTGAAAGGTGGTACTCGTTACAACGCGCGCGTGGGTCAGTATCTAATTACTATAAATCACAACACAGCATGGAGAGGTTTTATTGACAAACACGACTGTGTTCATCTCCCTTTATTCAATCAGACTCTCTTTTGTCAATAGCAGATTACTTTCTTTTCGATAAACAATAACAATTGACATATAAACATAAATAACCTTCACTGATACAACAGAAAATTAAATTGAGACGAAAAGAAAACCATTCACACTGAAGAATTCACAAAATTCCATTCATACCAAATACGCATTTTGAATACTACCGTATTGATTCTTAAACTACTTAAATTTGACATTACTTGGCCTTCAACATGAATTCGTCTTCGTAGCAAATAAAAAGTCATTGTATTTTCCTGTTGGCGCGTCCGGCGTAGCAGTATGTGACGAAAATCACATTCACCACCAGATGCCGATTCGTGATCGCGTTCGCATTCGTGGTATTAAAAAACACCACAAAAAATGTCCGACCTCGAAATGTTCGCCCTCGCAATATAAATAATTCGCCACTCAATGTTTTAACAGATATTGTTCATCTTGCGATAATGATTGGCAGAAATATTCTGTATCACCATCATCTATTGCGCGTTTAAACGATTCACAACTAAACTATAGCTCAGGCCACAAAATAAAATGTTTCAAAGTTACAAACTCGTAACAATACAAAAATCTCGCACCGCTCAAGGTGGATTCACTTCTCGAGCAAGGCTTCCTCTCTCTCTGACTGAAGGGCATTGTTGGCCTCTAGCTTATGTAGTTTCTGGGCGAACAAAAGCGGATCGCTCGTTTATTGCCCCGAAAAACATAACGAAAAATATGTATATTTTCTCATCAGCGTTTCTCTGACTTGTCGCTGTTTCTAAATCGTGTCCAACATTGCTACGATAATTGCTGCATCGTCTAATTCGTCGGTCAACGCCTTATTTAATTAAATATTCCGAAACTACGACTAATCATCTTCTCATGACGTCACGAAAACATGGCTTTTGTTTGTATTGTTCCGAAATGAAAATTTAGCAATTAATTTCGATTTCGCCTCTTGGGCATCCTCCAAAATCGTGACTACCTTCAAAAATTTTGGTAATATTTGCTCTTTTATCCTGCCAAATCCTAACCCGATCCCTTCAGGCGTTCTCTTAACATTCACGAAAAACACTGTTCGTAATTAATTTCTGCTCGGCAAGAATGGTGCCTACATGTAACTTCTATTAAATCGAAATGTATGGTCACTAAATTTCTTGAAATTAAGTGAACCCCTGGTCCGATTTTGATGATTTTTGTTTCAATTGATTCCAAAATTTGTGCCCTATGGAATGCTCGTATCGTATTTTCCTTTCTTTCTCGCATTCATTGAATTCAGGAAAAAATGTTCGTGCGCGGGGCTACTGTCATTTCTCTCCCTGGTATAGTTGTGGCACTTAACTTGCATCTTTTACGTCAGGGAAATGAAATAAATAGTCTAAATGATCGTAAATCATTACAGCAGAATAAAGAAAATTCTAATAATAAAAAAGCATAGTACAAGAACAATTCGGATTTAAACCTTCACTGCTGGCGTGAGACCTATACTCACACTAGCGCCGGGTCGTTTGGACTCGATCATTCTGATTCATTAAAATCTACCCTTTATATGGTTTTGGGAAAAAATGAGTGTTTGACAGCATTTACAATGTAGAAATACATATAAAATTTAAAAAACGTCATATGTACAAAAGAAAAGAATACATTTAATGGAACTTCCTTGAACTTCTTCGTACACTGTAATTACTACACAGCTGATCGCAAGTGTCTACTCCACCTTTCGTATAATTTAAAAAGTTACAATTTCAGGTTTTTTGCAGAAAGCCTGTACGGTCGTCAATTTTCCTTTCCTTTTGAATTGTGGAAATATCTTCAGATTGAGATATGGTTGGTATAGAAGATATCATTGTCACCTCCTTTGTAACGCAAAAGAGGATTGAATTTGACCTCTCAGTTTACTCTGCAACGATTCCAAAAGTGTCGGGTTTGTTCTAACGTAATGTTCCAAAACAGGCCAATTGTGCTTTCTCCGACCGGAGGAAATATTCACCACTTACCTAAAATGAGCCGCAAAGTTAAAATTATCGCTAATCATCACGCTTGCACACCCGTCATTCGGAAATGCAGAGAAAATTTAACGCTGGTGTCGGTTCAGAAAGAGCAATTCAGAGAAACATATGTAAACAGCGTTCTTCATTGCACACTCTTAATAGGAACGTTAACGGAAGACATTACATGGAAACCTGCGTCATCTGTACTTCGCTGTGTTTTCGGAAAATAAGAAAAATGTCTTTCGAGTCAAATTGACCAGACGCTAGTAGTTAGGGCTTAAGGCTGATCACTGGTCAACGGCTCAAGCACTTACATTGGCACTAAAATCCTTTTCCTAAGGCATGTGCATCCCAGCAGTATTATTTGACCTCAGCTTTGCATTTGACACAGTACATCACTACCTTATACTTTTTAAACTTTCCAAGACTTTTCCCGCTTCTCCTCTGTCAATACTAAGCAGCTTTCTTCAGAATCAATTCTTTCAAACCAGATACGAAGCCCATCAATCATCCCTCAGCCCAATGGAAGCTGGTATTCCCCTAAGAGAGTGTTCCCTCACATCTCTCTTCAATATTCATCAGTGACTTTACAAAAACCTGAAACAAAGCCGTTTCTTTTCGGTGATGACGTAGCTAAAGTGCTTCCATTGAAGATTCAGATGACAAGACTTCAGAATGCTCTATCACAATTTGGGAACTGGTGCTCAAGAAACTGGACTTCAGTTAAATGTAAGTGAATGCTAAGAATACATTTTATCCTGGAAGAATGGCATATTAAACAACGTTCCATGCTTACAAATAAACAATGAAGTCATCAAATGGACACAAACTATCAAATAACTTGGTAAAGCAACGAGCACGCGCCTCCGGTGGGGTATTGGTATCAAGCATTAAGATCAGTCACGTTCAAGAGAATAATGCGTCACATACCCATTTTTAGATGAAGGGAAGAAAGAAACAAATCAAAGTTACATGTTTACAAGGCTCTAGTTAAAAGGACAACACTGTACGCCTGTGAGATATGGGCTAGAGTATCAAAAGCAAGTTTTGAAAAACCTTGTGGTAGAAAATGACTTCCTGAAGAAAGCTTACAATTTCAAACCCGACACCCTTCATGAACTTTTTAAAACAAAAATCAAGCTCACGCTAATTTATCAAAAAGTTTACGATCAACCAAATTCAAATTTGGAAGCTCATATGACTCACCTACCATTAAAAAAAGTAGGAACAATATACTCATAAGCCACCGCGAATTAAAACGAAAAGAATACCAACTGACTTGCTTTATTTTCAAAGATCTGTCATCTACTTTTAATAATTCAAAACCCAGCCTCAGTACTAGCTAATTTAACAAACTATTTACTGCCAGGATAAGATCTGACTGATTAGAATGAACCATGCTTATAAGAATTAAACAATACAATACATAAACTACAAAAGCCAGATGAGCACACCCCAAAAAGGTATACCTGAAGCCTACCCATTCTACACAAACAAAAGGATGTCAGTTGAAAATACAATTCAGCAAATAGGGAACAGAGGGGTGTAGAACTCGTACCTGAATCGTTGATTCCACTGCCTACGTGAGCAGTGCCCTATATTACGAGTCTATTGGAGGGTGGTGAGCTGTGATGTAATTAGCGACGGAGACTGATTACACGAAGACTGTGCTGCAAAGTTGTACTTTCTCCCATATATGGTGAACTGGCTTGTAGTTTCGTTGATGTTTTCAGCAGGTTGTTGGATTGGAAGGACTAAAATACTCACTGCTGCTGGTAACAAGGCCGTAGATTTTTTAGAGATTTTTCTCGCAAAGAACTAATGACTGGATCCGTTGATGCCAGGAGCCTTCTCCTCCTTGTCAATTCGTGACCACTTTTGAGAGAAATTTTCTCGATATTGGTTAATTAATTTATTGGTCGACTCTTATGCATCTTCTGATAATTTACATATCTGCAATACTGCTGCAGCTAGTAGGTCTTGTCAGTGGATCAATAATACAGGCATGTGTCAGTGGATCAATAAAAAACGTTTTTGAAAATCTCAACTGTTCCTCATGTATTTTTGTACGCTGAAATCGAAAATGTAACTAGAAATGATCCATCACGCACAGTTTTTTTTCACAAATTGACATTAATTGTGCAGTCCGTTACTGACAGCATTCTGTATTTATCATAGAGGTTAGTGATGCCTTCTATGAACCGGTGATAAATTTGCAGTTTTCCTCCAGGCGGCAATATGTACCTTTTCACTCATACCATCTGTAAACTGGTGATACAATTTCTGCAGTTTTCCTTCCACATGACAGTTTGTACCTGTTTGTGGGTGGAGATGAGGATGTAAACCACGGACGTCCAAGACAGATGCGCAAAGGAATTGGATGACACGCGACGTTTCATGGATTCATACATGAATTCATTTCATGAATCTTACTAAAATACGAGTACAGTGCGACAATCACGGCTGGGTGATATGTGGAGACCTGAAGACTTTGTGCAGGCTTCTTGGGCAACAGTCTGGGTTTAGGAAGTGTCCTGGTTTCCTTTGTGAACGTGAGAGCCACGCACAAGTGAACCACTGAAACCAATTAGAATGAGCCCCAAGAAGTACTTCAGAACCACGAAGTCAGAATATTTTAAGGAAAGGTCTTATTGATGCAAAGAAAATACTGGTTCCACTATTGTGTATAAAATTACGAGTCATGAAACCGTTAACTATAGCTCTGCCAAGAAATAGGACATGCTTTAATCTCTGTGATAAGTTTCCACACCTCTCAGAAGGAATTTTCGTTGGATCAGACATGAGAACACTTATGTTACATAAATTTACCATCACGATCATAGATGCTGAAAAGCGAGTTTGGATTTCCTTTGAAAGAATGGTTAAGAACTACCTAGGAAACAGGAAAGACCTGGATTACCCATTCATTGTTAAGAAATGTTGAACTTTAAAAGAGTTGGGGTGTTGGATGACCTTGAAGATTCACTTCCTGATGCACATTTGGATTTCTTTCCTGAAAATCATGATGCGATGAGCGAAGAGCAAGGATAAGATTTCCACCAAGATATTAAGGAGATGGAAAAAGATATGAGGGTCGCTGGAACGTAAACATGATGGGTCACTACTTTTGAATGATCTACAGGGACACATCACGGAGCATTCTTAACAGGAAGAGTAATACTCACAGCTTTACAAAGAAAAGAAAAAGATATTACAAGACACTTCAATAATGTTTTTAGAAATAAACAATTATTAACTAGCGTGTATAATAAAAATTGTGTGTATTATTTGCTAGAAAACGATGCTTTATTTTTCATATACCCTTAATAAACATAATGTGATGTTGAATAGCTAAAGAACTTCATAGTGCGTGGTAATAAATTGGCGCGTGATAGGATGAAACTGAACTCAGATATGAAAGCAACACAACTAAATACTTTGTATAAATTTTAAGAAAAGTTTTTGTGACCTTTAAATTTGCAGGCCTATATAATCTGCGAACTCTTGTTGTCATTATGTGTCTATTGTACTCTTCAACAAAGAAGGTTGCTGTTTCTGATGTGTAATCTTGAAACTTTTGGATGTTGATTTCATGTCCGTTTAAAATTATTTGAAGAATCACGTGAATTCTTTTGATCAGTTCCTCTGAGACTCCTGTTATGCGATCTGATATAGCAGTGTTTAGGAAAAAACATCGAGCACTATTTGCGTTGTTGATGCTTCCAAATCCTTGCTTAGGCATGTCATTGGGAAGTCCGAATTCTTTAAAAACATGTTGCACGACTAATTTATTTTATTTATTTTGTTGCTTTATCTTCGGCGTTACATGGTTGCTATTTTTGTGTACAATTTTGGTTCGAAATGTGTAAGCAAAACAAAGGTCTGCATTCTCTGTGATTTTTATCGACTAGCGTTTGGTCCCCTTCTTCTGTGGGGACCACGCGCTCGACGGTCCTTCGCAGCCGGTTGGGGACTCCCGGCCGCTGGTAACCGATCGGTCGGTTGTCGACAACCGGTGGACCCGGTTCCGGCGAACTGCGCCTCGTAACACTCGGCCACCACATTGGAGTAAATATAGGATCCTAAGTTCCAGGAAAAGGAAGGAGTATTCAATAGATTTTAAAATAAACGATCAATAATTTCCGATTTTCAAAATTTAATATATACACGAAATGTAAATAATTTTTAAAATAAAGTATAAAATTACTTCAAAATTCGACTCTCCAACGCACTGCAGAACCTGAAGTGGATCTATTGTAGTTCTATCGGTGAATTCAAAGAAAAGGCATTCACAAGTTTTCGTTTTCGAGATAAATTCCGTTCTTTATAATGATTATACATCGGATGTTTAGGAAATTGCCTGTTTTATTCTAATGAACATTTATAAATGCTTTTGGTATAAGGCAATAATAATAAATGCAAGAATTATGAAAAATTAAGAATTATGACGAATATTTAATTTGCTTATTTTCTCGTAAATGTTTTTTAAGCATATTTAATTTTTCGTGAAATTTATTTCTATTTTCTTCTAGTGGTTAAAAATTTGTATTTAAGTCATTTTGATTCTGTTAATCCTAGTCGATCGGTATCAAATCTCCATTTTTTGTCTAGTTATACACCGAAGATGTTATTTGTTTGACTTTCATATTCTGTATCTTCAGTAACCAAGAGCTAGCTTGTTCCTCGCTTCTTCACACAAGGAAGAGCGGTAGATTGTAGGTGACCAGTGAGTCGTGGGCGAGCGCTGCGCTCAGATTCACGACGCAAACAAATCACTCGCATCCTAGCGGGGAAGTCGATAACCTCGACTTCCGACTTTGATATCTCACTGTCCCAGAGGTACCTACAGGAAAGTAATGAAAGGGAAGGAAGACTGTTAATTTAAAGAATTTCATATTAGATGTCTTTCCTAAGCTAGTTATGAAAATTAAAGGCAATTAGGATATTCGTTTTTGTCATTTCTAAGCTTATACTAAAATACAATATTACCTATTTTTCCATTGCCGAAGAATGTTATAACATCATTAATTTTCCCTCATTTTATATGGTGTAAATATAAACGTTCTGCTAAATTTATATACAAGAACAGTATTATATATTATAATTTTTCATTTTTGAGTTTTTCATGGAGGTTTTAGTTTCTTAACATCCGATTTTTAGTAATAACCCATGTGTGGAATACATACAAAATTATGATGAATCAGTAAGAGATCATCCATCTTATCTGACTCCAAGCAGGATATTTTGCTTGATAACATGTGCCTGGCAAGGCAAAAATTTCTTTTGCTGGCAGCATTAGTGGCAGCAAAGAACACTTCTGGCGTCATTTGATAGCTTCGGAAAGGCCTCCCTTGTTTCACCACTTCAAAATGTCCCTTTCGTCAGAATGGCATTCACATTTCGAGAGCAAAAGGTATCTGTCTAGATCATCATGAGTAAGGGCATGCTCATCTAATTCGTCTTCATACGAACTCCATTTCAATTTGGACTTCTTAACGGGAAGCAGTCGTTCATTGTTTCCTTCAACATATTCTGAAAATTTAAGGAGAACATTGGAACTGAATTCTTGTTTCTTTACAATTTGTCCAAGGCTTAGTGAGAAAAGAGTGATTACAACGAAACTATTTAAAATTCCGATACATTCCGCAAAACTCTATCAAAATGAAAAGTGGAATTTTTATACTGCTAACTGTAATGACTCTCAAAACAGTGATTGCTACTTTAAGTTACTGATGGCAGAAACCGCACCTCTTCGACGATAAAAGTACTGAAGAATTAGGTAACGGGTAATAAACGTTCTAAATACTCGTAATATTCATTCTATTTGCCAGGTGGACACAAATACTTAGCAATTCGTTAGTTTGATAGATTGTTTCTAAACAATAAATTAATAAAGAATAATCAATTTATTTCAATGAAATGAGCTTACCTTGAATAGCCAGTTCTGAGCATTATCTCCTAACTTCTGTATATGCGTCTTGCTTCTCTTCGCATGCGAGTTTCTTCATATGACGATGATGGCTGCAGCACTGTGGCAACGTAATGAATGTTCTCAATATGTCACTATTCTCTGATGAAATATGTTGCTCTCCTTTTAAGTTTTGCCACAATCTAAAATTGCATGAAAGTCATTTGTCGGTATTTTGAAAATTATCGTAACGTTTGAAAATATTACTTCATTGTCGCTGTCTTTTAGTGCACAATATTCCAATAGTCTCCGTATAAAGTACCAGGGCAACATACGTTTAAGTATTTTTATTTTTCCCCTTTTCCAAATCCCATCTAGCTTCGTATTCTTCATTAAAATTTTCTAAGAGTTTTGATTTCCCGAGGTATTCTAGAACTTCTCAAATCTCTTGGATTTGTTTTTAATGGACTTGAGCAAAATAATACAATATTCCGTCGCGTTACGTATTGTTGTCTGATGGAGTGTTGCAGTCGCGCCGAGTCACCCGAGCTCTTCAAAAAACTTACTAAGCTCTAGGTGATAGTAGACAAAACACGAATTCAGGAGTTTATTCTTCTAAAGAGTTGTCTTGAAATGTGTGTCGAAGAGCAGTCGTGAAGCAGAGGTCAAAACGAGGCAAACGGTCGTAACATTCAAGTGTCTTCTTCATATTAGCACTTTAGTCGGTAACAAAGTGACTTTGTTGAAGTGCATGCTTATCAATTTCTAAATCGAGCAATCTTTCTTCGATTTCGTACCGAATGTTTTCTCCTGTCTTTGGCACACCTGGAAATTCACCTGTTACAAAAACGAGGTCCCAGTCATCATATAATGTGAATAATTGTGAAGTCACCGTCAAAAAATGTCTCTTCTTGTAATTGTCAGTCCACAGGTCGGCGTCAAAAGCACACATCTTTTTAGCTATGGCAAATTGTAACTTGGGAATAATTGTCTCCCTATTTTGTCGGGCTTTTCTTGAACGTGTTTTGACATGGTAGTAGGATGTGGAAGAACATCTTCTACTTTGACTTTCCCATGTATGGCGTCAATATTAATGAGTTCTTACGAATAATTTCTTAACCCAATTTTCCCACAAATATTAAATGGCAGTATATCTATTCCACTCATATATACTGATTTGTCAACAAGATACTTTACACAGCTCAATACTGTAAAGGGAATTTGTCTAACACCTTCAGATGTACATTTGCTCTTTCAGTGTCGAATCATACCTCACGTACTTTACTGGTACGTAAGAACCGTCACACACGTAGTACACTGTACGAAACCAGTAAGTTCTTAAGTGACAGGATCCATTACAAGTGAGAACTTCTTTCAAGCCTCACTTTTCCCCTTCTCTTCTGACATCTTTCGTTTTTTAGGACTGTTAAGGCGGCGATATAGCTCCTTTTTTAGATTAACACCAAGGACTAACAAGTCGCTTCTTATTTCTTCCAGAATATTTCTCTTGCGTTCTTGTCTACCACGTTTACGACCCCCCAGCGACGCAGGGTTGCTCCAACGCCGTCTACACCGTTCAAAACTCCGTCGACAACTGACTGAGCAGATTGCGAATGAAGAATCCTCCGGTTGAGCGCGCGGCTAGTATGACATCGATGACAACGATCAGTGGTTTTCCCAAAGGGACGGGGTCTCGTGGCGCTGCAGTACTACTCCACAGAAGCCAATGATTCAAAATTACAGCTTTTACTGTGTTTTAATTGCAGTTAATCGATTATCTTGTATTAAAACGAAAAAGAATCGACTAATTTAAAAATATTGTACTCGTACATATAAAACTTTATGCATATTTCGTGAACCCTTACTTTTGACGAATTTCATATAATGTGAAATAACGTGTCTATATAATAGGGGAGAATGTATTTCGAATTATTGAAAACGCTACCCTTGTGTAGGGCAGCGAGTTGATTTGCAGTGGGCGCTGTTGTTTGGCCGCCGACGAGTCGACCAGTTCGAAGGCCATGATGGCTTACATCAACTATTTCAAAATAAATTAGTATGTTCAATGACAAGACGTTTTGAGTCTTTTGACGCAAGGAAAAATAGTAGCCACCTCATGTTTGTTTAGCACATACGTTTTTATTGTATACTCCTGAAGTTATAACCAAATGTTATCCAACTGTCAGCGTCCACTGGCATTGAGTGGATATCGTTGAACTGTGTGGACGTTGCCTTGCATAGGTAGCAACGTTGAGCAGATGTTGTTGCAGTAATTGCATTGCATAATCTTTCGTCTCTTATTGTCATAGCCAAGTCATATTTGACACGATTTTTCCCCCGTTGATCGTCGATTTGAAAAGCGTCAGTTGTTCAATCTGAAAATCGTATTATGATTTTTTCCTGCAAAGACGTTCCAGTGGTTTTTGCAATAAATTCTAAATTCATCTGCCTGTAGAACTGACTAGAAGATTTCAGATTGGACCCCACAATTTTTAATTCAGCAGTCTCCCGATTCACAGTTGTAAGTTGTAACGAAACGAGGAATGTTAAAACTAGAATCAGAAACGTTTGGATCTTTCAATATCATTTTGTATAGACTATGACCCGAAGGCCAATCAAATCCCCCTTTTCAAACGAAAATCATATTTTCGAGTATGGAAACCTGCATGTCAATAATCTCGTTCTCCTTACGTAACATAATTCATTCCGCGGTGTGCTCGAATAATTCTTGCCACTTTACCTCAGCCTTTGTCTCTGAAAAACTGAGAAAACCTCGGTTAGGGTAGCACTCATTTTTGGCAGCAGAATGTGGTGGATACAGGTTGCTTCCTTTCGGTTTGGCACAATTTCTCAATCGTTGATATGCTTCTTCGGATTTCCTCATCTTAAAAATTAGAGCTAAAGCTTCTTTGCGGTTAAGAGTTCATGGAGATGGGGTCATGGAATTTTTCCTGTATGTAGTTGCTTTCGATGGGTTGGAAGATGGCACATCTTTCACAACCTTCGAAATGTTCTAGTTTCCGGGAGGCCGGAGACCCATTTGTGCAGAATTTGACAGTGCTTTATAATTGGCTTTTCGACCTGCTAGGCATTTGCTTAGACAGCTGAAGGTCGGCCTGCAGATTGATGCTGTTCTCTTGTTACACGTCAAATGACGTCAGCGACAAAAAAAAAGCCGAAACTTTTTTTGTGAGAAGTAATTCTCCTTTTCTTGTTGCCACTGTGTATTTTGTCCTTAGCTCTTTTCAAGAAAATGTCTTTTCTTGAAAATGGAATTGTGGCACCACATAAACCTAAAAATGCATAATATTTATTTTACGTATATATTTTGTTACATTATATTTTAAACATATTACACTTTTACCAATATTTATTTTATACTTAATATTTTTCCGTTGCTAGACGTTTTGGTGATATATTTATTCAAAATATCCCAAAAATGTTATATATAAATTGAATTATGAATGTATTTACTAGGGACAAGTAATATATTAAATGGAAAATGTCCATGAGGTGACACGTAAAGTGCCCCCAGGCAGATCGATTGGGGAATATCAATTTTGGTGAAAACGCTGCTTACGTTTGAGCCTCTGGCATTGTTCACAGACGAAGACGTTAATCAATTTTTTGATGTCGAGAACGCACAATATATGAATTCTGACTACACTGTTTGAGAACGTAATTTCTACCAAAAGCAAAAATATTTATCCCCTTTTTCACATATCTGCACGAACATTAATTAAAAAGAACATGTTTAATACGCGATTAAATAATTAAATAAGGGATTGTAATGAAAACATCTTCTGTTCTTTTTTTCTTAATTTAGCAACTGGTTTTGTCCACTGTTTCGTTATCAAGGCAATGAATTTGTTTCTGTCGAAAATTCGCCATTTTTTCGCGCAGCATTACATAACTTCCCCTATACTACGTGTATACGTACGTATACGGGAAAGTAAAAATTCAATGCTTCTAATGCAAATTTTGGTCTAGAAATCAATTTTTCAAACCAACTTTTGAGTGCTTATTGCGGCTTATACATTCGGAATATTTCCATTCGGAATTCCATGCTTAGAATTGTCTTAAGAGCTTTCTTCGAAGTTTCGACTAAATGATACATGTATAATGAATATAATGAACTAAATGATACATGTATTATAATTAAACTAAAATTGTATTTGATATAGATAAGGGTGTAGTGAGAAGAATAATGACAAAAGTTATGCATTTAATCTTCATCTCTGTCTTCGTTGATGACTGGTTCCACTCTTTCAACTTCAAACAACTTGAAGATTCTGCTGGTCGAATAATATCTGCCAAATATCTTGCGTTATCTCACGCAAATAATAGATTAATGCTGAGACGTGGGAGGAACATCCGACTGTTCGTAAACCGTTTGCGCAGTCGCATACGTAACGATGTATTCCAGCATATCCAATGGTAGTGCACGTAACACTTATAGACTTTTCTGTTGACATGTCTGGGCTAAATTTCACATTTCAAAATATTTTGGTCTGCTGTAATTTATCTTGACGGTGTTAACACGCATCAACTCGGCCAGGTATGATACCGCTTGAGAAAACTGATAAGATCCTGAAAATAATATCTGAAGGTCTTTTTCTGTCATTTCTGGAAAATCACTTACATCTGTTGACGTCAGTTGTTTGAACAATATTCGTCTTCTGTTCCAGTTTTCTTCTTCAACTTCTGTAGACAAAGTATTTTCTTGTTGTTGTTTTTTTCTGGATAATGTAACATGCAATTTCATTTCGAAGACCGACATCTGAATTTAGTCGTTTTCCAAATTCATTGACTAAATACGAAGCTACTTTGCAATAAAGTGTAGCAGAAGGCAACATTTTATTATCAAACTGATGGTGAAGAAGTTTGAACTTGCTGCCCATGATCCCGTGGACTGCTTCCACAACCCATCGCAATTTTGGTAACAAAATGAGATTCGTTTTCTTCTATTGTTGTGAGTTGTTTCCGCTTGCCTTTTAATTCTGGCGTCAAAACTACAAAATCCTCATCTTCTAGAAATTCTTTTACGTCTCGAAAATCCCTATCTACAATAAAAACATCACCCTTTTCGAGAATAGTTCTTAAACCATCCGAATCTAACATAACTATTTTAATTATTTCAGCATCGTTCTTTGTACCGAAAAAAGGCCCATTAGTGTCAATAACAAACCCGTCCGTGGTGCAAACGGTAAAAGATTTACATAAAAGCACTTTTCTTTGCCCTGAAAAAGATTTTCTTTGGTAATAATTATTTGAACTTTTGGTGATGAAGGTAAGAAGCATCACAAATTAACACAAGACGATTTTGAAACCCTTGCAAGTCTTGAACATATGATGAGGTATGGTTTTTTATTAAGTCTTCCCGAGAATGAGAATGAGCTCCAAGCTTCTTTGGCAATATGTAACATGTTCCGTTTTAAAATTTTAATGATTATTTTCACAGAAGAAAAATATTTGGCTTCAATCCGCACTACAATTTCCGTCCTGCTTCCGTGACGCGTTAGACACAATAGAGCCCTATGTTTATCCCGAAATACAGCTTTCACTTGTAAGTGTTAGCAAAGTTGCAGTAAAATAAGTGTTAAGTTGCAATGAAAAATAGTATATTCATCTATTAAACCGTACATCAAAATACTGATAAAACAACAAATGCATATAAACAACAGGGAAGGTCGGAAAGCAACGGGTACTGCTGAGCGACCTTGGGTCCCCGGAGATTGTATCGTTATATTAATACTATCCTGATTAGGATTAATCACTTCCCCTCGAGATGATCTCTGCGTTGATAATCTTGAGAGTCTCATTAGTTTAATTCGATACTCATGGTTTTGTTTAGTCAATTCTTTTATTAGAAAATCAGTTGACTCTAGACGCACCAAATTGATGATATTGATCGGTATTCTATAACTTCTTAAAGAAGATGATGACCTACATCAATATGTTTGGTTCTCGCATGAAATATAGATTCACTGCCAATTTTTGTGCACTAAGATAAGTCGCTGTGTACAGTTATGATCTTTGTCAGTTGCACCCAATTCATTAAGAAACTTTTGCAAATGCACCACTTCTTTCGCAGCATCGGTTAATGTCATGTATACTGTTTCAGTAGTTGAAACTGCGAATGTTTTCTACTTTGGGGAATCCCATGGCCCTAATACAAAATACACATATGTATACGATCTTCTGTTATCGATTGATCCACCGTAGTCAGCATCATCACAACCAGATATAGATTCTCTATTTTTTTTATAACAAATTTCAATGCCGTTAGTATCGTTTAAATATCATATAACTTTTTACGGCTTCGTAATTGGATTTTCCGTAACCTTTACTGTATTGTACATTCACTGCTTGAGCGGTGTCGGGACGTGTAACCATCGATAAATACTATAAGTTAACGATACGGAGGTGTGTTGTTATCGGATTCTTTCAACACATTAATCTTAGTGTTGGTTAACTTAATACCTGTGACCGTTGGTGTGCATGTCTGGAAAGTATTTCATCTTTCAAACTTGTTGGGTCTTCTACTCCAAAATTTATACCCAAAAATGTTTCACTTGACCGAGATCTCTAACTTCGAAAAATTAAGCTGACCTGCGCCCTAAAGTCTTAAATGTTCTGCGGGGCTTGACACATTGAAATATCAACATATACAACGATGATCATCATTTCGTTATATTGATTTTTGACATAAACACAAGGATCCCCTTTAGTAGGCGTAGCGCCTTCATGACGTTTTTGCCTAGGTGTGTGTTCCACGCTAGACTTGCTTGCTTTAAGTCGTACACAGCATTCATATGACATGCGTTGACCCCATTAGACATACTTCGAGCACAGCCTTGGCATTTCATAATCATAGCATCTTCATAATCATAACTTTTATTTTGAACGATGAGTTTATGAAGATTCCGAATAAAATGGAAGACGTTTTGAAACATATCTTCAAAAGTAGCGTGAAAATTCGGTGTTGCTACGTCGAATTGTCTAATTTTCATCTGATTTCCTATCGCAATTGCAATAGTTATTCGAATAATAGTTATATTCATACTAAGTGTGGAAAGTTTCCGTTTGTTTGACGGTCGAGACTGAGTTTTTTTTTGCCAAGACCGAGGTCTAGGCAAAAATTCTCAATCAATTTTCCACACGCAGCGCGATGACAGCGCCGTCCCACGCGGGTGGGGGGAAATCGACGACGCGTGATTATGCTTCGTTTTTCCTTTCTTGGCGCACGGGGGTGTGTCATCAAAATGGAATATCTCACGGAATTCGCATCGTTCTCGGTTGTACAGCTAGGAGTCGCATGATCCCCAGCACTGCTCGGTAAAGTCGCGATCGTGAGACTCCTTATTGCTGGAATCCAGCATTTCATATGGTCAATACCTAAAAAAAACCCAACATTCAAAAATGTTAAGGCAGATTCAAATTTCCCGCTTGAAAGGTTAATTTTTTTCTTATTTGACGGAATTGGGGTTATTTACAGCCATCTAACGGCGGATGTTTGCACGAAGCATCTGGCACCCCTGGCTGCGGGAGACGCCTTTGCATCTGGCGGGGATTTTGCCGCGGCGGCTGCTTTGGGCACGTAGTGGGGAAGCACCGCCGTTTGGGGGCTGGAGACTCCCAGGCCTTCCTTCAGCGGTGCGGGATGTCGGCTGGTTGCGATGTGGCGCACTGAAGGGCGCGGCCAGCCTGTCAAGGTGGAAGTGACGACACGACGGCGAGGGCTTTGTTGATTGGTTGATTGTTAGTGATTATCAGCGCGGGAACTACAGAGTCCATTAGTTCCGGGCGTGTGGTGAATGTTTTTTTCATCGGGAGGTGGTAGTGATCTCCCCCCGCCGGATGGCGAGATCAGACCTATCGACCACTGGCGGGGTTTTTCCAACCACGTATTCCCCACCAGCGGAGCACCGCCCCAGCTGGAACAGCTCTAAGCCCCCGACTAGTATTCCAGCAAGTTTGGTAGTGTAGTGCATGTTATTGTGTGTGTTTGTGTAAGGGGTGAAGATAGGACAAGGAAGAGGAAGGAAAGATCACGCGCAGTCCGTGGCCCGTTCATTAGGGTACTACTCCGGCATTTGCCTTGCGTTTGGAGAAACTATAAAAAACCATTGATCATAGCTGCCGACCACTTAAATTATCCTCCAGATTGAATTCGACTTATCCGAAAAGCTAGTGTCGAAAATTCTGCCGCCGGCCGTCGGAACTCGAACCTAGGACCTCCTGGTCGGAGGCATTTCAGTGACGTCCGTCGATGCAATGAGCCTCCCCTCCTTTGTGGCGTGTACGGAACAACATGCGGCAACCCTGGTGGATGGAGCTTCGCTGCAGTTACTGGAGCGGCGGCTCATGCCAGAGTCAGAACTGTGGCATTACAGATTCAGCTCTGGCTCTAGTGTGGGCCGCCGCTTCAGTGGCGATTCTTCGTTTAGTGTGAGGGTTTTTTCTTTTATATAAAAGAAAAGGAGAAATTTTCTCAACATGGAATCTGAATAGAAGTACAGAAAATGGAATTCAAAAGAAAGAAAGAAAAAATACCGAGAGTTGCAGAAAGTAAACAATGAAACTGCAAGGACGTACTGTAGTGACTACGAACTTCATGGAAACTTTAAAGATCACCATAAAATATTTATTTTTGCAACAGTTCAAAACTTACACAAGTTTCTCCCCAAATCGGCAGAGTTAAGACCACATATGAGCCATTCCACGTCAAATCGCACAAAAAAGACCACAATTTGACCTTCATATTTTTATTTATTTTCTATTTTTTCTATTGGTTATATGGATCAAATAAGTGAACACGTGTATTTTTATTTTTTTCTAACTTTATTATTTTCGGAAATATTGTATAATGAAATTTGCTAAAAATGACGCGCATCACTGACTTAAAAATATCATACATTTGAATACACCAATTATAGAAATTCCGTTCAAATTCCATTTGAAACTTAAAAACATGCTTAATTTCTTAGATTTAGCAAAATATTTAATTTTTTGAATTTTCAATTTTTTTAAAAAAACTGAAATTTTGAAAATTGAATATTTTTGTAAACTCGATGAGCTAAAAATTTTAAAAAAATATTTATAAACGCACTAGAGTGTTGATAATAAGTCCAGAAAAAATCAAAGTGGGATCTCAGTAACTTTAAAAGATAGTAATATTTTACGAACCAGTGTGTAATAGATTGATGCAATACACACGTTTTTTGCGTTACTGGTCGTCGGTTTCTTTGGATGAAGCAGTAATTTAAGTACTTCTTGAGGTGGTGAACATTCATGATTGAATTTATAAATAATAATATTTATGTGTATTATTATACATATAAATAATATTAATATATTTATAAATAATTTATAAATTTATAAATAATTAAATGACGGATTCTTGATTCAGATTTTGACTGACATTTTGAAATTTTCTGGTCCCTCACAGCTCACTTTAAATACAAATACTCGCGTACCATCGAATTCCTGAACTTTCGTCACAATGCAGTTTTAATGCCCTACCGAATTTACTTCAGTTCTGGACAAAATTCCATTTTCTTCAGCCAACGTTTTAGGCACTTTTATCATGTGTGCGCTTGCTGCAAAAAGTCGTTTAATTTTATTGTATGTCCAACATTCAAAAATTGTCAAAATTTAAATTTTCAACGTCATGTCATCTGTTGAGTAAATGTAATCGATAAGGTCCTAAATAGTATCTTTGTCTGATTTTGCGATGGACGTCGAAGGATCTTCAATGTGAAAAAATGTATCTGTGTTTGCACTTTGTACTTTCTAAAATTTCTCATGGGGATGCCGTTTTGTTCCAATTTTCTTTTCGTGGCGGGGGTTTCTCCTATTGCAATTAAACTCACGTTTATCTTCTTTTTATTCATTTCGCAGACACTTGAACTATCAGAAGAGCTTAAATTGTCACCTTGTTGATTTCCACTTTTTTCACTGGACGTTCCGCTACTTTCGTTAATGCCATGGGAGTCACTGATCTCGATGCTATCTTCATTAAGAAAAGGCCGTTTTGGAAGCCGATTCCCTTTCTTTCGAAATGAATCACAAATTCGCCAATCTAATTACTCCTGTAAATTCACCAGCAAATCGTGTTTTACGCGTCTTCCAGATTTTCTTTTTTAAAAATCGTGATCAGAAAGTTTAAATGGATTGAAACATCTATCTCATACGCTGATCGCTACTCAAGTTGCACAGTGTACACACGATTCACAGAACAAATACTAACACTCTTGTCTTCATACGTATTGCATTTTGTGACAAATGTTGAGAAAATTTTACCATGTCCCTTGACAATTGGTCGATTGTACTTCACAAGCAAGGTCAGGAGGGCACCCCGTCCCTAGGACGCGAAGGGACTCACAGTAAAATTCGTTTCGCTGTCTACGAGGAAAAGCATTCGTTTTGCTCTCACCCATTCCTTCTGGGGAAAGAGCGAACATAGATTTACTAATGTTTCTTGAAACCCAAATCAGGCAGAAGGCCATTCTTTTTATTCTTCGTCGGCATTAGTATCCAAGACTGATCAAACACAATTCGTTAGTGCAGTGGCAGGAACCACGCGCCCGAAAACCATAATTACAATTGATTTTTTTATCTATACGTGTTGAGTGCCCACTTTTTCTTCTTATGTTTTGTAGAAAATTGAATAAAAAATATGCCTATTTTTTCAAATTTTAATCTGAGAGATTTCATAAAGAAATTTTCGTTTTTTAAAAATAATTACAATTTTTTAATGAAATATTTATTTTTTGAGAAAGTAATTTACAGATGAATAAAATACACATATCAAAAAATTAAACGAAACAAACCAGTAATTTTTATGTTAAGTACATTCAGAGCATCAATTAATCATATTTTGCAAAGTACGTGTAAATTTCAAAATTTAATAAAGGCAATAGTACACAAATAAACAATTTTGAGGTAAATAAAGAAACACGTGCCTCTTTTTTGATGTCCAGAATGAATGCCATATATTCGTGTCATTTAGTTTTTTTAAATAGTCGTGTCAATTCGAGTGAGATTTTACGTGGAATGGCTCGTATTTCAATTCGTTTCGCTCTCACCCATAAGAGCACAGGTGACTCATAAGTCACCCACGATGTTACCCACAAAAATATGTATGACACAATGTCATACATTCTGGGGGCAGAGTGAACATCTGAAATACTAATAACTCTTGAAACCCGTATCAGGCAGACGGTCATTCTTTTTTTAGTTCTTCAGCACTTGCATCAAAGACTGGCCGAACACAATTCGTTAGTGCATGGGTAGGCAGAGCGCGCCCTCATACTTACGATTGATTTTCTTAGAATTGTATGTGTGGAGTGCCCACTTTGATTCTTATTGTATTTTATAGAAAATTGAACAAGGAACACGCCTACATTTTTTTTCAAATTTTTATCTCATCGAGTTTATACAGAAAGTTTACGTTTTTGAAAAAAATACATTTTTTTAAATGAAAAAAATATTTTTTGAAAAATGTATTTACAGAGGAATAAAATAAACATTTCAAAGTATTAAATGACACAAACCAGAAATTTTTATATTTAGTACATTCGGAAAGATAATTGATCTTATTTTGTGAAGTACCTGTATATTCCAAAATTTAATATAGCCATAACTACACAAATAAAAAATTTTCAGGCAAATAAAAAAAATACGTGTCTCTTTTTTTGATGTCCAGACTTAAGTAAAAAATATCGTACATTTAAAAAAATGTCGTGTCAACTCTTGTGCGATTTGACGTGGAATGGCTCATATAATGAAGTCTTTGAAAAAGTACTTGTTATGAAAGGATTATGTTATTAATGTATTATGTTAACAAAGATTTTAATTATATTACTTAAAACTGAAGTTATTACTACTTCCACTTACGAATCTAGCAAATGGAACCACATAATTGTGCTGACTTTCTCGTCCTACTTACGTCTGGGCTAACAGTTTCCTAAATTTTCTCTCCCATAATGGTAGAACGGAAATATTACTTTAAGATAATTAGAGAAGATTGAAATTGGCAATCTATCATTGAACTAGTGCAAAAGCAAAGCAAATTCTTTCTCGCTGTAATGAATAAAATGCTCCGCAATATTATTCTCCTACACAAACCAGCAAAAGTGTTTATGAACACCAATATTTCAGCTCCGAGACGCTATTTCAAATGCGCACATGTAACGGCATTCACACCACTACGCCACATAAGTGCCTACTGTCGAATTCGAGCCAAGGCATAAAAAATTAAAAGCCCGATTCATGTAAAAAACTAGTAATGCGACAGAATGGCTCGGACTTTCCCTTATTAGTTTTCCTATTTTCTATAGTCTCTATTAGCAATGCGGACTTGCACATACTCTTACCAGCTGCCACCTATCACCACCCAAATAAGTTTTTTCATTTTCTTAATTTTTCGGTTTCTTAATTGTAGAACGGAAATATTATTTTAAGAATATTAAAGAATAGTGAATCCTCGTCCTAAATGGGAATTTTCTTTAAAAATTTTAGAGGCGTTTTTGAGAGAAGGGTGTTTCATCGCAATTGTAAATTAGATTAGATTTATTTAAACTGCAATTGGGCATAACCCGGTGGCAGCTAATTACAAAAACATAAATATACACAGCCTTTCTGTAATATAGAACTCCAAAACCACTAATAGTAATAATAATAATAATAACAATAACAACAACAATAATAATAATAATAAGAAGAAGAAGAAGAAGAAGAAGAAAAAGATGCAAATTATATACTAATTGTAGTAATAATAATGGTAAAATAATGATAATAATATTAAAAACTGACTGATTCATAAAACATTAAATTACATTAAGAGAGAAAACACACACACACACACACACACACACACACACACTGCATTAGTATTACACTGCACTTCACTGCACTTCACTTCACTAAGACCTGAAAACATTTCCTTCTTTATTTCTCTGCTATACACTGCACTACACCTCACTTCACAATAGAACACTTATGCATCGCTATATAACCCACTATTCTCCCTCATTTACTTAATAATACCCTAATTAATTTCCTAA
The DNA here is from genome assembly GCA_031308135.1 of Acheta domesticus. Lineage (NCBI taxonomy): Eukaryota > Metazoa > Arthropoda > Insecta > Orthoptera > Gryllidae > Acheta > Acheta domesticus. The sequence continues at coordinate 22,454,945 of JAHLJT010005437.1, read as the reverse complement.
ACTGTTGAACACTTTGAGGAAAGGGTTCAAAGGTTTTTGCAGGCAATCTATTCCATTCCGTAATCGTTCGATTTGTAAAAGAAAATTTCCCGACATCCGTTCTCTGCTGTCTTAAATTTATTTTGTGCCTGTGATCCACTCTACTGATGTATGTAGGAATACATAGCCGCCGATTAATTTCTTTCCAAGCTGGATGACCATTATAAGCTTTATACAAGGCGCAGAGTCTTGCTACTGATCGCCTGTTTTTGAGTGAATCCCACCCTGCCGTTTTCTTGTCCCTGAAAGTAAATTTAGCTGCCCTATGCTGAATCCTTTCCAAGTGTTTACACTGCATAATCTTGTGCGGATCCCAACAAATTGTTCCATATTCCATTATTGGACGAACAAGAGATAAATAAGCAATTTCCCTCGCGTTTGCCGTACTCTTTTTTAGGATGCGCATTACAAAGTGAAGAGATCGCCAGGCTTTCCCTACAACAAAATCTACGTGTTTTTTCCAACTTAATTTACTATCGAAATGAATTCCTAGGTACTTGCACGAGGAAACTCTCGGAATAATGTCATTATTTAAACGGTAATGTGTTTCACTGTAATTATGACCCCTGCCAAAAGTGATGGATTTACTTTTAGAGCTATTTATGGACATTCCGTTATTTTCCGCCCAGTAATGTAACGCATCAAGATCCTTTTGCAGTATTTCTTCATCTCTTTTCGAGTTAATACTACGATATATTATGCAATCGTCTGCAAATAGCCGAACATTTGAGGTTAATTGCGCCGGCAGATCATTGACGAAAGCTAGAAATAGAAGGGGTCCAATGACACTCCCCTGCGGTATTCCTGACGTAACGCTTGCCCCGGAAGATAACTCTTGTCCAATTCGGACTTTCTGTTTTCTATCTCGCAGAAACTCGCTAATCCACGCCACCACCCTGGGATCTATGCCTGAATTCATTAATTTCTGTACAAGCCGATCGTGTGGAACGACATCAAATGCTTTAGCAAAATCTATAACTACTGCATCTACTCTCCCGCCCGCGTCAATTTCATCTGCTAGATCCTGAAATAGCGTGACTACCTGACTTTCGCATGAATAACCTCTCCTGAACCCGTGTTGCCCATCGTAGAGCCATTTTTTAATTTCCCATTCTTTCTTAATGTAACTCCCAACTAGATGCTCCATAAGCTTGCACACCACTGACGTAAGACTTACCGGCCTATAATTGCATAATTTAGTTTTGTCACCACTTTTAAAAATTGGTACGACAAAGGCTAATTTCCAATCTTCCGGTACTTTTGAATTATTCAAAGACACGTGAAAAATTCTAATAAGGTACGGTAATATTGCCTTTCCTGCCAGTTTAATTAAATCCGTAGAAATGTCGTCTGGACCCCTTGACTTACCATTTTTCATTGACTTTACTTTATTCCATAGAACGTTTACTTCAATATTAAACTGATTCGCAACCGAAGGCCCTTGAATAAATGGATGGTCCGTACTATTTTTGAAAACCGAACTAAAATACTTATTAAATGCATCCGCTTTTGCCCGATTGTCAGTAATTAGCGTGTTTCCATTTTCGCGAATAACTGGGATATCCTCTTTATTTCCTTTCCTTCTACGAACATATTTATAAAAGCCTGTCCAGTTATTTCCCTTCCCACCTAGAATATTCTTTAAATATGCCTCCTGAGCAATTTTCTTTTCGCGCTCCAATTCTTTTGAATGATTTCGAAAAATATTCGTATGCTCGCTACTACGCTTTCTGTTCTTAAATGCCTTTCTCGTTATCCTCTTCATTCTCCTAATTTTTGCATTGTAGTATTCTGGATCCGGATTATTTTTTAGAATTTTGCACGGAACAAACTTTTGCAAAGCTTCGTATATAATATCTTTAAACACGCCCCATATTTCTTCCATACCGCCCTCTGTTCTTAGTAAGCGGTCATATTGTTCCCTAAAGAAGCCTTGAAGCCCGCTTACATTTGCTTTCTTGTATTGCCGTACTTTCGTTCCTATTGTAATGCCTTTCCTTGAAATATTTCCGTCTAAGTCAAGAAGAACCGCTTTGTGGTCACTAATACCCTCAACAACTTCACAAGATATGAAAAGTTCTTTCGGCCTAATTAGGTAGACATCCAAAATCGCATCCTGTCGCGTCCCGGTCCGAACTACCTGGATAAAACCCTCTTCCCAGACCAGCCCGTTTACTAAATTTTGGACTTTCCCTTCGCTAACGGTTCCCTCCCAGTTTACGCTCGGAATATTTAAGTCGCCTCCAATAACAATAGCATGGCCATTTTCGTTTCCCGTTCTCTGAATGATGTTATCTAAAATGTCATATCCATCGCTCGGAGGCCTATAGCATGCAATAATGTCTAAAACAGTTCCTGACGTAATAATTTCTATTCCCATCATTTCAAACTCTCTACTGACCCACTTTAATCTAATATTAATGTCCTCTTTGACGCAAATAAAGACTCCGCCCCCTCTGCTAATTCTATCCCTCCTAAGGATCTTGTAATGGGAATGAAAAATTTCAGAGGACCCGATTTCCTCAGTTAGCCACGACTCAGTCCCTATCACTATGTCGGGATCGCAGGCATCAACTAGATTCCAAAACTATATTTCTTTATTGATTATACTACGACAGTTCACCTGCAACAACCTAAGGAACCCCTTCCTCACCTGAAAGTGTTCTTGAAAGGGCGCGTCCCTCGAAGTCGCTGCCTCTGTCGTCGCCTCCGCCGCCGTCGTCTCCGCCCTCGTCGTCTCCGTCGCCGTCGTCATCGTCGTCACCGCCGCCGCCGCCGTCGCCGTCGCCGTCGCCGTCGCCGCCGCCGTCGCCGCCGCCATCGCCATCGCCGTCGCCGTCGCCGTCGCGGCCGCCGTCTCCGCCGTCGTCGCCGCCGCCGTCGCCGCCGCCGCCGCCGAAATGCGAAATTTGAAGCTTTTTTTTAAAGGAATCTTTTGTTTTCGAAAAACTTTATTTGAAGTCATTTAAAGCACACTGCTAGCGCCTAAACCATACGTACGATATCTTCCAAAACGGATATTCACCGGTCGATCTGATTCTAGTCACAGTTTTCAGACTGAAAAAGATTCTTCAAAATTTAGGGGTACTTTACATGAAGCCCCTAGGACATTTTCCAAATTCTATCAAAAAACGGCTTCAATTTTTTTCTTTAAATTTCTTGTAAGAATTGAGTGGCATCATTTCTTGTAAGAATTGAGTGCCACTTATTAAGGTCCGATTTTCGCGGATTACTCTGAATTTTCGAAAATTGCAAAAGTTAAATTTTTTTTCGGCGTCATTCTGGATCTACAAAATTGAAGATAGTTTATTTCTTCAAATAAAATTTGTTCTTCATGTTGAGTTCTTTCATAAAGGTCATGTAAATGTTTTTCAAAATTTTAGTTGTTTTCGTGCAATATTGTGTGCAATATGTGCAAGTTTCAAAAAATTACAGAAACAAGATTTTCTCAAAAACGAGTCCAAAGTTTTTCTTTAAACTTTTGGTAGGGATAGTGGTAAATGTACTCTATCAGATGACATAAAAGCCATATTGCTCTGTACGTTGATTTTTTCAAAAATTACAAAAATGTAAATTTTTTCACATGTTTCTCACGTCGATAATATTTACATTAGCGGCGATTTTTTCACATTATTATATTTACGAATACACGTGCTTTAAAAAATGTTAAGTAAAGTTTCTCGAAAACAACGGTTTTCTGTGAAAACTAGCTCCAAATTCTGCATTTTCAGAAACGCTCAAAATTCCGCATTTTCTCGTAAATGGCGAAAACAAAATCTTCAAACTTTCTTTGTTACGACGTAAAGTTTATTTTCAGTTATTTTTTTGTTTTTTCAAAAATTATATAAATGTAATTGTTTTGAAAGATCTCTCACATCTTTAATATGCATATTACCAGCAATTTGTAAATATTATTGTATTTGTGGGTGTAAGTGCTTCAAATAACTTCAAATAAAGTGTTTTGAAAACTCAAAAATTTTCTATAAAAATGAGCTTCAAATTTCGCATTTTTAGTAGCGCTAAAACTCCATTTCTCTTAAACGGCACATTATTTTTAAAAGAAAATTGCCATTTTTGACTAGGTTTTTGTGTTCTTTAATATTCTAAAATTAATATTTCCGTTCTACCAATAGGAAACCGAAAAATTAAGAAAATGACAAAAGAAAATGTACTTTTGGCGGTGATAGATGACAGCTGGCAAGAAAGAGTATGTGACAATTCCGAATAGCTAGCGAAGACCCAAGGAAATAGAAAACTAATACGGGAAGGTCTGGTCCATTTGTAGCACCACTAGTTTTGCTTTGATTCATACAATTAATTGTTTTTCTACTCCCATTGTATAATTATCCAATGTCTTTTGATGGGCGCAGCCAGTTGCATAATGATAGTCACTTCGATACAGTTTTCATTATAATACAGATTCTTGACCAATCACAGAGAAGTTTACAGACCAAGTATTGACTCTTAATTAATCATGGAGATTCGTTTTAGCAAATGTTGCGTTCGATTGTGCATATTAAAATTGTATTCGACATTATATTATGCTCAATAGTATTAATTTCTTTTATTAGTACTTTTTCGTGGTATATTATTTAAAATAAAGTGGATCGTAATTTCACTTTGGTCCTATTTTACTAGCGCAGTACTCCCTAGCAGGCGGACAGGGAACCACAGCCATCTGGGACAGCATGCGAGGGTAGATTTATTTAGCTCTCCCCTAGGTGGCCTTGGCTGAATCAACTGCCACGAAACTATCCATTGTGAAACTTTAACTTATAAAAGTCGTAGAAAAAGTACCGTATGAAGCTCGATGTAAGGGGTATTAATACATTCGTGTAAAGTTTACGACCCTCGCTTGTATTATAATAGCACACTCGTGTATTAATACCCATCATTACATCATCGTTTTATAATGTACTTATTGGATTTCCAGTCGGACGATACGATCTCTAGCTAGGTGTGTGGTTGCCTGCTCTGCAACCGGGGATGTCTTTTGTTTTATATGTTATTATAAACGTGTGAACTGTTTCTCTGTGTTCATTGATTTTCGTTAACTATTTAACTCTGCCAAAATGCGTTGGACTGACTCGAGGATGTTTTATGTTATTCGCATAGGCAGGAGGCTGCAGTCCCGTCGGGAAACTGGACACGCGTAGCGAAGCGTCACTGCGCCTTAGACATTTGAGGTTATTAATACAACACTATTCCGATCGCGATACCTTATCGTTCGCCGGTGAGTGAACGATTAAGTGAGTCGTACTGATAATATTGATAATCCTAATCCTATCGATTGATTTTTTATTAAGAAAAAGGTTATAAACAGGTAATTGCTTAAGTTGCTTAGAAGTTGTCAAGCTTTGCATAGAAGATAGCCCATAAAAATAACATATTGAAAGTGTAATGATTTCGCATCATTCACTGACATTTCATGCTTTTCCCCATTAAGAATACCGGTTATGAGAGACACGGACAATAAGAAACAGATATTTTAGTTCCTATGAGACTATACCAGTTTCAATAAGTGACGGCGATTTCGCTCACGGGCATTTTTGTGGCTTCCGGTAATACGCAATTAGAACAAGATTTGGACATCAACGCCCAGTGGCACAATTTTAATGAAGATTTTAAACCATGCACGTACGAAATCAGATCAGTAGTCATAGTGCTTTTAATAAAAACAGTTAATGAATAAGTGACGAAAATGTATAGCAGACAAGTGAATGACATGTCTGATGTACGTAAGCAAACAGTAGTTTGTGATTTTTAAAGTTTTTGGATAAACGCGATGTGAAATTCTAATTAGAAATTCAGAATTCAGACAGTAGCAATTTTACGTAATTTTTGAGTGTAATAACAAGTTTGGAGGACGCCGGGAAGGCAAATTAGAAATTATATAATTAACTAAGAACATGACGTGTACATTAGACAATTGAATGATCCATCTGATGTAAGTACGTAAATACCAGCTCGCGAATTTGGAAGTTTTCGACGAAATGGGAATTGGAACGCTGGTTCGAAATTTACAGCTCGAACAATGAAAATTTTAGGCAATTTTGGAGTACAATAGCGAGTCTGGGGGACGCCGACAAGGTAAAATAGAAAATTTTCTAATTTACGAAGACTATGACAAACGAGGGCGTGATGGTCTTTTGTCATGCCAAAAATGATAAAAGGCTTGGACAACAATGACAAAACAATGAGTTGTGTTGAGGCGAGGAACGGATCGTTCGTGTACTTCGCCATGTTAGAAATTGCATTGTTGCTAGAAGAAGTTTTTATTTTCGAAGTGCGCAATTACAAAAAGTTACGCATGTTAAGTGGCGGTGTTCGACTGGAGTACGCGATTTCCGGCCAGCCGATGGAAGTATTTGCTGCGTAGACGAGAGTTCGACGCTTCTGAAGGGAAGTGAATTATAAACAATTGTTTTGCAGAAAATTTCCCTGTGCAAGGCCAAGCTTGTTTTAGATTAACAATTCACCATAAATGGCCATTATTAGCGGGGAATGCGTATTTCTGCGTGAATGAGGTTTGCAACAATAAGTGTGAATGAGTTTTATTTGTAATTGTTAATTTATTCTTAGTGTTTGTTTTTCATTTTCGATGTCATGGGTTTTGTTTACTGAGGTAAATGTGTATTTTTTATGAATTCACGAAATTAAATCAAGAGAAAATACGTTTAAAAAAGGAGAGAAATTATTCAATAAATTGGAGTAGACACTCATGTACGAGGGTTACCAAAAGTAAGGTTCCCCTATTTTTAACAAATAAAAACATTATTTATTGTTATTAATTTATACATCGTTGAAAAGCTTACACTGTTGTCTAATTTTCAACATAAGTCTCCATTTTTTCGACACATTTTTGAAGACGGTGCTCTAGCTTTTGTATTCATAAGTCGAAGAAGTCTCCCGCCAATCCGTTGAGGAAGCGTGTGACCTCTGCTCGGACTTCGTCGTCGCTCTTGAAGCGTTTGTCACGCAAGTGTTCCTTTAATTTAGGGACGCGGTGATAATCACTGGGTTCTAAGTCCGGCCTGTGGGATGGAGCGGATGGAGCATAACGGTTCACCCAAAGGGTACCCACGGATAAGATGGTAAGAAGTTCCCCTCAACCAAATTACATATGAGTGGTCACCATTTCTGACCATAGTATTAGGTAGCGGTCAATGAGTTCGAAAAAAAGTTCAAATAGTTTTCTCGTCCGACGTCAAACACGGAAATTATTCAATGTGTTCGTGTTCACTTTTTTTGAAATTGACATTTTAAGAAAAATATTCAAAACTAAAATTCATCAGTTCTGACCTCAGGATCAGGTAGCGGTCAAAGAGTTCTGAGGGAAGTTCAAATACAGGTTTCTCGTCCGACGTCAAACACGGAAATTTTTCAATATTTCGTGTTCACTTTTTTGAAATTGAATATTTGGGAGAGAAACCCAGAAAATTAAAATTCATCACTTCTGACCACAGTATCAGGTAGCGGTCAAAGAGTTCTAAAGAAAGTTCAAAAGCCCCACGTTGGGCGCCACTGTAACACTATCTCCTTACTCCCTGCCAAAATCACTACGATTTATTTGTCACGTGGTTACAGAAATTTATGTTGGTCGTATGTCGTGGCTGGCCCCGTACGGGAATTACCTGTAAACTACGTGTAATACTACAGCATACCCAGGTTTCTATTAATTAAAATAATGACACATCTTTTTGTAAGAAAAGGGAGAACTTTCGAAATTCCGTTCTCCTTTAATTTATTTCTTTTCAAAATATGAAATTCTCTCGTTTTGTGAAGCCCTTACCCCATCACGATACACCATGCAAATACAACAATGCAACATTTCATAAATACACATACGCTCGGCAACGTCGACAATACATAGGCTACAATAACATTTCAAATATAAATAACAACCAAACTGACTTCTATTTACTCATGCAGGAATTTCTTTCTTTTGCAAAATATTTATTTAAATTTCTTTCGTACGTACGTTAGCCAACTCTAATAATAATAATAAAAAAACTTTTTTTATGCCACTTTGCTCAGCGATAACTCGCATGCATTATACCTTAAAATACCTCTCAGTATCTCTCTCAATGGATTTGCACAAGTTTACACTCATTTGCATAAACATTCTTGATCACGTACAGAAATTTTTTTAACTTTGAATATTACGCAAACAAAAACTGCGGACACTTCCCTTTGTCGACTTCAGCCGGTACGGCGTTGTTGCCCAACTCGATCACCAGTTTGCGTGCCCAATTGCACGCGCCGATATATCAGCATACACCAGTTCTGCGTCCGCCAACTTCCACCAGAAAATCATATCCTCCACGAAATTTATAATTGCTCGCGACTACGATTTTTTAAGCACAAATCAAATAAACTTCCTTTTCAACTGTTCGCCACGTCAGTATCTATTCTTACGATACAGTCCTGTGCCCATTCGCACTGCACTATTGGATAAAATGTTATAAGTTCAATTTTCAAAAAAATCTCAAAACCGCCTAACGCGAACTCGATGTTGCCATCACAAGCTCTGACTCAAAAGTGTCATGAAATCTGCGGCGATTCACCATGTAACTTCGTGCCACTCTATGCCGGCGAATTCCATTCTTGCATCTCCATTGTTGCTTCATGGAATTTTTCTAAAATTCAAAATATTAGTTGTCTTAACATGACTCTACGTTTCTTTATTAGTGCTTATGCTCAATGTCCGAGTTTTATTGCCAAAACATACTTTTCTAATACTTAACATGCCCAAAATACTGAATTTCTAGGTTGAAATTAGTACACCGCTTCGTCAATTGTTTTGACATTATTAACATATAATATTTCTTCAAATAATTAATTCCGCGTTCTATAAGTCTTTTAGGTCTTCAATAATTTTGTTAATTTTAAATAATGATGATCTGCAACGCCTCTCGTCGCCCACATTAAAGTTTTTTCATAAAAATCTTGCCATTTGTGTTATTGCTATTTTGACACGTCACGTGAACTTTTCTCCATATCTACACATTCCAATTTAAGTGAACCCGTCGTCCGATCGCGTCCAAACAGAGACCAAAATGTTTATTTATTTCATTTCTAATTTACTATTTCGTCAGACTTTATTTCAAAATTACCAAATCAGACGCGTTTTCAAAATCATCAAATATGACTTTCTGCGGCGCGTCATTCCTTTGTCTTGCCACTATCGATTCACGTACAAGTTGGCTGCTTAACTATAGTCTAATAAATGTTTACATTTACTTCAAACTGTTTATGGGGAATATGCCATACGTGAAATCATTACATCTCCCCCCGACTAGACGATGCTCACTCGCTGACACCGTCACGTTGAGCCGGCGTAACACCCTAGGTTCGATTCCCCGTCAAGTCATTGTTGCTCGATACTGGCAATCCACACATTGTTTTGATAAACACGAGCCGGTGTATTGCACTTCAGAACACTACCGTTTTCGCCTGAACACCTGCTTCACAACACTTCTTTATAACATTACACGAGCCTCATTGTGGCACTTACGCACGTCCGACGCACTGCACTTCTTTTGTCATGCATGCGACACTGTATGGTCGTCCGTGACAACAACAACACAAAAAACTTACTCTAAACAATCTTGCTTTCTTGCTTATAAACTTACAACTAAACACGTACAATTAAACAAATAACAAGCCAAGCAACTCATCAACCCACACATGACCTACAAAATGAAATTTATTTCTCCTTTCCGCCCATTACACCTGTACTGTATTAGTTAAAACATAATCTATCAAATAACACCTATTTCCTCTCCTTTAACTATCGCGTGTACTTAGTTTACACATGTCAACATGACGTTACACCTGTCTATTTCCTAGCTTATCGTTCTCCATCCTGGCACCTTTTCATTTCTTACGTCATTTCTTTGTATAACTTGACGTTCGTTCTGTTATACGTACCAATATTTTGTCCTCCCTCTGCCAATGACACCGTGTTGTTTATCCAACACTTCCGTGACTATATATGGGCCCTCAAAAAGCGGAAAACATTTCTTAAACAATTTCTGCTCAGGCGACGACGAGTGCGGCGATCTTAATAACACTTGGTCGCCCACGCGGTACGCCCCCCGACCGAAACTCCTTCCTTTGTTTCGCCGACTTTTTCAGCTGCTCGTATACAATCTGGTGGCTCGTCGTTAATTCTGAGATGCCGCTGACCTCCGGTGGAATTTTGATTTTATCGAACGGTCCCATCTTCCTCTGCCCGAAGTGGACCTCCCATGGCGTCCGTCTGGTACTGGCGTGCGGCACGATGTTTAATACTTCGTTTAATGTGGGCACTGCCTGGAACCACGCCCGGTGGTTTTCCGCGGAGTATACTCGGAACAAACGCGACAGTTCCCGCATTACCCTCTCGCTAAGGTTATTCTGTGGGTGGCGCACTGTGGTGAAATACACTCCTACCCCCAGCGCTTCCATCTCTTCTTTCCACCTGTCGCTTGTAAATTGCGTACCTCGGTCGCTCAGAATTCAGATGGGCTTGCCGCACATTGCAAAAAATCGTTTCGTCTGTCTAACACAATTCGCCGTGTTGGGCATTCGAATCGGGAAAATTTGTACGAATTTCGAAAAAACATCTGTTAAGGCGGCGATATAGCTCCTTTTTTCAGATTTGGGTTATTTTTCAATTTTTGGGAGAGCGTTCATAAGTTTTGGTTGGTTACGGCGAGACGAAATATTCGTTCGCTCGTGCGATCTCTGAAAAGACACAGTATACCCTTCTTATTAGAAGATAATATAATAAATAAATAAATAAATAAATAAATAAGCAATCAGGGAATAAATCGTTCAACCCGTTACCTGAGTCTCACACGAAAAGCAATGCCTTCTTTTAATCTGTATTACACAAATTTGCTCATGCAAGGCGCAGGTTCCCGCGAAAATATGGCTTCTCTTTGAAAGTCTTTCTAAAAGGCGACAGGTATGCCAACCTTGCTAAGTTAAACTGTTCTCATGGAACGTTAATGCGAGCGCACTGATGGCGTTCACTGGGTGGAGCGACTACTTTGAAAAGCCTGTTTCGCTGTTTGAATTTATGTGAATGGAGTGCTGTCATTGGTTAAAACGGAGCTTGAGTGCGTCTTAATAATTTCCTCTGCACCAGAGGGCCTGGGACGGAACCCCAGCAAGTGCTGCCCCCTGTCGAAGACAGATGAAACTATTACGACCAGAGACTAGGCTGAATGCAATTTCGACAGAAAACAAAGGAATTTTATATACCCGCTCTTTTAGCGCCTTGCGCGCGGTTTTGGAGGGAATTTTTTATAAGTCCGACGCGGTACGTTCAAAATGCAAATTCTGAGCTAGCAATAAAGGGCCAAAGATGGTTATTAACAACCACTCTCCAGACACGGCGCCAAATATGAAATATGAATAAGAAATGTATGTGCAAACAACATCTAAAATTACAAATAGATATTGATTACCGAACTTCGTCTTCGGCAGGGGTCCGTAGAGGTCAACCGCATACAGGTCTCGGGGACCTTTTGGGATTATCGCCTCCCATTCGCCCTCACAACTCCTTTTCGGTTGTTTCATTCGTTGACACACATCACAGGCGCTTACCAACTGGCGGATTTGCTTCCCCATGTTCGGCCAGTAACAATACTCTGACAAAATTTTGGCGATCTTCTCACCCCCGAAATGTCCAAAACGCTCGTGTGTTGACACGATCAGGTTTCGCCACCGGTCTTGCGGGATCCATATTCCAAATTTCTTGGCTGGTCCGTACACCTTCCGCAACAGAATGTCATCGTGCATCTTCCAGTTCGAAGTGTCCCGGTCGCGAGCCTTTGCAATTTTCCTGACATCATAGTTCTGCCCTGTCACCAGTTTGGTTGCTTCTCGCGTGAACGGGTCCTCTTGTTGGATTTGCCGTAATGTTTTTGGAGTCCACCGTGGATTAATTTCCCGGACGTGAACTGCCGCTACCATCTGTAGTTCTTCCTCCTTCTCCTTGACTTTAATTCGGGACAAGTAGTACGGGAGCACGTTCTTCCGTCCCTCGCAATATTGAATTCGGAGCTGAAATTGCTGCAACCATAACGTCCATCGCAACAGTCTTTCGTTGTTAGTATGACTGTGCATTAGGAAGGTTAATGCCTTGTGATCGGTGATCACCGTAAACGGGCGTCCTATTAATAACGCGCGAAACTTACGCGTTGCCCATACCACGGCAAGCGCTTTAGCTTCTGTGGCCCCGAAATTAAGTTCACCGCCTTTCAGTGATCGGCTATCCAACGCGACAATTTCTTGTTGCCCATGTTCGCCCACCTGGAACAGCACTGCCCCTAACGCCGAGCCACTACTATCAGTCTGCAAATACATTCGCCTGCGGAAGTCGGGATATTTCACCGTGCACGTTTCCTCGAACGCTTTCACAAGTTCTTGATATGCCTCATGGCATTGTTGTGTCCACTGCCACTTGTTCCCCTTCCTGAGCAGGTGCCACAGCGGTACTACCTTTTGTGAATAATTCTTCACAAACCGAGAGTAGTAATTACAGATCCCGAACAACCGTCGTAGCCCGCGTATATTCCTAGGTGGTGGCAAGTTCTTAATCAGCTCCTTTTTGCTTTCTAGCATGCACATACCGTCAGAGGATATCTCGTGCTCCATGAATTGAACCCTCTTTCAACAAAATATACATTTCTCCAAATTTAGCTTTAAGTTGTATCCATTGAAAATTTTATACAATCTTTCCAGGTCTCTAAAATGCTTAACAACATTCGGCGAGAACAACACAATGTCATCCACATACATGACCAGCGTGTCCTTCAAGTCTGTGGGAATAACATCGTTAAGGTAACGAATCAGCGCTGCCCCCGAATTCTTTAGCCCAAACGGCAACCTCGCAAACGAGTACACAGTTCCCTCAAATTTAAAACTGATGTACTTCTGACATCTGGGTTCGACCTCTATCTGCCAATAGGCCGACGAAAAATCGACCGCGCTGAATACCGTTGCACTACCTAATTTGATTACCATCTCATTTATAGTAGGAGGCGTTTCGTACCGGGGAATAGTTACGGCGATCAGTTTTCGAGCATCCAGGCAAATGCGCATCTTCCCGTTCTTCTTAATGATAACAACCAGCGGACTCACATATGGAGTTATTGCCCTCTTTATAACTGCCCTTTCTTCCATTTCTCTAATTAGTTCTCGTACCTGCGTTCTGTACGCTTGTGGTATGGGGTATCGCTTCGTTGAAATCGGGGTAGTATTTTTCACTTCCAAAGCGAATCTATAGCCCTTCACCGGCTCCAATGATTCTTGAAATATTCCGACGTATGTCAACAGTAGTTGGCGTATCTTCTCTGGACAGTCCTCTTGGGCGACGACACCTTCCAAGGCCGTGTCCACGTTCTGGAGGACCTCTTCCATATGGGTCAGCATTTCGTCTCCGCCGATTGCCGCTGTATTATGTTCAGCGACCACTGAGCCACCCCCAATACAACCTTGTGATCGTAGCGTCACTTTCCCAGTACCTACGTCGACAACGGCTCGGTAAGCCCTCAGTGCGTCCATCCCGATGATTACATCACGCACAAGTCCACGGACGACTATCGCTGCCACTTCCACGGTCATTCCTCCCACGCAGAGTTCCACCCATATCTGCTTTCCGGTGGTACACGCCGCCTTTCGGTTCGCCATCACAACCCTCAGCTTCCTCGTCGGTAGCTGAACTATCTCCTGCCCATCTCGTCTAATCTTCTCACAAAATTCTTCCGATACCGCGCTGATACTGCTTCCCGTGTCAATTAACGCCTCTACCTCCCTACCGTAACAGGTGCCTCTCAAAACCAAACACTTGCTGGGTTTCGCACCCTCGTTGTTTTCTTCTTCACGTAATAAGTCCTTGCCTGATACAATAACTATCGCCGACGCTATAACCGTAACAACTCCCTCTGTACATTCGTTTAAGCCGCCGCCACCCATTTCCGACTTAAACGTGATCAGTTTTCCTGGCGTCGTTCGTACGACCAAGTAAGTGACACAATCATTTCTCCCATATTCGATTGCTTCGCCTCATGGTGAGGCCGTTCCGTTCCCGAACGTTCAGCAGTGCTTTGCTTCGGTTTCGGCTGCTGCGGTTGCCCACTCTGCGGCTTCTCCGTCTTGACGGTCCTATCGCCTGTGCGCACCTCCATCGCGCATATATTCTCCGACTTCGGTTTTGACGAAAACTTGTTATAACCGCAAGCCCCGTGGTTTTGCGGTCTATGCTCGCCAACGTCCTGCTCATTCCCATCATTGATTTGATCGAAGCGACTGACGCGTTCGATTAAATCGTCAATCGTTTCCGGCATGTTGTTCCATAACAGGTTTCTAATCTCGTTTGGCATCTGTCTAATCAGGATACGGATTACCTCAGCGGGGTTAAAGTCTTCGCTACATACTTTAAAAGCGCTTTTCGAGTTACGAAGTCGCACATGCTTTCTGTGCCACCCTTCTTGTACCTTTCTGACATTAAGCGGTATTTTAACTCAAACCTATGGTGCTGGTTCCAATACCGGTCTAAAAATTTGGATTTCCATTCCTCAAATGATCGAGACGTGGGCTTGAGAGCCTGCCACCAATACTGCGCCTCTATACGAACGTCATGACGTAACGACGTCTCCTTCACGCCTTGAACATCGTGACTAATACTGTCTAGCTGCTCGCGCTGCTGTTGTGCGGCCTCACGCAATGTTGAAACCGATGATTTGACTTCACCGACGTCGGCGCCTAGTTGTTGGGTTATTACGTCCTGAACGGCGAAGCGAGTTTCCATTCTCTCCTCTAAAATGCGGGTCTCGCCCTCAGCCTTCTTAAATCGCGCCAGGGTCTCGGCTTTGAATGCCTCAACCCCCCTCCCTTATGCTGGCCACAGCGTCGCGAAGTTCGCCACATTACAATATGCATTTCTGTCTGATGTGAAACATTGTAATTAATTAATTTTTTCATATTTTTTTAACAATGAGATTTTGAAAATGTATTTTAAAAATTCTAATTCATCATTTCCGAGCACAGCTTTGGATAACGGTCTATGAGTTCAATAGAGAGTTCAAATATACTTTTCTTGTCCGACGTCAAAGGGAAATTATTTAATATTATCCTCTTGATTATCCTTCATCGGTAATATAAATGATTCTAATACACATTAACACATCTAATACACATTATTAAATTATTTACTTTTCAGTTGCTTCCTTTCCTGTAGTTCCATTTTTACGAAACGAAAAAGAGACGTTTTTATTGTTTGTTCTTCAGAGTAATTTTAAACTTTTTTCAGAATTATATATTTGTTTTACTACATTTTATCACTGTAAATTTTCTTTTTTCTAATTTTTACATATCGCCGTAAGTTACATTGATAGGAATGATACTTATTGCACTTGAATGTCTGATACTAATGTAGTTTAAATCAAATCGTTTTTTGCCAATTCAGCACATGAGTACGGTAGCTGTGGAAATAGAGTTATTTCAATGTAAAAAAGTATCTGAATATTTTGTTATAAGTTTCATATTTGTCAGATGACTTAGCGCCAACAAGTAGTCGAGGACCTAAAATAATTCTTTTAACTTTGAATTGTAATACGTTTAAAAAAATGTGTAATGGTGCACTTGTGAAATAGTATATGAATCATTTTTAAATGCAAAATACGATTAAATTGTTATAAGAAACATTTTATTCGAAAACGGGTAAAAAATTTTATTATTTATTTTATAGTTCGTGGTGTTGATATTTGGATAAATGCATTACAGAAAACTAGACAACAAAGCAGAGACTTTATACTCAGTCTGTTGTACGAAGGACGTCCAGAAATTGACTGCAGTAATTAATTTGCGAGCCTTTTTACTTAATAAATATAAAGTATATTTAACAAAGTGGTGACAATAAATCTGTGGTCTGCCGGTATCATTAAATTTTAAGTTTTTTTAAAAAAATTGTGTGCCATCTTTGTGTTAATGCGCTTTGCTATTTGAAAACAATTGGCCGAAGTTATTAATTTAAACAAATTATTTTTAAAATTAATGATATCTAGTGCTGGAATCAGTATGAACATTTTAGGAATCCCCCGGTAAGGAAAAATGTTATTTCTTCAATTTTTTTGTGTTTTGGTACATATTTTCAAATCGTTCAAACAATTTGTTGTTGTAATTATGTTAAAATGAGGTAATTAACAATAGAACGCACACAGGGGACAATTTGTCCTTTTGTGAAATTCAAATTAATATTGCTCTTTTTATAAATGACATCAGTCTATCTGAACTTGTGACCTTTATTCTTATGACATGAAAAATTAGCGCTCTATATTTTGCTCTTTTGTAATAAGAGAACCTTTACCACCGACGCCCATGGGGGTCAATACGACCGCTTTCGACTGAGTGACATCATTTTGTTGTTTGACTTGATCAAAATAGTTTTTACTTGACGAAAATACGTTTTTACTATGATAATTGCTGAACAATGTCTGTGCGCTCAAATACGTAAGCATTGTTGTACAACAATATCATTGCTAGCAAGATACTTTCTTGATACATTGCTATTTTCTAGCTGACCCGCGATTTTTTAGAAAATGTCTGGGGTGATTAATTTAAAATTATGATAATTAAAGAGTAATTAGTACTAAATAATGGAATATAGGTTTATTGTGGTCCGCAATGGGTGGCTAGCCAGCTTCAGAGAGGTATAGGATGGGGCCTAATCACGAGTGATGGACGGACAGACGCAGGTTACTCTATTACTGTAAAGGATGACACGAATGTGTGTGACTGTTTCAGGTCGTTAGGCCCACGGAGAAAAGTCTAATACTCATTAGGTCTAATGAACAGGACGTCTATTGCGAATGATCTAATGGTCTTGGTCTAATGTGACATACTGCCTATGCTGCAGAGGATCTAATACCAAAATACTTCTACAGTTAGAAGGTTCAATTCATAAGGTCTAATAGATATAAACATCAAAGTTCTAACAGATATACAAAGGTGTAATAGAAAAGTTTGTATTTCTTCATTTTGAAGCGCCTGAAAACCAAATGTCTATATTTTAACTTTGTCAATAAAATTTTCAAAATTTCGACTGGTAGCAAATTACCAACATTACAATGATCGTGGTGATATCGACTTATACCTTCGATCTTTGAGTTAGACTGAATATTTTAATACCTTTTTTTATCTACATACCATTTTATGCCCATTACGTACTTCCTGAATTAATGTGTATCATTCCTATTGTCACTTCATTTCAGACTATAATATACTGACGTAATGATATATAAACCACATTATGTTACGTATTTCTGTTACAGCATAATTGATTCGACATTCGTGTCCGATAGACCGACGTTTATTAGACATTTTTGACAATTACACCACATATTATTAGACATTAAAAAAAAGTAGACCAAATTTTAATTAGACGTGACTTTTCATAAACTTTCTGACATTAGACTTTAAAAATTAGACCTTCCATCATTAGACCTAATATCTTTCGACCTACCGACCTCTAACTCTATTTTATCATGTTGAAAATGCGTCAAAACATATGAGAAGATTGAACATTACGTAAGTCACAGAGGTTAGAGGTAGTGTTCAATCTTCTATTATGTTTTGACGCATTTTTAACACGATAAAATAGAACTATAAACTTGATGAATTCACTGGAAAAATGCTTTTTCACAATCTTTAATACCTACAGAGGAAAGGTTATAATGAAAGATCGGATTTTCGTGTAGTAAAACATTCTAAAACTTGCAATAAAATCGCCACAATGTGCAAAAACATGCAATAGAAATATCAAAACTTTGCAAAACGGTGTTATGTAGCACAAATACTCCAGTTAATCCATTTATCAATTTATTTTATATTTGGGATGCGATATTTAGGTTGATTGAAATATTATGATTTCAATGTTTTTATTATAATTTTGTGCATGTTGTTTAATCAAAACATATTTGACATTTTCAATCTTATGCGTACAAAAAATTAAATCCAAAAATTGAAAAATACAAGTAAACCTTCAGAAATGAAAAACAATTAAGTTCCAGAAGAAATGTTATTGTTTTCATTATAATTTCCAATTATATTTGTACTAGGCGCGACAACGCGCGTGCGGGCCACGGCATATCCGTGCTGCAGTAACTCTCTATCAGCAATTTTAATTAGACAATGGGCATCATGAAATGTACAGACGGTCAGTTCATAGGGAAACAAAATGCGGAATTAATACATATTAAACGGTTTCACAGACCACCCGGATGCATTACTGGGTTATGTCATTAAACATTTTTCTTAAGTAAAATACTTATAAAAGATATATTAAAACAAGTTGATAAAATAAAACTTATATTTTAAGCAATAAATTATGAATCTTACAAATTCGTCCAGTAAAATCCCAAAATTTGCAATTTTCTGGCAGCGTTTTTTAAAAGTGCAATATCATGCAGTAACTCTCAAAACGTGCAATTTCGTGCAAAACAAAACTAGTACTACGATAACGTCCGTTTCATGATCAAATTTCTGTCAAGGTTTCATTCACTTTTAAATTAGCAAACAAAAGATGCGATTGCACTGGAATCCGGTCGTTAATTATAATATTGTAATGAAATGTAGTACCATTTCAAATTAGACCAAAAGAGGAAATATGGGGAGGGTGGATGGAATGAAATGTAATGGTAAAATAAGGACTACCCTATCTGCATACATATAAAGTCTTTATCTTCTTTATCTTCGTTGTTGACGAATGCGAAGGCAATCAAGACGATGGCGATCAAGACGCTGAAGAAATGGAAATTAATTCCAACAACTGGAAATCGTGGAGTGAAGTACGATGAGGCAGAAAACATTGCTCCGATTTCCAAAAGTAAGGATATATTAAATCTGAATCCATTTTTTTCTCCAGAAGCAGCAAAAACTTGAAAATAGTTGTTGCCATATATAGTTTGGTGGTCTGTCAGAATGAATATGTATTTTGGAAATAGTAATGAAATAAGATCAAAGGCCGAAGGTCAGTTTAGTAAATTGAAAAATATTTATTTTAGGGGTGATTTACCAATTATAATTGACAAGTTTAGTTTGAAACACATTAAATACTTAAGCCGAGAAATCAAATTAGCTGCTGCACTTATAGAGAAAAGTGAAGTAAAAAATTAATCAAAAACTGAATTACACAAAGATGTGTTTACTGGCTATGCCAACATTTTAGAATTAAATGAGCGGGAAAACTGGAGGGAAAAAAACACGAAAACACCAGAAAAAAATCATCAATGAACCATCTCACAAAGATCACGGGACAAACAGTGATGACAAGGTATCTTCGATATCTGAGAACACAGTAATCGAATCCACAGTTAATTTGGAACTATGTGACAAAAAAGAAAACGTGAAGTGTGGCCAACAAATAAAAAATAATGGATCAAATTATACAAACGACTTTCCACTTTGGGACCTCGTTCGCTCAGAAAAACATATCAAAATACCAGTCATTAAAAATGGTTTATTGTGTAAATTTATAAAAATATGACCAAAAAATGCACAGTGACATTCTGCATTTGATGATTTGTCAACTGTTATAATGTTTGGCATTGGAGGTAGCAAAAAATTTGCAGAATTTGTAAATAATGCAAAGAGATTCCCTACTGGACATTTTTGTCAGCAGATATTAAATAGTGGCAAGGTTAAAAGAGTTCATTATCGTATGAGATTTGAAATTTTAGAAACAATATGATAATTTCACATACAATAAGTACCAAGTACTTGATATCAATAGATTGCACCTCCAATGTCAGTCATTTATTTGTTCAAATAAGCCAATTCATTTGTTCAAATGTTCCCAGTATTGTAACAAACAAAGAGTGTTCCAATTGTCGGTACCAACACAACACATCATCAACTTTTGTCTCAATTAATACTACAATCGTAAAAGACCGTGGAATTAATAATCTACAAGAAGCTGTAGACGATCTAGTAATCACCAGATCTCAATGTCCGAAGTGTACAAATGAAGCTGTGTTGCACAGACAATGTGCTCCGTATATTTTAATCGACACATCTGTACTAACCTGTACAAATACGAACAAACGGAAAGAAATTGACGATTTGAAATTTACTCTATCGTCAATTCCAAAAACATTGAAATATATGGAAAAACAATTTGTTCTCGCTGGTTTAGTAGCGTATAAAGCAAATAATTATACGGCATATATCTGGAATGGTCAGACATGGGTTTGTTACGATGACTTGGTGGAAACAAGTTACCGCTTAAGATTTAATGATTCAGTAATGCCACATTCACTGATATATGTAGAAAAATAAATGGAAATTTATTTTCTTGTTAAAATCTGACAATGCATGTAACGAAATATGTTCCTTCAAATATTCAGCATTGTCATATAATATTGTTAAATACAAAATTACAAATGTACAGTTCTGATATACATTTTGTAGGATTATGTTTCATTTAGGATATTACTTGATGTATTACATAATTATAGTACTTTTTTTATAATCCTCAGATGTAAATATTGTAAATAAGTAGAGTTTAGTGTAAGTTTAGTTTGTAAGTATGTAATCGTTAGAATAAGTTTAGATTATAAGTACAACAGTGTTTAAATAATGTAAATAGTAGTTTGTAGGATTAGTATAAGTTTAGGTTTAACCTTTTATAGGTCGGGTAACTTTTTCTCCGGAATTATTTCAATTTATCTTTTAATTGTTTAGTTTTCATCTTAGAAACATGAGAAAAGTATTAATTTTTGATTTGTTTAAATATAAAGTGAGATAATTGCGAAAATGATGTGGTCGTATAAACGACCACAATCCATTTAGAGCTACGCATTACACTATGGATTGTGGTTGCGTACAGAACCATCTCGTATAATTCCTGAATAAAAACCTAATATCCAGTCATAAATAAACGTGTGCATGTTCTTTACAAAATAGAAGAAACACGTAGGAACAGACGTAAAATACAAAAAGTAAGAAAATTGAAAATAAATAATGCAAATAAATAAGTAGTGAAAATCAATATGATATACATTTAGAAACAAAAATCTAAAATAATAAATCATTGACTAAAGAAAACAATATTGAAAGGAACGTGAACTGCTAGAGTTCATAAGCTGCGTTATTAGCGTCACGTCATCTGCATTGGAATCCCCTCTATACTCCGAATCTAACGCCGCTTCATCATTTTCGCCAATATTCCCAAGAAACTGTTAAATTCCTATTAGAAACTGTTAAATTCTTATTAGACCATGGGTTCAGAACTGTGGAAACTCCAAATTGTAGCCATTCTGTAAGATAGCACACCACTAGTAACAAGTATGGGTGTTACATTATACAACGCAAATATACGCAATCACTGACGAAATGTAAAAATATTGAAATATTTTCTAAGTCACAAATATTCGGAAAACTAAATCTATTTAGCGGATATCTTATTAGCGAATATTATTAGACAATAAATTTAATTGTTCAAAACATTTTTTAAAATTCATATTTTCATAGAACAAAACAAATTTACGATTGTGTACTTACTCCTGACTACACCCTTGAAAATATAAATTAACCTTATTGATGTAAAAATGGAGTATTTTATGAATAAATCTATTGTAATACTAAAAAATATCTTAATAAACAACAATAAATAAGTAATAATCCCCTGTTCTCTAAAAACTCCGGAAACTCGAAACGCGAAAAATCACTTCTCAACAAAATGCTCAAATGAACACTCCGCGACAGTGCCTGTATGCATTGTGGTCGCGACGACGACCACATTCATGGCCCAACAGCAAGATTTCTAAGAATTAATGTGATCACACTATCTGCAACAATCGCATTTCATTGAAAAAGACTCTACAATGTGAAATTAACGATAAGGATGAAAATTGCTTGGTATAGTTAAGCAAAAAACGGCCGAAAAGCATGTGGTCGCGGAGAGAACCACAATCCTATAAAAGGTTAAGATCCCCGTCTTGGACTACCACCTTATCGTGGTGGGGGGGTTCTGCTCCGATGACCCAGACGACCAACTGGGGAAGCCTAGATTGTCTAGCTTGCAAGTAGGTAAGAGGAGAGGGGAAGCTAAGAATAATCCACGACGTGTAAGAAAGAAGACATCACAGAAGACGGCATCCCAGAAGAAGATCCAGATTGGAAAGCCGTTGATAGTGAAGATGTCCAAAGGCTTAGAATGCGGAAGAGGAGGATATTCCAACGGCGATGAAGGCGGAAGGGACATCGTTCTTTCTCTACTTGTCAACGCTGTTGTCTGCCAGCACAATACTGGGTGGTGGTGCCCAGGAAGGATCTTGGAGGCAGCTTCGTCCGGATATTCGTGGGCATCGTGCACATAACGCATGTAGCGGCCACGGAACTGCAATGCGAAAGGCAAGGAGGGAAACCATGGCATTATTCTCCTGAGGAAGTCCGCTTGCACCTACATTTCTTAATGGCGAGTGCATTTAATACAAATGGCCCTGAGTACCGGCGTCCCTTAAATGAGACAAAGGTGCTAAAAATCTCCGGACACGCAATTTTGAAAGAGGAGGTGCTTGTAGGTACATGGAGTGTTCGAAGTCTGTATAAAGCAGGAAAACTGGATAATCTAATTTTGGAAATGGAAAGACTGAATATTGATATACTTGGTCTTTCCGAATAATGATGGCCAGACTCAGGTAAATGTATACGAGAGGATGTTGTGTTTTATTTTGGCACCAATGCTAAAGGGCACCCTAATGAGGAAGCTGTTGTAATGAAGAAGGAACTGGCAAAAAAAAGTAACTAACTTTGTTCCACTTTCACATAGAAGCATTCTTCTACAAATAAAGGAGATCCGATAAATATAAATATAGTCCAGGTCTATGCGCCTACTGCTGACAACCCGACAGTGAAATTGAAAAGTTTTATGAGGATATTGACCAAATTACTAGATCAATTAAGAAGCAAGATATCAACATATATGTTGGAGATTTAATGCTAAAATAGGTGAGGGAAGAGTTCTTGATATTGTGGGAGATTATGGACTTGGAGTAAAAATGAGAGAGGCGATCGATTAATCGAATTTTGTCAAGATTCGGATCTTCTACATGGTTTAAATTGCCCGAAAGACGTTTATATACTTGCATATCTTCTCAAGACAAAGACACCAATAATGTGCGTAATCAAATAGATTTTATTTTGATCAATAAACGTTTTAGGAATGCTGTGAAGAGTGCCAAATCATATCCGAGCGGAGACATCAACTCGCATTATGATTCTGTTGTGGTGAATATAAGGGTAAGATTAAAAAGACTTCCATCGCATAATACAAACAGGAAATTGAATTTAAGATTGTTGAACTCAAATGATATGGTCCAAGAAACATCTTACGAGCTCAATGAAGAAATATATAAGATACAGGGAACTAGTATAGAGGAAACGTGACTAAGAGTTAAAAAAAGTGTTTAATGAGGTTCCGGAAAATAACCTGATCCTAGAGCAACAGCAGCGCAAGCATTGGATGACCGATGAAATTATAACAATGATGACTGGGCGTCGCAAGATGAAAAAGTAGTCTTCAGAAGTACAAGGAATTGGAGAAGGAGATAAGATTTAAAATCCGAACTGCGATAGCAAAGTGGTAGACTTCACAATATAGGGAGATAGAGGTGTTAAATAAGATGCCTGATGACTTTAATCCCCATAACAAAATCAAAGAAATTACTAATACATGCAGAAGAAAGCACTACCTTAATATTCTGAAGGATGATGGGAATGCTGGAATTAGTAAAGAAGACAAATGTGATGTTTGGAAGATTTACATTGAGAAATTGTTTGATGATGATCGAGAATATGAACTTCCTGAGTTAATAGACGAAACTGGACCACATATTTTCAAGTAAGAAGTTCAAAAAGCCAGTATCGCTAGTAAAAATGTCAAAACTGTATGTTTGGGTGCCATCAACGTAGAAATTTTAAAACTTTTGATCGATGAGAGCATTGTTAAAATTACAATTTTTTAACAATATATGTGACACTGTGCATCTATCTACTGATTGGCTAAACTCTGTATTAGTCACGCTTCCAAAGACAGCTAGGGCAAGACGTTGTGACAATTATCGGACGATAAGTTTGATGAGCTATGTACTCAAGACATTTTTACGCATCATACATGCTCGTATTTGGAGAAAAGTAAAAGTTGAAATAGGAAATACACAATTTGGTTTTAGAAATGCTTTTGGTACCTGCCCTGTTCGTCATTCAGGTTTTGGTACAGAAATGTTTGGATCAAGGTCGGAGGTATTTTTGGTTGCGTAGGCTTCCGCGGCCGGAATTCATGGTGTCCAGGCTATCCGGGATGAGCCGCGTCGTTGATTTGCTGGCTGACGTTTCGGCCAACATGTTGTGGCCTTCTTCAGAGCGTACTGCTGCCACAGGAATTGTCTATGCAGCAGTACGCTCTGAAGAAGGCCACAACATGTTGGCCGAAACGTCAGCCAGCAAATCAACGACGCGGCTCATCCCGGATAGCCTGGACACCACGGAGGTATTTTTGTTTTATAGTTTTCAAAAAGGCGTTTGATAATGTGAAACACGATAGGCTTATGCAGATTTTGTAGGGTATTAATATAGATTTAAAAGATAAACGTATCATAAAAAAATTATACTGGGGACAAACTGCTAAAGTGCGAGTTGATCAGCACCTAACGGGGAAGTGGATGTGAAAAACGGAGTCAGGGTGTATTCTGTCTGCGTTGCTATTTAACCTGTATTCTGAACATATGTTTTAAGATGCCTTGCAGGATTGTAATCTGGGAGTAAAAGTGAATAGTATTCCTATATCTAATATACGTCACGCAGATGATACACTAATCTTGGCAGAATCTGCAGCGAATTTGCAAGAAATAATGAACAGAATAAATCGAACTTGTAAAGATTATGAAAAAGAAATAAAAGTACATAAAACAATGTAGATGCTAATTAGTAAGATACTTGTAAGTGGAAGACAACTGTTCATCAACGATCAACCAATTGAACAGGTTTCTCAGTATAAAATTTCGGGGCAAATTTTAAATGAGTCATGGACATCAGATTTGGAAATAAAAACGAGAATTGAAATAGCAAGATCCACATTTAACAATATGAGGAATTGTCTATGTAGCAGAGACTTGCGTTTTATCCTCAGATGGAGAGTGGCAAAATGATACGTGGCAACTGTTCTCTTATATGACGCTGAAACATGGACTTGCATCAATGAATAGACTGGAGGCATTCGAGATGTGGATGATCAGAAAAATGTTGAGAATCCCCTGGACTGACAAAGTACGAAATGACTACGTAATAGAGAGAAATGCTATATGCCGAGAGATTTTTAAAGATGATTAAAATTAGAAAAAAACACTATATTGGTTATTTACTTAGAACCCCCAAATATGAACTATTACAACTAATAACGATGGAGAAAGTTCACGACAGACAGGGAGTTGGCAGGAAGAAGTCCTGGTTGGCAAACATCCGAAAATGGACAGGTATCTTGAGTACATCTTAGTTGTTTCATGTGACACAAGACAGAAAAGTTCGGGGAAGTGGTTGTCAAAGTCCAGTAATGGAATCGGCACTTCAAGAAGAAGAAGGACATCTGATGTCCATAACTGTACAAACAATATAATTAAATGTCATTATAGATTGGCCTTTCGTAGGTAACATTTCAGTTGAAGTAACACAGGCTTCTTCATATTGAAGAGTTGGGATGGTTGTCGCTTGTATCTTTTATGTTTCCGTTGCTTAGAAGTAATATCATGAGAAATGAACTGCACACCATCTGTACTCTATTGTAGGTTCTACACTAAAGGCCTAAGTAATATATTGAATGTTCAGTTATTACACTAGTATATATCACAGTCGTGATACTTTTTACTTTCTCGCCTTACGAATTCTTCGTAAGAAGAGAAAGTTATGTAATCGTGCGGCGGAAAACGGAGAATTTTCGCCAGAAAATCTCTTATAGCAGGGGTCTGGTGACAGAAAAGTGGATAAAACCTGTTGCCAAATTTAGAAAAAAAATCCTCTATCTTGTGGTGTAGTCAAAATCCATGATTTGTTGCTTCTTCATACTTCAAAATTGATTGACGGCATTCCGTCCGTCTGTCCGTCTGTGGTCAACGCTAGCGCATAAACCGTTCGGTCGATTTTCTTTAAAATTGATATTCCCCGATGGTTTTTACTCGTCTCAAGGCCTCTTGAATTTGAAACCGATATCATAGTATTTGAGGATACTTTACAAGAAGCCCATTTTGAGATTTTATGAATTAAAAAAAATGGCTCCAAATTTTTTGATTATATTTTGTTGTTGAATAGTGCGAAGAACGTTGAAGGGAATGACGTAGGCATCATTTACGTTGATAGGCCCTATTTTTCGAAAATTGCAAAAAACTGTTTAAAAACGGCAAAATTGAAGATAGAGATTTTCGCCTCAGACAAAGTCGGTTGTACAAAATAAGCACTTCAAATAAGGTCATGTACCATATTTGGAAAAACGAATAGTTTTTGCGTAAATTGCGATTCAAATTTACAAAAAAAAATTATCTCAAAAACCGCTCCAAATGTTTTCTTTAAATTTTCTGCACGTGTGTATGAAGGGAAGGTAAATATATAAATAAACTAGTGGTGCTGTATAATGGCACATACTTTCTCGCAGTAGTTATTTTCCAAATGCCGATCATCCGATAAATTATGTGGAGTAAACATTTTACCGCTGCCTTTCTTGGTCATGTTTTTTGAAAGACAAGTTTTTCGCATGTTGACATTTACCGGCATCGTAATAATAGAACTGATACAAGTACGTTTTGACTGAAATATTTGCAGTTGTCCTGCAAGTCGGTTTCGTAGCGCGGTTGGTTAATGCACCTTCGGGTTGAGCTCTTCAATAAGGAAGGTACCGAGTTCGATCCCCCGTGGGGAATTTTAATTTGATGAATGTGATGTTGCAGGAAAAAAACATTGAAGAGTGTAGATACTTTATTGAAAATCATTTGAAGTACTTCTACTCACGAATAGTTTCAATATAGATAAATAGACAGGACTTGTCTGTGTTTTCCTTAACTGCGTTTTGTAAACAATTTTTCAACTCTGTTATTCGATTTCTGAAGAGTATGACATGTCAAATGAACAGTTGTCTAGTATATATCTGTATGAACCGATTTAAGTAAATTTATGAGCATTTCGGTCGGTTTTATTCTTTTGGGGCTCTGTTCGACCGAGGTGGTGTTGGTGTTACGTAGTGGTATAAGTGCCAGTTCGTTGAATTTGAGTTTCGTTTTTCGGGTCTGGGTACCGAAATGGTTTGCTGGTATAGTACACTTTTGCTGGTTTATGGAGTAGTGGAATAACAATAAGGACCGTATAGAAGCAGAGCGAGAAAGTATGTGCGTTGGAAGCACCACTAGTTCTCCTAGACGTTGATAATTTCGTGACAATATTCCCTCCGCAACGTACGCTGATTCAGCTTGTATGTTATGTGTGAAGGAATTTGAGTTAATACAAAAGTAATAAAATTTTTTTTGTAAAACTTGTTTCAATTAGAAGTAATATTTAAATTGTAAATTATTAATCCCAAAGGTACCAATAAAAAAACAAATGTTAAACCAATAAAAAAACAACATATCAAGTTCAGAACCATTGTGCAACTGCAAAAAGGCAAATAGGACCATCACACATGTTTTGAAAAAAATATTTTCAAAAATAATGTATATGTTGTTGACTGAGTATAAAGTGTTTGATTTCTTGTCTGGTTTTCTGTAATGTATTTACGTAAATATTAACACGCAGCATTATAAAATAAACCATAGTAAAATAATTTATCAATTTTCGAAACTTTTTCGCTAAACATTTATTTGAACTTTGCATTCAAAAATTATTTAACGACCATAGACTATTTCACAGTTGCTCCATTGCAATTTTCTTTTTAAACTTATTTTAATTCATAATAAAAACAAATCTTTTAGGTCCTCGGCTACCTGACGCAATTCCATCAGATATACAAGAAACGCATAACACGTATACAGGTACATTATTCATATTGAAATAACTTTAGATTTCTACAGCTACCGTACTCATGCGCTGAATTATCAAAAAAAAAAAGTTTACACCTTAATTAGTATCAGACGTAACACAGCAATATCTATTGATCATTCCCATCAATGTAACTTACGGCGATATGTAAAATTTAGAAAAAAAGTAAACATACAGTGAAAAAATAAAGTATAAAAATATATAATTCCCAAACACTTAAAAATTACTCTAAAATAAAACAAAGTTAAGGTCGCAACGAACACCTCTTTTAAATGTGTTAAAAATGGAAATACGAGAGAGCAAACATCTAAAAAGTAAATAATTTATTAATGTGTATTAGAATTTTTAGGGTGTATTAGAATCACTACCACTACAAATCAAAGAAAATAAAGAGGAAAATATTGAATAACTACCCTTTGACGTCGAACTAAAGTGCTTTTTAACCTTCTCTAGAACTCCTTGACCGCTACCTGATACTCTAGTTAGAACTGATGAATAATTATTTTGAAACATTTTCTACCAAATAATTTCAAAAAAACCGAATATTTTGAATAATTTCCGCGTTTCATTTTGGACGAGAAAAGTGTATTAAACATTTACCTAGTAATCGTTGACCGCTAACTTAAATACTCGTCAGAACTAATGAATTTTTATTTTGAATGTAGCTCTCCCAAATATTCAATTTCAAAAAAGTGAACAAGAAAATATTGAATAATTTCCGTGTTTGATGTCGGACGAGAAAACTGTAATTGAGCTTTCTTCAGAACTCTTTGACCGCTACATGATCCTGAGGTCAGAAGTGACGAATATTAATTTTGTAGGATTTTCTTCAAAATATTCAATTTCAAAAAAATGAACACGAAAATATTGAATAATTTCCTTGTTTGACGTCGGACGAGAAAACTGTATTTGAACTTTCTTTAGAACTCTTCGACCACTACCTGATCCTGAGGTCAGAACTGATGATTTTTATTTTGAATGTTTTTCTTCGAAATATTCAATTTAAAAAAATGAACACGAAAATATTGAATAATTTCCGTTTGACGTCGGACAAAAGAAGTGTATAGAAACTTTCTTTGGAACTCTTTGACCGCTACCTAATACTATGGTCAAAAATGATGAAATAGAATTTTAAAAATTTTAACTCTCAAATTTAAAAGAAAAAAACAACAAAAAAAAACAACTTCTGAATAATTCCTGTGTTTGACGTCGAACAAGAAAAGTGTAATAGAACTTTCTTTAGAACTATTTATTCGCTAGCGAGAACTATGGTCAGATTTGGGGAAATATATTTTTTTGCATTTTTGAGAAAATGAAAATTAATTATGTCAATAACTTTGTTATTTTTTGATTTTTTTGTTTTAATTTTTTGAGAACTATAGAAATTTTTGACCGCGATACGGACATGTCAGAAAATTTTGATGATTCCATTTTTTGCTCGCAGCCTTTTTTTGATTTTGAATTTAATTTTTTGCTATAATTTTTGAAATTTTGCAGAACTTTTTTTTGCAACCGTTCGGGAACTATAGAACTGTCTGCTATTTAGAATTTTCAAAATATTTGTGTTTTTCAAAATTGAGCCCGCCAATTTCACACACCTAAAAAAAACACGGATATTTCCCCTCAGTAAAGATTGTCTCTTACATAATGGTCAATCCATTTTAAGAGGTCCAGCACTGGTCACTCGACCATCTCGAAAAAAAAAATCATATTTTGTACATAAACTTCCTTATGTTTTGGCTGTTCAAAATCATCTTTAACTTTTTTTATTGTACCAGGTTTACAAATGGCGGCCATTTTTGTTTCGCCGTGAGCCCTTTTTCGCGTTTCTCGGACATTTACTCTTTTCTAAATTACTTGGCTTTAGGTTATTCTGGCATTCTAGAATAAAAAGCATTCGATTCAGCATACTCTGGCCTGCAAATCAAGATATTATTTACCTATTTTCTATGTTTTTATTTGGGAAATATTTGCAACCAATTTATGGAATTATGTTAATAGCGATTCCCATGCGTTGCCTAATTTCCTCATTTCTGACCCTATCTGTTCGCTTTCTATTACAGCTACGCCTCCAGAACTCCATATTCATTGCTTTTAATTTTCCTTTATTTCTTTTAGAAATTTCCCACACTTATTTATTTTTATTTATTTATTTGTCAAAAAATAGTAAAAAGTGTATATGACGTGTGGGGAAAGAGCACATTTTCTTGAGGGCCAGAAAAAAAAAAGCTTCTGAGCCATACAGAGTTATACCTTCAACAGTAGTTTTATATATTCTGTTTTTTTTTTTTTACATTTTTTTCTAATATTTTTGTTCCAAATGATTGTGTGTATCTGTCGTATTGCAACCTTTACCTTAGTTATCCGTTGTTTTATTTCATCATCGCTACCCCGACGGATAGATATTGTCGCTAAATATTTGTAAGAATGGCAGCACTTCACAATAGACCCATCTTCCATCGTCAGATCTCACCCTACTCCCCCTACCACCATATATTCAGTATTCTTAAAGTTTATTTGCAACCCCCATTTTCTATATTATTCATTCAGCTTCCTTATCATATAGTACACACAGTTTAATGAATATAGCTTATCGTTATCAATACTTATTTCTATACTTCTACATTTATTCTTCCAGTTTTTCAACGTTTCATTTAAATAGACTTTAAAAAGTGTAGGTGCTCAACAGCAACCCTGCATCAGTCCTTTACTGATTATGAATTTAGATGATAATTGATTTCCAATTTTAACAGAACTAACATTTCCTGAATATAAATGTTGTGTGGCCTAAATGTATTTTTGGTTTATATTCTGGTATTCCATTACTTGCCCCATTGTTGAGAGAGGGACACAGTCATATGCCTTTTGTAGGTCGATGTATATTAGACTAGCCCATAGGCTAGTCTAGCCCATAGCCCATAGGCCATAAAAGAGACTAGCCCATAGGCTAGTCTCTTTTCGATAACATATTTGATGCTGAAAATATTGTCAATACACGATCTGCCAGCACGAAATCCGCTCTGTTTCTCCGTCTCGGAGAGTTCCTTTTCCATTCTAGTTTTAATAAGTTTACCATATACTCTGCCAATGGAACTAAGGACCGTGATGCCTCGATAATTGGCGCATTCATCCTTGCTGCCTTTCTTAAAGATATTTGTAATAAATCCTTCCTTGAAATCCGCTGGAATTCCATATCCATTAAGGCAAAGGTTAAAAAGTTTAGTGAGTTGTTCCAACAATATGCTTTGGGCGTCTTTTATGAGTTCTATATAAACACCGCCCGGTCCAGGGGATTTTCCATTTTTGAAACTATTTACTGTGTTCAGGACCTGCTGAGGTGTAATTTCTTTAGCCTGTTGATTTGATACCCTCGAAGGGATGTAACGTTCCACGAACTCTATCCGATCTTCACTCAAAAGTTCTTCATAATATGCCTTCCATCTGCCTAGATTGGTTAGCTGTAAGTTCGTGTATGTTTTCGCGTTGGTTTTCATGTTTCTTATTACTTTTCAGGCCTCTTTCGACTTAGTGTTCCCACATAATTATTAATTTTTTCACACAAGTTCCCATGATTCATTTTTAACTCTTATTACTCTGTTTCTAACCTCATTTCTTTCCCTCACATAAGGTTTCCTATTTTCAGGGTCGTGTAACGCTTGCCACTTTTGGTAGGCGTTCCTTTTTTCCTTCACCTTAACAGCTACTTCACCATTCCACCAATGGTTATCACTCTTAATCTGTTTGTCTTCCATATCTCCTAGGCTTTCATATGCCGCTTCATGGACTGCTTTTACTATATTCCTGTAGATTAACTCTGGCGTGGTATCATTAATATGTTCAAGTTTTCCATTTAACCTGAGCTTGTACAAAAATAGTACCGAGGGATCTTGTAACAGATACATTTTATATTTACGGTAGATCTGTTTTTCGTCACATTTCCTAACTTCATAATTAGACATGGATGACATGGATGTTTTCCGAAAAGAGAGCAATAATTTTGATGTTAACAAGAAATGATCCGAAGCACATTCTGCATCGCGTTAAACTCTACATTCTTCAACTTTAGTATTATTGTTTTGTGTTCCAATTACATAGTTGATGATAGAGTTTAAGTTTTTTGTTGGTTGTATTTATGTATATTTGTGGATATCTTTATGTTGAAAGAAGCCATTCCATATTTTAAGGTCATACTGCTCACACACGTCTATTAATCGATCCCCAGTCTCATGTTTTTTGTCCTCGCCAAATTTACCTACCACCTTATCTGCATATTGCCTGCCCACTCTTTCATTAAAATCTCCTAGTAAATAGTTTCTTCCTATTATCAATTTGGTCTAGAGGGTTTGTCAAATTATTGTAAAAATTTGTTTTTTCATCATCTGATGAAAGTCTGTGAGGGCATATGCTGCGATCACACATATATCGTATCCTTTGATATGCAGATCAACTTGCATTAAATATTCATTTATACAGTTCCATTTTTAATGTATCGTCTTAATTTTGTTTCCGAATAGCAATGGATATTCCCTTTTTTTCTCGACATTACTTATTTACTTTACTATAAATAGGATATAGTTTTTAAACTCTTCTATTCCTTTCCCCTTCTTTTTGGTCTCAGATGGAGCCACAACAACTAATTTGCGACGAGCTGTAAAACTCGCGCGGCAAACCCAACAACCCGACTCCCCTCGCGTCACGCCAAATTAGGAACCCTTTCAATTCGTCACAGCCCCGCGCGAAAGACGCGCACGCCAGAAACTGCGCCCTCTTCCCAACACCTCCTTCAAATAACAAAAGCCGATA
Organism: Acheta domesticus; assembly: GCA_031308135.1. Lineage (NCBI taxonomy): Eukaryota > Metazoa > Arthropoda > Insecta > Orthoptera > Gryllidae > Acheta > Acheta domesticus. Next base: position 22,422,035 of record JAHLJT010005437.1, on the reverse strand, counting down.
GTGATGAACTGTCTCCCGGGAACGCTACCCCGGCTGGACGGTCCAGCATTGTCCACATAGGAACCGGAACTAGCTGATTAAGAGGCCCTCCCTGCGTCGTGTAGGAAAATCCCCAAAACACATAAGGCGCCACAAAAGCGGTCGGATGGGCGTGCATTGTCTCTCTCCGCGGCGCTGGCGAAATCTAAAACGACAAAGAGAGCCAATGGGATGCCCAGAAAATGACATCACCCTAAGAAGTGCCCCATTAGCTTCCGACTTCAGTAGAATCTTCCAGAACACAAAATTTCGGCCAATAACCTTAGAAATTGCAAACACGTGATAGGGCAAGATTGCCATGTAAGGAAGAGTAGGGATACGTGACAGAGGCTGGCGAGAGAAGAGAAACTTGGGGCAGATAGAACAAAAACTTCAGAGAGATCACAAACATTTCGAGAACATAGAACATCTTCAGAGAAAGCATTTGAAAAAAATTAACTTGTAAAAAAATACTTCACGTCGAGGAGTGGTTGACAACAGCAGGAATCCAGAGGGATTTAATCAATCAGCCGAGCTATCGTGGCTGTATTGATACGGGTAAAGTGGCGTTTGACGGCTTTAACCCGCTCTTCAACTCCCGTGGCTCTTCTCTACAACTTCCGGTCGGCGAGAGACGGAATCGTATATGCGAGCTGTGGTTCCTGATTGCGACATCTCAAACGGCGGTACCTGACCTTCATCCTGCCTGGGACAGCGCCAGCCGGAACAACAACAGATGTGCAATTCGTCGATTTGAGGTACGGACCTACCACTATGTCATTCACACCAGTAATGTAAAAGACAATTTTAAGAAACAAACAGAAATTTGAGCAATTGTCAAATTAGATTAAAATTTAAATAATAGGTGGTTTAACTGATAAGAAGAAAGCACATTGTAATTTAAAAGCAACAATAAACGCGTTTTCGTCCTTCAAGCGAACAACACATTGAAGGAAATTCGAAAAAGCTTGTTTCTGCCAAACCCTGTGCATGCTCTCATTGTAACAGTGCTCACCCCTGAGGTGCTCATAAGCTGGTGCCGGATGCCAGGCAAGTGTTCGTTTGGCGCCCATTAACTTACAAATTTAACGAGCACACCTGTCATCCGAATACCGACACGCTTCGGTGTGACGGTGCTTCCCCCCACCTTTTTTGTGTTTGAGCGTCGGTTCATCACAAAATTGAATCGCTATATTTCTTTGAAAACCTCTGCTTTTCTTCCCTCCGTAGCTAATTCTACTTTTGTTTCCCTCCGTAGCTAATGGAGTTTCTTTTTCTGAAGGAGATTCAAATGATTCTTTAAAGTGAAATTATTTAAGTAAATCTTGGTACACAAACAATTTAATTCTTACGAATGCCTTGAAATAACCAAAACTCATGTAATCTATCTTCCAATTTTTAATACTGCGAACACGTTTTCGAATGAATAAAATGTATTGAGTAAGAAAATATAAATATACTTTACATACGCACTGTGCAGGTATGCTAGAACCAAATAAAAGTACGTTTCAATTAAGTGAAAAATACTCATATGTTACTAAATAAAACATGTCTTGGTTGTATCATTTGAGTTTCTGGAAATTTGCTTCTCATAACCATAATGCAGCTTCATTTTGGCGTTCAGATCTCAGAAATAAGAAGCTCTCATTATACATTTTTATTGATACATAAATAATAAAGAATTTGTACAGCAAGTTAAAAGTCCTGCACAGTACTAATTTACGTGGGGAACACCCCCAACTCTTCACGTACGGACACACAACACGCCTGTCAGCACCTGCCAGGGAACTAGTTGCCTACAATATGGCGCAGGGCGCAGCCTTCAATTTCTAACGCTACATGTGTATCTAGGTAATACTATCCAATATCTTTGATAATTACACATACAGTGCTGCCCTCACAAGGAAAAAATGCAGCATTTACACAAAACCAAGTTTTGAGAAAAACGATGTTAACTTTGACAAGCTGTCCTGATGGTGAACGTGGCAATAATTATGTAACTATATGTTTAGTTGAATTGGATTTCTAAATACTATTTTATAAAAAAATATAATTTTTTTCATTCTAGCAATAAAGTAGAGCAGTTACTGCGTTTTCGGCTAAGCATTATTAGCCTCCATTATGCTTATTAAAAGTGAAGTAATCTTAAGGTAGGAATGGATTCTGCATTGTTACTAAGCAATGCCATTACAGTATTACTTTGAGAGTAAAATGCAGTAATCATTAAATGCTAAGTTTATTTAAACCAATGTAAGTACAAGATTATTTATTTGATTTTACAAAAACTTATAGGTGAAAACATTACGGTTCTCAAATATTGACTGAGTTACAAAAAAAACGCTCTTCTACAGATACCGGGTGAATTCAGCCAAAAACCTTTCAGGTTTTCAGGAATAACTTTGCCATGTTCTTTAAGTAATTTATCTCTTATCTCAAAGTTGACAATCAAAGTTGACTTTCCACGACACACTTTGACTTGTGCCTTGTCGACTATGTAGGCACGATTGGGATCACTTGTAGGCGCGGTTGGGAAGACAATGGCCTTTGCATTTCTGTAATACTTCAGAAATTAATAAAAAGTATTTAATGTCTTTTTTTTCTGCTAGATACAGCTTCAACCCACTTCCAAGTTTTCCCTAGGTCATAAGGCAAATGCTGGGATGGTTCAAAAATCCCATGAACACCTCGCATCTCCCACTACCTCACATCCTACCATCATCCTAGTCCTCTCACCCTCTTATCAGTCATCACCAACCTATCACTTCAATTGTCTCCGATATTATTTCAGTAGTATACCGTCCCTTTGCAACTCTCACAAACAACCAGTCTTTATAAATGAGGTCTCCAAAAAAAGAGAATTTCACGGAGACGTGACGAATTGCACTTCAACTTTAAAAAATATGAAGGATTCGTTTACAAAACGCATCTAATATTCATGCAAAATGCAACCCGCAACGCACGTCAGGATTTTTTAAAATCTATGTCGCTAAATAACTTCTAAACGAAACGTTCTAGAGCCTCAAAAACTAAAATTTTGAGGCTAAACGTTCCTCACGCCGTAATATACAGGATGAAATTTTCTTGACCGTTCTATTACGTTTTTGCTTGTTCGACGCGTAGAATCTGCAACTGTATGTGAAAATACCAATGACTTGATATTCTATGCAATTGATTTACACGAGTGTACCTCTTTTCTCGATAATAAATTTAAATAAGAAAGTTTGTATTGACAAGGGTATATTATATTGTTATCAATTACAAGGTGACTTGTAGAACAAGTGACGGAGGATAAGAAGTTCTTGAAGATAAATATATATTACAGGCTTAATATAGAAATGGAAAAATGAGGAAGAGGGTGGGGTATGGCATGCGAGGGTTCTTACACGAGTACGCTACAATTCTCACTGCAGGGACAAAGTTGCTCGCGTCCGTGGCCTACCACACGTGTCCCCTGGGTAACGATAAATGAGTAACAATGTTTCGCCCCCTATGCGCACGTACTATACGCGCACTTTTTCTTGATATTCCACAGCGGGGAGTGCAAGGGGAGGCAGGTTCTGTTTACGTCACGGCAGTGGAGTGCTGTCAACATCCACAAGAAACTCAGCGTAAAAGCGCGTCTTGGACTAGATAGCAATGAAAAACAAGTCAAGGTTGTTTTTTTAATTCTGAAGAAATAATTAATAATTGTAGAAATTATTGAGTAACGAGAAGGTGCACGGTACGCAGAGGTCGTCAGAAAGAGAGAGCGAAAACTGAGAAGTCCGAATTGTAAAGGAAGAAGGTGAGCAGCACTGCAAACTGAGCCGTGACGTTCCGAGTGGGGCTCACGTTTTCTGCCGGGCCGTGCTGTGCCGGGCTGAGCGAGAACTAGAGAGCTGGAGGATCACGAAAAGTGCGAGCATAGTACGAATCCTCACACGCTGCTATGTCCACCCCACCGTGTCGCTGCACCTCTATACTGGCACGGCGCGTCACCAAATGGCTTACATGCCAAGGGTGGACGTTGGATAACAAACCAACAACAAACTTCTATACCATTAAAGATACGACATTCTAACTAAAGGTCTTCCAAAGTCAAAAAAAACTTCCACTGCGCAAGCCCGTACGTCGTCTCCCCCTCCAAAGCTACAAATATTACCCCTCCTGCCTGCGTTTGCGGTCTCAACATAGCTACCTCTGTCTTTCCCTCGTGGATCGCGCGGTAATTCAATACTGCGGGTTTGGTGATAGCAAACTGATGAGTGAGAAGGATCAGACGAAAGGCAGCTTAAGTGTTTCTACAGAAGGGGTTGCCCAAACGATCAGTAGAAAATAAGCCGTGTCTTGAAAAGGGGGTTCAGTAATAGGATAATGTCATGTACCAACACATTGATGAATTAGTCATTTCCCTGGACACTCCTGGCAGTGCTGAGTTGCTTCTTCATGACGATAAGAGTATTGATGACGAGTGACGGCCAGTGCGATCGCTGCGTCTCGCAGTCGCCTCTCCTTGTCGCCTCCGCGCTTCCTTATCGCCGAGAGTTTTTTTTTCCCTCTCCGAGCGGTACAGCTATAGTAGAAAGGAGCTGATGTTTCTAAATGCAGTGATATGCAATTTTCGAATAGTCAATATGCAATTTTTGGGCAGATACTGCGTTTTTCTTAGTGAGGACAGTGTACTATATGAATGTTTTTCCTCAGCAAGGCAAGCTTTTATAAATTTTAGCGCTTGCTCATACAACTAAATAGGAAGCAATTACCTTTTCAAAATTTAAAATTCGATGTGCCGTACAATATTTCTTAAATTAATTCATTGGTTTCCTTAAGAATAAGGTATATTTTCTTCTGAAAGTTGCTTTCAGCTAATAATCTGTCCACATAACATTGACTATAGGCAACTGAAGAAAAACCCAAAATATAGCTCATATTTTATAAAGTGGTGAGAATTGTTTCATATTTAGCGATTAAATAAAACATGTTTATATTTAATACTTTTACGAATTTATATTATTCTTATCGTGTAACAGGTAGAACAAAACGATTTTACTACACTAAAAGTTGTCACAGGTTTTAAACAGTGATTATCAGGGAGATAACCCGGAAAAAATCTTGGAAACTAGTTTTCATTTACAAAATAATTCAAATTATACTATTTTAACGGAGTTTTTGCAGATTCTTCAGCCTAAAATGATATGAAATATTCACATCATCGCAATTAGTTATATGTTGTACCATTTATCTTTGTGCTTCACAGTATGGCCTACGCAGACAGCATTGCTTTGCTTTACTGTCCTTCCCACGTGCGCACTGCATGATATTTCTCGAGAATACCAAATTTCACTCGTATTTTTGGTCCGATACGGTCGGGATATTTTCAACGACGTGACGTTTTGATATTGAATGCCCTAAACGCTTTGTGTGCTAAACGTTTGTAGCTTCGATGACGTAACGGTTAGCGTATGAGACTGTTATACCCAAGTTGGCGAGTTGAAGCCAGATCGAAGCAGTAGATTTTGAAGCCGGTGCGCTTTCTTTCGGAGGGGAAGTAAATCCGGCCATGTTGTAGATTTACAGCATGTAAAATATCATCACACCTAAAAGACGCCTCGCGCAAATTTAAAATAGCCAGTTTCGTCACCCTCCTTTCCCTATTTCATGGTGAAAGGAGCGTAGCAGGGCCTTGAAACTCCATCAAAGGCGGAGGCAAAGCTTCAGGGTGCTACTGTAGGTGGCGCTAGTGTCGCCAGGTACTGCTGCAGGTTAGGCTCGCCAACGTCCGCGTATTAAAATTGGCTAATTTGTGAGAAATATGAAAAGTGTCTTCCAAATGCTCAATTATTCATAATACATACGTATAAGAAACCTCTTAGGAAAGCGCGAACATCGACGTTGTTTTTTGTAGCATTACACGTCTCGTGCGTCACGCGAACCTACGCAGCAGCCATGCACGTTTAAAGTATCGTTGGCAGCAGTATACTTCGGTTTTTCTTTTTTGGCGCTCCGTTATGCCGCCAGGAATCGCATGATCGCCAGCATTGCTCGATACAGTCGCGATCATGCGACTCCTAGCGGCACAACCGGAAACAACGCGAAATACCGTGAGATATTCCATTTTATTGACACCCCCCTGCGCCAAGAAAGAAAAACCTAAGTATAGTTTGTGTTTTGGTTCCTGTAAGAAGGTGCTGCCGAAGAGCGCGCCTCTGTAATGGTCTCCACCACGTTATATGGGAGTTAAACGACCCTGGAGAGTAGCGGAAAATGCTTGTCAGGTGGAAGAACAGGCCTAATGGCTGAGACTCACTGCGGAACACAAGGCATGAATTCAATTGAATGAAACCCGTGGCTCAGCGAAAGCTCTCAACGACTGTCTATCCCTATCATTTATTCCGAGTTGGTGTAGACTACGACGGCCTAGATACCCGAGGTCTTTAAGGCTGAAGGGCCATAGCTACCTCGGCTCGAAGGGTCAGGGCTTCGTATCCCGTCTCGGACATTGGTGTTTGTGAGTTTGTGTTGTCCTTACGTGTTCTCCCTACAGTTCCCTATATAGTTTAACAAGCATAGTGGTCCCTATATGCCCCAGATGTTGAAACACAATACGTGTAGACTACGTCGTTGGAAAAACGTTTATGTTATCTGATAGCATTTAGCATTATCTTCCCCAAAAGTTTAAAGAAAAAATTTAGAGCCGTTTTTTTTTAAAGAAAATCATGTTCATGTAATTTTTTAAAATTGCACATAATTCACGCAATATTGCGCGAAAACTACAAAAATTTTCGAAACAATGTATATGACCTTAAACAAAGATCTTACTTTAGAGAACACATTTTAAGGAAAAATATCTTCAATTTTGTAGTTTGTGAAAGTTTGAATTTTTTCGGCATCTTTCTCCATTTTCGAAAATTCAGAGTTATCCGTGAAAATCGAACCTATGCCATCTTAATACGCGTATTTTTCTCTATTCTTACAAGAAATTTAAAGAAAAAATTTGGAGCCGTTTTTGAGAAAAGTTTGAAAAGGTCGGAAGGGGGGGGCTTCATGTAAAGTAAACCTAAATTTTAAAGAATCTTTTTCAAAATCTCAAAGCTTTCACTAGAACCAGATCGACCGGGGAATATCTATTTTGGAAGAAATCGTACGTATGGTTTAGGCGCTAGCAGTGTGGACAGACGGACAGATGGACGTTTTCCTTTCAATTGGTTTTTCGTTATCAAGCACCCACAAAAGAGGGTTTCTGGCTACACCACATGTTAGGGGAGTTTTTTACTTTCCCGTATACGTACGTATACACGGAGTGATATACGTAGTATAGGGAAAGTTATGTAATGCTGCGCGAAAAAATGGCCAATTTTCGGCGGAAAAAAATTAATTGCCGGGCCGTGAAAACGAATAAGAGGATAAAACCAGTTGCTAAATTAAGAAAAAAAAATCCTCTATCTCGTGGTGTGGTCAAAATCCATGATTTGTTGCTTCTTTATACTTAAAAATCGACTGACGGCATTCCGTCCGTCTGTCCGTCTGTGGTCAACGCTAGCGCCTAAACCGTTCGGTCGATTTCTTCAAAATTGATATTCCCCAGTCGATCTGATTCTAGTCGAAGCTTTGTGATTTTGAAAAGGATTCTTTAAAATTTGGGGATACTTTATATGAAGCCCCCCGGGGATTTTCAACGTTTTCTCAAAAACGGCTCCAAATTTTTTCTTTAAACTTTTGGTAGGGATAGTGGTAAATGTACTCTATCAATGACATAAAAGCCATTTTGGTCTATCGGTTGGTTTTTTCAAAAATTACCAAAATGTAAATTTTTTTACTTGTCTCTCACGTCGTTAATATTTACATTATCGGCGATTTTTTTACATTATTATATTTACGAGTATATATGCTTTAAATAATGTCAAGTAAAGTTTCTCGAAAACACTACCGTTTTCTGTGAAAAGTAGCTCAAATTTCGGCATTTTCAGAAATGCTCAAACGTCATTTTCTCGTATATGGCTGCAATTTTTTTCTTGAAACTTTTGTAACGGATAGTGCTAATTACACTCATTAGTATAGCGTGAAGTTTATTTTGAGTTTTTTTTTGTTTTTTTTTTTCAAAAATTATATAAATGTAAATTTTTTGAAAGATCTCTCACATCTTTAATATGCACATTATCCGCAATTTGTAAAGATGATTATATTTGTGAGTGTAAGTGCTTCAAATAACTTCAAATAAAGTATTTTGAAAACTCAAAAATGTTCTGTGAAAATGAGCTTCAAATTTCGCATTTTTAGTAGTGCTAAAACGCCATTTTCTCTTAAACGGCACATAATTTTTAAAAGAAAATTGCCATTTACGGCTAGGTTTTTGTGTTCTTTAATATTCTAAAATTAATGTTTCTGTTCTACCAATAGGAAACCGAAAAATTAAGAAAATGACAAAAAATGTACTTTTGGCGATGATAGATGGTAGCTGGCAAGAAAGAGTATGTGGCAATTCCGAATAGCTAGCGAAGACCCAGGAAAATAGAAAACTAATACGGGAAAGTCTGTGCCATTCTGTAGCACCACTAGTTTTTCTTAATTTAGCAACTGGTTTTATCCACTTTTTCGTTATCTCGGCCCGGATATGAATTTTTTTCCGCCGAAAATTCGCCATTTTTTCCACGCAGCATTATACAACTTTCCCTATACTACGTATATCTCTCCGTGTATACGTACGTTTACGGGAAAGTAAAAATTAGTTGAAAAACAGTGGAAATTAATAAAGGCAGTGGAAAATAAGCGGAATTTCAAATCTGCCAAGTGAATGTGGTGAAAAACAAGCATAGAAACAAAATGAAAATTGAATTATTAAACGCGATTTTGTGAATGTTTTGTCTAAAAAGGGCAGGTAAATGTCATAATTACTCGTTCCCACCTGAAGTTTTAAAGCAGATTACTCAAAGAGATAATTATGAATCCAAGAAGACTAGTGATAATGCGAACGATAATGAGTTAGCAGTTTTCGTTAACCTTTATTAAGAAGATGTTTTGCGCAGATGTTTATTTAAAAAAAATTAAATCATGTTACTAGTAAGAATAAATAATATAGTACTTATATAATTTTGTATTACCGTGGAATCAATTGTTATTATTTTGCAAATTCTCACTCAAGCAATGTATTCTATATTTTCTAAAAATAGGATTGCAGGGTCAATGAAGCCACTATATTTCGCAATCACATTTTTGTTTTATTTGGAAAAATTAATACAACATTTAAATATGGAAAATAATTTAATTTACGTTTAGCGGAATTAGGCGGGAAGTTTAAAGCCAGTTCAGCGGATTTTCGGCGGAACCCCTCTAAATACATCTGGCAACACTGGCCACAAGTCCGTTGTTGGTGAAAAGAAATGTTCCGCATGTCCTACTGCGAGGTTCACCCCAAGTCATTGGCGGGCCTATCTCAGCAGTGGAGTCGCCCAGGCTCGACCACGCGTTCACAGCGGCGCCAAAATTGTATATTACTTAGATCTTACGCACGTCTCGTTGGCGTGGAATGAATTCTCGTATTTCACTGACGAGAAAATACCGGATAAATAAACGAGCTTCATTCACGGAACAGTTACTCGTAGCCAATCTTAGAAGTATGTTGCCCGAAAGCACTGCCGTATGTATCGTCACAGCAAAGTATTAAGATAGTACGCCATCGCATTTGAACAAAAATTCTCCAAGTCTCGCGATCTAGCGAGATTAATGAAAACCCATGTGGAAATTAACAATGACACGCCAGCCCAAACACGAGCGAAAGAGCATAAATGTTTTTGCAAATTTCAAGTTAATTTAATAGCTGCGGCGATTTATGCGGCCGGGGCAGCTGCAACCGTGGCCGACACCACATCGGGCGCTGCCACGGACGAGGTGTATATTTCTTTCTTAATTTGAAATAATATAGTACCAATAGATATTAAAATCAACAATGATATAAATTGTAATGATATTTTCAACAAAGACCCAGGACACCCCCATTTCATATCTTTACTTTCTAGTCGCCACAGCGGATGGTGCCGCCTGCGTAGGGGCAACCGCGGTCTACTCCACGGCAGGCGCGGAATATACCTTTCTTTACTTCATTTGAAATAAGATAGTAGTAATAGATATAATAATTCATTAACAATGAAATCAGCGGTACAGCTATTATCAATGAAGTTCCATGGTACTCCTATCACATACTGTAGGGGAGATCAGGGCCAGTTGTGACAATTTTAATTATTAATTTTGAAGGTGTACGAACCATATTTAAAACTTATAATAAATGTAACAAATAGAACACATATGCTTTGTACGGGACAAGTTGTGACTGGGCTGAGGCAGGTTGTGACACATGTAAAAGAAATTAGAATATTGCTGTATTCAAATCTAGCAAACGTTTCTGCAATACTGATTTATATATTTATGATAACTTTTATTTAATCTTAATTGTTTTCAACATTCGAATGGTAGTGAATACAAACATAATGTACTGCATTTTTAATACAGCATACATGAGCCCGTTTCTTACAAGTTATACAGTGCACCCAATTCTCGGCACTTTTTTATGTTTGAAATAGTTCTAAACCAAAAGTCATATATACTCTGCCTATTCTTCGGAGCTTTGGGATATGTCTTTTGTCTTTTTTCGAAATATCAGAGGTAGATCATAGCTTAGAAACACAGCTTTTTGACAACAAGTTTCTTTTTTTGTTTTTCCTCCCTTTTTTAGTAAAGATCTTTTCTTTAACTTTCCTTTTGCTGTAATAGAATACCATATGTAAAAGGAATGCCAGTTAAAATGGAAGAATTCAAAATCTTCGTTCTCATATGGCTATTCCTCGAGGACCTGCTTTTGGAAGAGTTCTGATTTCCAAAGGACTAACAGCTGATGTGGTTGACCCATCTTCTACACAAGAAATATTAATATTCCTTTCTCTTACATTAGCAAATATATTGGAGCAAGAAGTGACACTGCCACAACGTGCCCTTTAGAACCTGTCAAAACTAGCCTCGAACGACACTAATATGAAATTCCGTTTTTATTTCATGTTATCTTGCCATTCATATAAATCAGAAACACATCAAATTACAGCTTAAACAGAAAGCTTTTCAATGACACAAAGTAGTTAAACATACCTCCGATTTGTTGTTGCTAAGTTTGACTGAAACAACCCAATAGATTTTTAATTTACCACGTGTAAGACACAAAATGTTCTTAACAAGCAAATCAGCCAACGGTTCCCGCAGCAACTCGTGCAAATACACTGTTTCGTTTTTGTCTTATTCGATGTTCGGTCTTCACCACTCCAGCTGCTGCACGTTGGCCCACTCATTAGAATTTCATTTAGGCTTTTGCCAGAATTGGTTTTTACTGATGCATGAAACACAATCCTTAATTTAGCGGTAAGAGAAGAAGGATTCTGCACACAAAAATGCGGAATATAATTGCTTACTTCACTCCTTGTTGCCTTGCATTCCTCAGCATGCCCAAGGGAGATATATTCTCTCATAAATGCCACATAGTCCCTCCTTAGCTTCTCATCTCTTTGAAAACGTTGTTCTAATGACAACATGAAGTGCCTTGCGATGTGATATGACCTCCCCAATACCAAAGGATCTTGCATAAAGGGTAACGACACAGAAAAATGCCCAGATGGCAACCTTCGCGTGGTCGCTAAAAACTTAATTTCGGCTGGATGATTTATTTCCTCTACTTTTGAAAGGGATGCCTCATTTGCCCGTATCTCTTCCCAAGTACCTCGCATATCAGATTCTATATTGTTTAACAGTGCATTTTGTGCTTCAAGCGGGAAAAAACAGTTTGTATTAGGACATGCCTCAGTTTTAATTTTTGGAAATTTCCCAGCTATTACAGCTCCTAATTCAGTGTCAAAGATGACAGGACTTTCACTAGGCGTCGAAATTTTAGCCTTGAAAACTTCAAAGAATACTGCAGAGTTTAATAATATATCCACCTTGTTTGCTAAATGGAAAGACTCATCGGCTAATTTGAGATGTGATGGAATTCTAATTTTGGTTACATCTATCGAGCTTTGGGGTATTTTAGATGAAATTGACGGCACAATTAGACAAGGGACTGATGTTTGCCAATCACTAACACGAGATTTGATGGTTAGGTTAACCTTCCCATTTGAACCTGATTTCAGATAATTTACTGAGTGGATTGCAAAATTACATTTGGATCTAGAGATACCTAGTAACTGCACCAGAGATTCTGTTATAAAGCAGATCTCGCTCCCTGAATCTAACAGTGCTCTTGCGGGTAAATCCATTCCTTGCTTATCTCTTACATAAATTATGGCCGTATGCAATAGCGAGTAGGATTTTCTTGAATCACCACATGCCAAATGTGTTAAAGTTTTCTCAGTTTCTATATTACCTATCATGCATTCTTCTCCTGCTATGGAATCCTCTGACTGAACCTTTAGGTGAGTTTACCAAGTTTGGCTTTGAAACTACATTATCATTTGCTAACCTAGTAGCAGAAAAATCTTTATTTTTGTTAAAATTTTGGTCATGCAGCAAGGAATGGTGTTTCTTACCACACTCTCTACAACGTTTTTTGCTGCAGGGGTGGCCTGCACCAGCCTTGAATAAACAGTTAATACATAGGGAGTGTTGTCGACACACCTTGGAGCGATCCGATACACTCAATTGTTGAAATTGGTCACATTTGTAGAGTGGATGACTCTCTGGACACAAGATGCACCGCATGGCATCCGACACCTTAATATTGAATACTTTTTGGCTGCTCGAGGGTTGATGAGGCTTTCCAACTGTAACAAAATTTGATTGGGGCCTTTGAGAGATATCCTCATTGAACTCTAAAGCGTTTACCCTTTGGTTGAGAAAGTCTAATAATTCTTGTAAGCCTGTCATCTTTTTGGCAGAACTGTGGGCAAGATACCACGATTCTCTGGTTTTTTAAGTCTAATTTTGATAATACTAAATGCTGTAGAATTACTTCACCCAAATCAATGTCCAATGACACTGATTTTAAACCACTCCAGTTCATGGCAATTTGAGAAATAAATGGTTTAAGGGACGATGCATTGCTCTTAACTTGTGGCAAATTGAGCAAGGCTTTTCTATGAGTATCTAATATTTTTCGCCTTATTTGAGTATTTTTTAATGAACAATTCCCACACTCTTTGAAAATTATCTCCTGACACGCTCAAGGTACTTACTAAATTATAATGTTCACCTTTCAAGTGTGCTAATAAATGCATGTATCTTTCAATATTAGTGTTTTATTATTCACCACTGCGGTTAAGAAAATATCATGAAATTTTGGAAATTCATCATATAAACCACTAAAAACGGGCAACTTTACATGAGGCAAGCTTGTGTTGTAATGTAATCTTTCGGTTGGAGTATCTAATGCGGAGAGACACTGACCTTTGATGTTCATAACCCTAGCCTCAACACTTTCGAAGGGGGGGGTTCAACTCAGCTAGTCCTTCCTGTTTTAAAATGTCATTGAATTCTGTTCTGGCATCAGCCCAAATTTCATTTACACGTTCTATGATACATTGTATATTCGATCTGCTAAGGTCTGAGGAGTGATTTTAGACTCTCTTCGATTCTAGTTAACGCTGATTCTATAAATTCCCAACGCAGTACTGTCTGCTTCCTCAAAGGCATTTTAAAAGGAGTTTCTACTTAGCAGAGGGGGCAATTTATGAAATCTTATGCTCTCATTGTTAACACTATGCACTGCTTTGCGGCATGTTGCCAGCGATCGCGAAAATACTTGAAAGGTCACTTTATACTGCAATATTATGCTACACCATGCAACACTACTAATAGAACACTGAAAACACAATTTGCTATGCTTCCTGCCGGTTGCTGAATCCCGTGTTTCTGGCACCAATTTTGTTAAGGCGGCGATATAGCTCCTTTTTCAGATTTAGGTTATTGTTCAATTTTTTGGGAGAGCGGTCTTAATTTTGGTTACGGCGAGACGAACTGGTCTGCTATGCTCGTTCGACCTCTGAAAAGACACAGTATACCCTTCTTATTAGAAGATAGTATAATAAATAAATAAGCAATCAGGGAATAATCGTTCAACCCATTACCTGAGTCTCACACGAAAAGCAATGCCTTCTTTAATCTGTATTACACAAATTTGTTCATGCAATGCGCTGTTTCCCGCGAAAATATGGCTTCTCTTTGAAAGTCTTTCTAAAAGGCGACAGGTATGCCAACCTTGCTAAGTCAAAACTGTTCTCATGGAACGTTAATGCGAGCGCACTGAAGCTCGTTCACTGGGCGGAGCGACTACTTTGAAACACCTGTTTTCGCTGTTTGAATTTGTGTGATTGAATGCTGTTCATTGGTTAAAACGGAGCTCGAGTGTGAAGTGCTGCCCCCTGTCCGAAGACAGATGAAACTATTACGAGACTCTAGGGACGAATGCAATTTCGACAGAAAACAAAGGAATTTTAATATATCCGCTCTTTTAGCGCCTTGCGCGCGGTTTTGGAGGAATTTTTATAAGTCCGACGCGGTACGTTTCAAAATGCAAATTCTGAGGCTAGCAATAAAGGGCCAAAGATGGTTATTAAAAACCAATCTCCGCCACGGCGCCAAATATGAAATGTATGTGCCAACAAGGAGTATGTCGAAAAGATGGACCAATTAAACCAAAGAGAATATCTTAGAGACGGCACTCAATGTTAAACGGGTTAAACGGAGAACCCTTATTTTCCTGACTTCCGGTGCCACCATATGCGCATGTATTGATTTCTATTGGGCAAATGAACAGCCAATAGCGTAGAAGTAACCGGAATTTTTGGGGGGGGGAGAAAAAAAACTTCGCGTGAATTTTAAAAATTCCTCGCCCCCATTCTTTTTTTATTTTAATTTATTTCAGATCGCTGTAAAACGTCTTGGCCAGAAGATCAAAATCTACTTTACAGTTCTACATAATAAAATATTACAATTACATAAACATACATTACAATGAGATATGTAACAAACAATATAAAACATTTAACTATGATTTCATTCAATATTACAGGCATGTGCATTTTTGTAACAATAAAGGAACTATTAAATATATTTATCTAATTTTGTGTCACATAGGAATTTAATAATTTTTGTACACTCTGAAGTGGAATTCAATAGATAATGGATATCCGAATCAATTTGTAAGTTTTTTCTGAGGTTAGTTGTGAAAGGACATACCACTAATAAGTGGGATGTAGGAATAGTTTGACCACAATTTGGACAGGGAACTGGATTCGTCTTTTGAAATAAATAACAGTGACTCAAATTGAAATGGCCAATTCGGAGCCTTGATAAAATGACTTGGTGTTTCCTTTTAAAGTTCAGAAGAAGAAGAGGAGGTTCTAGTACTGAATTTCTAACTTGACGTAATTTTGAATGTTTTGATTTCCATTTCAAATCCCATATTTTTAATGCTGATGATTGAAGACGTTTTTTAAAGTCTTGAAGAGAACCAGAAATGGAGTTATTGGGTAAAGGAAGTTTAGAAGCATTCTTTGCTGAGGAGTCAGCATTTTTCCCTTTATTCCTCGATGGGAAGTGATCCATGTAAGGGTGACGTTATAATGATTTTGGGCCAAGGATAGATGTTCTTGAATTTCTTGAATGAAAGGATTTTTTGATAGTTTATTTTGAATAGTGGATATGACTCATAGTGAATCTGTGAAAATAGCCAAATCTGACGATGTTCTATTTTGTAAAAAGAGATCTAAAGCTTGAATAATTGCCCAGGCTTCGCAGGAAAAAATAGAAAAGAAGTCTGGTAAACGAGTACTACAATTATTTGAGGGTGATATGAAATTATGGAACCTCCAGTACCACCTTCTTGTTTTGAACCGTCTGTGAAAAAAAAATGGTTATTAATGAATTTGTCTTGAAGTGAAGAAAAATACGAGAAAATAGCAGATGAGGGTAAATCTGAATGTGGAATATTTGTAAAATCTAGATTAATTGAAGGAGTGAACGAGGACCAAGGAGGAATGGGATTTAATCTTTTCTGATAAAGTAATGGAGGGTCAATAGAGAATTCATTCTTCCAACCTTAACATATCAGAAAATAATAGAAAGGATTTTATGCAAGAAAAAAGTCGAATTATAGCAGCAAAATCCAGTATTTATTGAGCATATTGACATTACACAGTTTTATAATTTCAATTATATAAACAATTTTATATTACAAGAGGCAATAAACACACTGTTCCAGCCCAAAAGCTCGAAAGACATGCCAAATTAATGTGAATACTTTAGAATATTACTTTATTACAGAGCACTATGTATGAACAATATGAACAGTGCCCAATAGAAACAAATGGAAACATTAATGCACCTTTGCTCAGGTAAAACAAATACTTATGGCACAATTGGCAAAAGTACCATTTTATTTTGCGAGTAGGAAAGGTCGAGGGCCCCAATCCGACGAGCAAAATAAAATTACTTACACCTTGTGATTTTAACCAGCATTTGCCTTTCATTTTAATTCAAAAAACACAAATCACTTAATTATGTACTACGATGTATTGCGGTCAGTAATAGGTGATTAGGTCAAATGAAATTATTTTGTTTTCTTTGTTGCTTTCACAGTTTTACCTGACCATTTGAGCATTGTCCCACTTCTTGCACTCATGCTAAAAATTAAACTTTTAGCAAGCTGTGCAAACCTTAACAGTGACAGCCATATATACAGTGCACGGTATCACAATCTATCCTAATGCCAGTTTAAATTTAATAAGATACATTGTAATGATGCCTTGCCTGCTACATCCTTTCTGGGTTCCTTCAATTCCGTCGATTGTTCTTGGCAAATCTGCACTGGAGTTATTTGAAAGATGTTCTATCAAAATTAGCCTCCTTCTGTTATATTCCATTAATTTCTTTACAATTAAATCAACTCGCTCAACTTTCCTCTCTAAAATAATTGTTTTTATTTTATTAATTTTTCCTTCAACTGGAGAACTGGAAGTAGGAATGCGACAGTAGCCAAAGCTCTCACTGATGATATTATGTCTTTAGAAAGTTGTCGGGAAAGGCTTGGAAAAAACCTTGCATTTATATCATCTCCCTTCTGAGAGGATATTATTTGGCTTGCTTCGGCGTACAAATTTTCAGCCCAAGACGGTTCATTCAAATAAGTTGACTGTTCTGTTTGATTCTCTATCTCCTCGATATGATCGTTTGTTTCATATATAAAACATTACGTACGTTTTCACAGTTAAATATTAATAGATTAAATGGAAACAAGAATAGATATGGAAGTATGCTAGGTTATGAAGATATTTCAGTTGAATTCCGAAAATACTATTGCAAAAACATATTTCTGACATTTATTTTTGACTACGGATTATAGTTGTCACATGCTCACAGCTGATTTCAGGGCAGAGCATGAATTGTTAAGGTCCATTGTTTAGGAGACGCGGCGCGCTTTTCTTGAAAGAGGCCGTTCAAAGAGGTAACTTTTTGGAATGTTGAACCCGGGAAACTGTAACTAACCGGTTCGCCACACATTTTTTGATTACATATTATAATTGGCAGGTGCTCACAGCCGATTTCGGCGCTGAGTGGGAATTGTTAAGGACAACGGTTTAGGAGACACGGCGCACTTTTCTTGAAAGAGGCCGTTCGAAGAGGGAAATTTTTGGAATTTTGAACCCGAGAAACTGTAACAAACCGGTTCGCGGCAACTTTTTGATTACATATTATTTGATTACATTTTATATATTATCCAACAACCACTGAAAATCAAGGCTAGTTGACAACAAGCAACGAACATCTCGTTTCAGTGTTTTGAAATGCATTTGTTGCTGCACAACAACAGACCTTTGAAACACACTGATAGCAGTAAGGATCACTTTTGTCAAACCTTCGGAACGGTATATCAAAGACGGGTTTTGAGGATCAAACTCCAGACTTTGAATGTACGTATGAAATTCTCTCGATCTATCTGTGAAAACAAAGTTCTCGCACTTATGGACATTCGACCCTTCAAAGCTCCCAACATTTGCTTGGCGATATACCCAGCAATATTCCACGTAGCAATGTACTCTGGACGCGTACTCTGGATCGCGTTTCTGTGGGATCATCTGCTACTGGGACATCATTGGGAATGTGGAGAACAAGCGTTCAAGTCATCATTTTCTTCCTCCTCTGCCTCGCTCTCCAAGACCCTCTGATTTTTTGGCGGAGGTGTGGAAATAGTCCTCACAAAATCCTTCAGGTCACATAAAATTTAACTGTCATCTTCTTGACAATTTCTTCTCACAAGAGAGCCGACAAGCCTGTTGATCACAGCTGTTTTCAGGGCTGCAGTAAAAAGACTACAAGTGAGGTCTGTGTTGGTTACCCCATGCTGCCGGATGATGGAAAATAAATTTTCCACCGGATCTTGATTTAACCTCCGTAAGTTAAGACTGTTGAGAGAGTTCTTTACATCATCCTATAACAGCTGTAAAGCTGTTAAATTCTGTATGTAAGCGGTTAGGAAAACAGGTCGCCGTGAGACAAAGGCACCTCTTGTGCCGTTGGCATCAATTTTGTCTTCACTCCAGGCACAAAACTTTAATCTCCGGAGTTTTCCAATCATTTCCCGACAAACTTCAGTGTCCAGAGACCTCTTTGACAATCATTCTCGAGTGAAACTGTTTGGTTTGATGCAGCACATGTGTTTCCTCTTTTCTGTAGTCATCGCATTTATGAGAACCGTTCAAATCAATAGCCTGTCGAAATCCGCAATGACATTGGCTGTGTCTCTGGTACCTGCAATTTCATACCCATCGCCCCCGAAGTTGCCCATTTGTGCAACAGTTCGAATGTGCCCAGCAGTCCGCGTTCTCAACACCTGAGCAGCATACTTCACCTTCATCTTCGCTCGTCCCTTGGGGCGCACATGGTTCTTTGTGAGATGATGAACTCTAAAAGTTGCCAGTCAAGTTCCCATAGACGAACTATGTTCCTCCGCCGTAGAGCTTTTCCCATCCCGTACAATATTTGTCGCAGACATGAAATTGTTGCGTAAACGTTTGAACAGACGGGGGACATCGCGTAACACAATGATCTTGTGTCCCCCACACAGAAGAACGGAAGAGAGGTAGGCACCTTCTCTCTCACCTGAGGGAACGAGGGAGTTTGAGCTGCACCACGCGCTTTGCTTTCAACATGAAGGGGGGTATCTCTAGGGGTATGTTTTCGCACACATTCTTTCCTGGGGGAAACTGGGGTTTGAATGGCATGAATGAAGCTCTTGAGCGCACCTGTGTTACAGGTTGCCAGATCACACACGGCCGCTTTCACTGTGAAACCAATGCTCTGCAATGCTTCAATAACTTCCACTATAATTTTTGCTAGAACATCGGCTGGCGTATGGTGCTGGGAGAATTAATAAGCAACTGTCTACTTGTAGGGACGCTGCAAGTCTTGAATAATGAAGACAAGAGCTTGATCCGCTACAATTTTCGAGTGCCCTTGGGTACTGTTAGCACATTTTTCTCGGCGCGGACAAAGTTCCTATGACTTCCGCCCATCTGGGCACTCTTTGTGGTACTCCCGCCAAATTATGGAAGTTCCATGCTGCACCAGTGTGTTATGAGGGCGCCAACTCAAAAATTCGCGCGTCCCACTTTAAAAAAATTAATTAATTAGGAAATTAATTAATCATTGGTCCCTCGCGCCTCTACGCATGGAGCGTCTTCATCCGCCGCGCGGCTTCACCCACGCCGCCGACACCGATGACGACACGTCGACATCTTCACCGTCACCGCCTCCGCCGCCGCCGCCGTTGCCGCCGGGGCCGGCGCCGCTGCCGCCACCACCACCGTCGCCGCCCGTATCTTCCCCGCCCCCGTCCGTCCGCCCCTCCCCCGGCCGGCCGGCTAGCCACCTCCCTGCCATGCGCCCGGTGTCATGCTCGGGGCGGTGGACAGAGCTGGCGTGGCTAGCGGGAAAAGTGCTGGGTGGTGCTGGGAACGGCGAGTGCGGTGGGCAGCTTATCGCTCCACACGGAAATGCACAAAAACTTGGCGTGAAGCATTCCCGTCAGCGAAGGGCATTTCTTCTATGTGCATTGAGACCCTCTACTAGACAGCAGTGTAAAAAGGAGGAGCTGTGGTACTATAAGAGTAGTCTGGTTTGAAAAATCTAGGCATATGTGCCTCGGAGGCTTCAATACATTCTGCAATGTTTACATTAATTTAATTTTTCTTACTGTATCAATTCAGGTAGCCTCGCCTAGTCAGTGAACCTTTCATTTTGTGTTTTCATAGCAATGCAAGAGTTTTGTGATTGTTATAGTTTTTTTGTATTCTTTGACAGGTACCATGATCAACAAATCCATCGATCAGGCCGTTTTTATCATTGTATATAATTGTTTTTTAAGGGACATCTCGTCAAACATCAATGTGCAAAATCTGTCCTGATCAGACATCTTGTTACCAAGACAGCGCATCATTTCAAGGACATGTCTATCTATTCCAGTTTCCATAGGCACATTTTCAAGAACTCTCAACAAAGTCCTAACCGAATAAATCTACAGAGCAGCCTATAAGCACGAGGACTCCGTTTGAAAACAGAACGAGTACCTTTTCATGTTGTTCCCAACGCCTTGCATTACCTGGCCTTCGGGCATTCCGCAGATGCCCGAGGACAAAAGAACGCAAAGCAGGGGAAACAACTTCTTCCAAAATGGAATCCAAATTCCGGGTTCGAACAAAAGCTTCCAAGTGGTCTTTTGACTGCTGTAACTTCCTTATTTTCTTTAGAAGTTGGGCTCTGTCATCCAAAAGGGAAGCCTTTGTAGGAGTGTTGATTACGGTGGGGTGGCCAAGATTGGCAAGCACCTTCCTCCTTGAAGTCCTCACAGCTGAAAAAAGTTGCCGAATTAAAAAAAATATTTAGAGTAACTTAAGATGCAAAAATTATTTATGCACAGAATTGTGTTCTTACAAGTCACACGAGCAGTCTGTTTTTCGGAGGTCCTCAAGTGCCTTTTTTTGCTCCCACTCTCGGATCCTGGAGAGACAGCCCTTTTGTTGCCCACACGAGAGTGCAGTAAAAATGGAGTGTCACTCTCTCTCACCACATGTGAGCCCAAAGGGACTACCAGATCTACAAAACATGCAAAAGATGTCCAATATTTATTTGTTACAGCTTACAACAAAATTCGTAAATGTTTCAGTTTATATTTTAATAGCATGAAATCTATCACTGTTAACAGTAATCATCATTACAGTATATTACATGAGCTTCTTGAGAAGAAATTAATGACACGGTTTCTAATAATTAAGCGCAATCTTGTCAACAGCTTTGATTAATAGTGTTATTAGCAGTTATGAGAGAACAGACAGACAGAAAGATGGGGAGGAGGATGGAGAAACGAAGAGAGAGTGAAAAAAACCTTACCATTCATCGTGTGAAATGAAGAGTGAATCGTGCATGCTTCAAATGCAATCTCGGGAAGAGGATTTGGAAAGCCAAAAACGATATTAAGAAAGATATTACATCCTCAAAATAATATTCTGAAAACAAATCTGTACCAAAAAGAAAAATGTTCCTTCTAATTTACCATCTAGGATTAGGAATTAGAAAACATGAATATTTTGCAGTTTCCATGCACCGAAGTCACAGTTTCATCTTCCAGAATGGCTTCATGCATCCTTTCAATGGTACAAGAATCTGTAAGCACCAACCATAAAAACATTTTTTTATTCATACCTTAATCGGTACCAATAACTGTATATTCAAAGAAAAACCATGAGAAACATCTCTAGGTACTTGATGCGACACCTCACACGGGTGAAAATTATCTGAAAATGGAGACAAATCTGATTTTTTCCCACCTTCAAAATATGCAACTAAGTGATAATTGAGTTTCTTAAATATTATAGTGAATACTTACCATGAAGAAGGCTAGCATATGCATCTGCTGCACTTGATGAAGCAGCACTCTGAAACAGCAGAAGCGCCTGTATAATTCAACAATAAATTATTACCGATATATTATGCTTTCAATAGCATGCTTCTATTTGCATTTTATACATCACAGGAAACTTACCATTTTCAGTTTCCATTGCTGCCTGTGTATAAGGATCTGAATATTAACCTTGCAGCGGGCGCGCGTAAAATGTTCACTCCAGCAGGCGCGTGTCGTAAATTTTACGACATTCAATGACTTGAAAAAATCAAAGAAATTGTAGAACAATGGAATTTTATGTCGGATTATAATATCTAAGAATGATCTTTAGTATCAAAAAGATCTTGTTCCGATCCAGTATCGTTCTGATGCTCGTCTATATTTTCAACATTCGTTTTCTGTCACTGTCACTATCCAATTCATGATCTTCCTCCAATCAGACAGCTCTTGAAGAATATTCTGATTTTCGTTCACATGAATTCTTTATCTGGACATTTTACAGAAAATTTCGATTAGGCCAAATTATTATACAATATTTAGCACAACAGCCGGCGCGCAGGGTAAAGTTTACGTCACTATGCAATTATCCCGAATAGAGCGTTACAAAAACTGGATATAGCGTGCAAACTAAACAGTGGCTGCAGGAATGCATCACTAAAGATACCTGCAAGGAATACCAAGAACGCAGAAGTCTTTGACAACAATGAGTTGACAGCAAAACAAAAAAATCTGCTATTGTCGTAAAATTTACGACAGCGCGCCCGCTGGAAGGTTAAAAAAAATGTCTGTAAGAAAGACTCCCATCAAACTATTGTGTAATTATAATAATTACACAATAGTTTAAAAAACAAATAAAAAACTTACCATGAGAAACATCCATAAGCACTTGATGCGACACTTCCCATGGGTGAAAAATATCTGAAAATGGAGACAAACATGAATTTTTTCCCACCTTCAAAATATGCAACTGAGTGATAATTGAGTTTCTTAAAGATTATAATGAATACTTACCATGAAGAAGGCTAGCATATGCATCTGCAGCTCTTGAAGCAGCACACTGAACAGCAGAAGCGCCTGTATAATTCAACAATAAATAATTACCGACAGTAGCGGCTCGTGAATATTTTTCTGGGGGGGGGGGGGTCAACCATATTAAAACACGGAAAATTCATTGCAAAGTAAAAAAAACGCGATTTTTGAAACACTATTCCGATATTTTCCCACTAAATCATTGTGATGACGAACAGATTCTTTATACGAACTACTCAGACTTTCAGATATGTTACATTTTCCTAGAAATTGGAAACTGACAAGATTGTCTTTGTTTTCTTCATTGTTCATGTTTTCTTATTTTCTCCTGAAGATGTTTTAGATCGCACACCCTCTCCTTTGTCGAACTATCGTTACCTCCAAACAGTAAGCATACGAAACAAAACAGTGAGTTCTTCTCGTCGCAGCCACACAAGGATACTGTCAAACAACGGAACATCAAATTTTCGAGTAAATTCTCCACGACTCTTGGAAGCCGATTCTTTTTGTTGAATATCTAATTCAGGTACTGGGCGACCATTCCCTTTTAATTTAATTTTCTATGGTAATCACAATGAGATAAACACGAGCTTTTTTAATTCGCCAACAGGAACACTCATTTCGAAGTATTCAGACGCACGTGGGAACGACGACGCAACACAGCGCGAGCGAAAGGCTCAGCTCGGGCTCAACGATAACGATAAGTCCCGCTGCGTGCAGCAAGGAAGTGCAGTGGAGAGGGGGAAGCGTGGGCCCTGGTTGTCATGGCAACCCAGGTTATCGCAGGGCTCTCAGTGCAGAGCCCTAGCCGGCCGGCTGGAGGCGCCAACGTGTTCTTAACGCAGGAAAGCAAAGCATGTTGCAGACGCAGAAATGTTATGTTCGCCATAATTTTAGTACCCAGCAAATTATTACCCCAAAAATTATTTACTTAGTAAGATTTAAATAATCACATACCAGATTAATAAAAATGACAGGAGGGGTGACGCCCGTGAGCCCATATGCACGAACCGCCCCTGATTACCCATATATATGCTTTCAATAGCATGCTTTTATTTGCATTTTATACACGTACAGGAAACTTACAATTTTCATTTTCCATTGATGCCTGTCTACAAGGATCTGAAAAGTAAAAAAATTCTGGTGAGAAAGAGTCCCATGAAACTATTGTGTAATAATAATAATAATAATAATAATAATAATAATAATATTTATTTGTCACTTAAATACAACATAAGCCATGTATGACAAGTCAGAAGATGTACGTAATAATAAAATGTACAATACAGATATTTCTAAGTATTAAATACGATACACAAAAGAAGAAAAAA
>JAHLJT010005437.1:22256341-22397653 GCA_031308135.1 Acheta domesticus | reverse complement strand
TTCGCTCTGTGTGTGTGTCTCTCTCTCTGTCCGTCTCAATCTGCCTGATTCTGTCTCTGTATATCTCTCTTTCTCCGTCTTTGTCTCTGCCTCTCTCTGTCCCTCTAATTCATCTTAGTTGTAGATTCTGCACGTTTTTGAACTGTTGGAGTAATATTGAGAAGCGTCGAACCAGCAGAAATGTAATTAAATGTTCAAACGGCCTCATCATCTAGATTACGGTGAGAGAAAGGTTTCTCTGAGGCCTTCGACCTCAATATTGTAGTTTTTAATGCCCTAGAAAGCTTCGTTTAGGAGTTATTTAACGATATAGATTCAAAAACTCCTGTGTTGTGGGTTGCATTTGACATGAATATTTAGTTTTGTTCTACAGCGCCATCTACTGAATTTTTTCGATTGTGGTCATTCTGGCAGAGATGAATCCAACAAATCAGAGATAATTAAAATCGTCAGTCATTGTTGAGCTACAAATGCTGTAACTAACCTGACTTTGTTTTATGTATACAGAAGAGTTTTCTCTCGTAGGTATCAAAGAAATGTAAAAGCTCGCGGTAGCCACATTTTCGGCGAACACTCTACTTGAAAATTGTAAAAAAAAAAACAACAAACATTCCAACTACAAGTTTGAAGATAAAGATGTTTGTCTTCAAATCAGTTACAAAAAATCAGACCTTTAAAAAAGATCCTGGGGTCATGGTCATTTGAAAAAAAACTGGTAGTTTTCGCGCAATATTGCGTGCAATATTTTTTCTTGAGACTTTTGGTGGGGATAGTGTTGAATGTACTCTAAGAGATGACATAAACTCCATATTGCTTTATTGTTTTTTCAAAAATTACAAAAATGTAATTTTTTTCACATTCTCACGTCGTTAATATTTATATTATCAGCAATTTGTTTACATTATTATATTTATAAGTACAAGTACTTTAAATAATGGCATATTAAGTTTCTCGAAAACTCAACATGTTGAGTCTTCGCAGTTTTCTAAGAAAACTATCTGAAAATACCGCATTTCAGAAACGCTCAAGCGCTATTTTTTCAAAAACAGCCTTATTTTTTTCCTCAAACATTTTGAACGGATAGTGCTAATTCGACTCTTGAATATGACGTAAGGTTCATTTTGTGGTATTTTTTTTTTAATTACACAAATGTAATTTTTTTGAAAGATCTCTAACGCACATTTCTAGTAATTTGTAGACACAATTGTATTTGTGAGCTAAATAGCTTCAAATGACTTCCAGTGAAGTTTTTCGAAAACCCAAAAACTTTGTGTGAAAACGAGTTTCGAATTTCGCATTTACAGTAGCGCTTAAACGCCATTTTCTCTTGAACGGCACATCTTTTTTAAAAAAAAATGCTATTTAGGGCGAGGGTGTACTGTTCTTTAATATTATTAAAATAATATTTCCGTTCTACCATTAGGAAACCGAAAAATTAATAAAATGTCAAAGAAATGTACTTTGGGCGGCGGTAGATGGCAACTGGGCAAGAGTATGTGACAAGTCCGAATAGCTAGTCGAGACAAAAGAAATAGAACACAAACACGGGAAAGTCTGTGCCATTCTGTTGCACCACTAGTTTCGGCTGTTTTCTACGTGGGAAACTTGGTACTCACGCAGACGGACCTGCCACTTCCTTCAATGATGTTATCTTGCGACAAATAGCGACAAGTTTCCAACCGATTCCCACCTTTTCCTTATCAGCAACGCCGATAGGCATGTCCTTATCAGTAAAGTAAACATCTGTGCGCATTATAAATGTTTAAATTTGTTTAAATTAGATAACTTCAGAACACATATACGAGCAAAATGCTTTCAAAAATATATAGCACACATGACACTTGCTTCGAGGGATTAGCCCAGTTATTTACATTTCACTGAATAAAGATTGCATTATTAAACAGAAATTATCATAATATAATCAATATTTATTTTATAAAAAACGAATGATGCTACAAAATAACACAGACTTTCTCGTACTAGTTATGAGTCGGGGCTTCCTTTTCGGTTCCGTCCCACCCCGACGCGGATGCCATCTATCGTTCCCTAAGGGACCTACCACGGCCTCCCGCGGAAAATATTGCTCCCTGGAGAATATTATCAATAGCAGAGCACCAACATCACGCCCAGATGCACCTAGGTACCTTATTCGTGCATGCACACATTACGTACTAGTATTTGCTTGTTGTGGCCCATCTTGGAGCATGTACTATTATGGCATGTGATTCAATACATTGTGCTCGTATCTAACCGATCAGCCGATTTTCTCCAAAATCGATATTCCCGATCAATTTAAGTGAACTCCAGTTTGAAATGGATATTTTCATTTTGTGGGTACTTTACAGAAATTTTTAACATTTTCAAAATTTTCTCAAAAATGGCTCCCACAATTTTGATTAAACTTTGCCCTAAAATTGCAGAATGTTCAATTTTTTTCGGCGTCTTCCTACAGCTACAATATTGAAGACAGATTTTTACTTTCCCGTATACGTACGTATATCGGAGTATTATAAGTAGTAAGGGAAAGTTATGTAATGCTGTTATGTAATGAAAATCGATTTCAAGATTTCAACGGAAATACACCGTTTGGATCCCCTTGTGTGGGGTCAAAATTTCAAAGTGTTTTTTAAATTGTTAAATTTTCTTCCCTTCGGTAATAAAAGACGGTACAAAGTATGGTGCTAGGTCCCATCTTTGGGTATGGCTCGTCTTTTTCAAAATTTTAAAAAGAGCATTTTAAAACTACAAAATTAAAGATACAGATTTTTGCCTCAGACAAAGTCTGATGTACAAAATTAGCTCTTTAAAAAATGTCATGAATAATTTTTTTTAAAAACTAGCAGTTTTTGCATCATTTGCGACTGAAATTTACAAAAACATTTTCCTCAAAAACTGCTCCAAATTTTTTCTTTGAATTTTCTCCACATGTGTAATTAGAAACGGTAAAATATATGGCGCAAGTGTTTATTTCCGGGTATAGCTCGTTTGTTTCGAAAATTACAAAAATCTTTTCAAAACTACAAAATTGAAAGATAGACATATTTGCGCAGGACAAAGTCTGTTGTACAAATTAGCTTTTTAAAAAAGGCCCTGCACAATATTTTGAAAAACAGAAGTTTTTTTCGTAATTTCTGCTTGAAATTAATGAAATATATACAGAATTCACACAACTATGAGTCACGAGAAAAATTAATCATATGAAAAATAATTAATTTAATTATAATTTCGTATTGAAAATTGGCCAATATTAATTCAATTCTTACTTTTACTTTATTCTACGATTTGTATTCTCAATGTATTTATGTACGAATACCTAAAATTATAATATGTCCAGTTTAAGATATCATGCAACTGTGGGAGTGCAGACAAACTGTGCAGTGCAAACCAAACATCTGCCAATATTTACTTCTCGCTTTTTACTTTCCCGTATACATACGTATATGCGGAGTGACGTATAATACGATAAAGTTTTTGTAATGCTGCACGAAAAGTATGGCCAATTTTCGCCAGAAAAAAATTCGTATGCCGGCGCTGATACGAAAAAGTGGATAAAACCAGTTGCTAAATTAGAAACAAATCCCCTAACACGTGGTGTAGCCAGAACCCCCTCTTTTGTGGGTCTTGATACCGAAAAACCATTGAAAGGAAAACATCCTTCTGTCTGTCCCTCTGTCCGTCCGTCTGTGAACACTGCTAGCGCGTAAACCATACGTACGATTTCTTTCAAAATGGATAATCCCCGGTCAGTCTGGTTCTAGTCGAAGCTTGAGATTTTGAAAAAGATTCTCTAAAATTTGGGGGGTACTTTACATGATACCCCTGATATTTTCAAAATTTTTCAAAACAGCTCAAATTTTTTCTTTAAATTTCTTGTAAGAACAGAGTAAAATACACTTATTAAGGTGGCAATAGGTCCGATTTTCTCGGATTACTCAGAATTTCCGGAAATGCGAAAGTTAAAAATTTTTTTCGGCGTCTTTCTGGAATTACAAAATTGAAGATCTTACCATTATTTAAGTAATTACCATTATCTGCTGGTACTTGGCGCGTTGCTGTCGCAGAAGAAATAATTGAAGAAATATTCCTTCCCTCCTCCTCTTTTTTTCCTCTCTCCCTCCCCGTGTCTTTTTCCACCTCATTTTCCCCACTCTCTCTCTCTCTCTCTCTCTCTCTCTCCTCTCTCTCTCTCTCTCTCTTTCATCTGTGTTTCTTTCCCCCTCTGTGTCTCTTTTCTCCCTCCCTGTCTCTCTTCTTTCCCTCTGTGTCTCTTTTCCCTCCTTCCTTCTCCTGTCCTTCTTAATTGTACTGCCGTTTTACTAAAAATTGTATTATTGCCGAACTGTCATCAATTTAATCGTTCCTTCAACACCCAAGGGTACTCTTTACTATCGCACTCTCTACTATATTAAAACACTTCTCTGAAGCATGCATTAATTTCAGAATAACATGTAAATCGCACTGTCGTTCGCCTAACCTGCAAATACGTAATAATATTCTTAATTTACTTCAACTAAACATATGTGCATTCATAACTTTTTACGGCAATGTTAACCACATTTATCAGAAAATGATATCTTCCAAACATTTAGTCTCTTGTGCACTCACGTCTACACGCAATTAAAATTAATATTCAAGTTACTAAATAAAGCGGAAAAAGCGATTACTATTACACTAAAACAAATATTTAGGGTTAGACAACTGACTGAAAAATAAACAGTCCTCTAAATACACAATTCTTTACATTTATGAAATCAGTAATAGATTTCAGACGTCTCGTCTTCTGGTGGCGCGCAGCAAAACTATTGACATTGATGCACTCTCGAATCTGTGAAGTAACGCTAGGCTAAAAATGTCCAGAAAACTAATTATTTTGTAAATATATTAAGGTTCATGGTTACCAAACATAGCCTATAGTACTCCAGACAGTTAAGGAGGCTATCACAAAAGTTTCATCGGTATTCGTTTAGTAGATTCAGGAGATTATCGCTCTGTAAGTCGAGGTAGTTCTGTTTTTATATATTAGTATAGATATAGATATAGAATAGAATATATTATATATATATATTATATATATAGGGGTGTAAGTATAGTATACGGGAAGTAAAATAAAACTATATCGGAACTGTTATTTTCGAACGAAAGGTAACTCACGAATTTTCGTAATTATTTTGATGTCCATTGTATATTCTAATTACTGTATTGATGTTATTAGCCAAGAGAATGCACATAGTTTTGACAACACTGCGATGTAAACAGTGAGTTTATCACTTCTTGATTGAGTTTTCAAATAATAGCTAAGATGTTTGTGGCGCAGAAAATCCAATATTTCAATATTACGTAGCTGTTTCCAATAATGCGAGAAAGTATGTGCTGTTGTAGCATCACTAGTTTTGTAATCAAATTCTTCAGTTAAAATTGTTATTAGATGATAAAGGTCACTTTTTTATTTGATTCAAGCAGATATGGAAAAGATGTCAGATATCAGAAAACTTGCTGGGTATTGAATAAAGGGGAATGAAAAGCAAGGATTCTTACATTAATCCCTTTCGTGGAAGTTTAAATTTGTGTTTTGTACACTATAATTTTGAACTTCTTTGTACTTAGCTTCTGAGCAATAAATTGAGTCTGTCATTTCCAATAAGTCTCTTGTCCACTTTGTAAAACTTACGTGAAATCACGTTTTTCTTGTTAAATTTTGTTTTTCTTGTCTTACTAACTATGTCATAACGTTTTGGAATTGGCAGACTCAATTAACAAAAAGTTTCTGAAAACAGAATTGATTCACGTTTACCTGGCTTGTCATAAGAAGCAACAAGAGATAGAATTCAAAAAAGCTAAGAAACTCAGAGAAAAAAACAACCATCTATTCTAAAACGGATGAGCGGATGAAATATTGTAGACTTGAAAATCACATAAAAAGTGGCGTTATCTTTGTCAATGGTTTTATAACCAAAGTCATCTTTCAACGAACTAGACATTAATAGCAGTGGTGTAGGCTCAATGTATGCGAGTGATGTGTTACATCCCCTAGTTTTACATCACTTAAGAATATTTTCAGTAAAGTATTTAGTTTCTTCTGTATCTTCCTCATATTCTCTATTCCCTCTCGCCATTTACATGCGCGGTCTAATAGGCGTTAGTCCCCTCTGGAATCCCTGCTGGATGTGACTGGCCGAGAAACATCCCTTGAACGACCTCACTTCGTTGGCGGGGTCATTAAACTCACACCCATGCGCTGTGTGCAAGCTGCGTGGTTTCGGCCGCCGGTGATGTGACATTGCTTCTCACATCAAAGGCTTCTCATTGGCGTTTGTGTATCCCCTCCCAACAACTTTCCATACCCCCCTCCTCTGATGCAGTCATAATTCGACAGCACGCCTGGGAATCCCAGAAGTCACGTGCAACGACTGAGACCCGGGAGCGGGGGGCAGACGGCACGACTGTCTTTCTTTACAAGTCAAGCAAGTCTGCCAACTTTGCTTAAGCACATTTCAACCTGATTCAGTACAGCTGGGTAACTCGATGTGTGTTAGCAGGCCTGATAAAACAAGATCACACTCTTCATGTAAGAAAATGGTATGATCAGGTATGACAGAGACAATCCGTGAACTCGAAACGGTGCGTGCGATGTTATTTCGTTCGTCATGTGTGTCCTGCGTTCTAGGGTAAATGCTGTTTCCTACTTAATGTGCATTAAATAGACTACTTTGCCAGATTAGTGATGCGTTAAAGAGAATCGTGAATTCGAAATTGTAACGCAAAAGAATAAAACGTGTGTGAGTGTGAATGGACGCAAATGGCGAGCTCATCCAGTTCATTTGTGATAGTGGATGAATTATTTGTAGCAGGGAATAGCGGATGGTGAAATGTTTCTTTGTGTTATAGACAGGATTCGTGAAATACCGTGTAGTTCTTTCTCCTATTCCGAAAAACCTAAGGTAAATAGTGATGGAGAACTAAGACAACGCGAATAGATCTCGAGTTCAAACATTAGGAATGTATTTTTTTGTGGTTATTTTTTTAGTTTTATTGTCTTGTTTATGTAGTTAGTGCACGCAATGAGAAAATTATGATTTTGAAGGAAGATTCAGAAGGTATCTAATTTGCAACATAAACTTCTAAAATTCTTCAGAGTAATGTAGAATGACGTAGACTTTAAATATTTGGAATTATGCGTTCAACTGTAATATCATGATCGCATCCCCATATGTACTAGCCAGGAGACGCCACTGATTTAACAGACAACTACAATGGTATCTGGTAAATATGTTGATTCGATTCAAGTAGATATGGATATAGTTACATTATTATATTACACGTCTGTTCTTTGAAAAAGACATAAAACGAAAGAGAAAACAAAACTCACCGAAGTGCAATGACGGCCCGTGGATTTGTAAAGATCTCTATTCGCGCCCCCGCGTGGATCACGGGCACATCACAGCTGGCTTTGTTCACTGCGCACTACGTATCTGATTACCAACCAGTGTTATCCATCGCAATTTTATCTCTGGTTATCTAACAGTGACGCGGGGAATGTGCTCAAACATCGACTGAGGCCTTAAAAATGGACATTTAAATCCCTCTGCAGAAGCAATCTGACTCATTTATTTGCTCTCCTCGTCCCTTATCGTTCGACATAATCTCGCATTACAACGATAACGACTTTATTTCATTTTTAGCAGAAAACATTTTGGTTTAAACCAATGGTTTAAAATGGTTTTATTATTATTATATTATTATTATTATTATTATTATTATTATTATTATTATTCCAATACATCACGACTAAAGATGTTATGAGTCGGCTGAATATAAAATCTACTCCAGGTTGCAATCAGCTATACCTAAGGAGCAGATCTGGTGACTGTCGGTGCCTCACAAATGATATGTATATCTGATGAATACCGCGGAATTTTAGGTTTTAAAATATGCATTTTAGGTGCCTAAAAATGCCATTTTAGGTTCTTTCAGCATCTGTTAGGCTTTTTAAATGGTAGAATATGCACTAATAAAACTCGAAACCTACGCGAAAACTCATTTTTTGACCATTCATTATATTTCGCAATGATAGGAACATAAATCAATATTACGTAGAATCAGTGTTGAACATTTTGTGAAATAACTATTTATGAACAAGTTTGTTTATAGTTAGAAATATTCCTACCGTATTTTGCCTCACAATAAATTACTAATACATTCTCTAAGTTCTCAAGAGAAAATGAATGTTTCTTATCGGTCAAGATCACTTTGCTTTCGGGGAAATTCAATCGCTTAATCTTAGAAACGGAGGCAGCATCTCCACGAAGTCAGGAAGTAGTGGCATGGAGACTTTTATCGCAAGATCCTTGTCCGGTATATTCATTTCTCGCTCTCTTACAGGTGACAAAATGAGACAAGGGGATAAAAAGGTACAAGAGGACGAATGCAATTTAGGTTGTTAAAAGTAACTTAAAATTAATATCATCCTTGTCTGTTGTGCCGACACGAAATAAAAAAGGTAAAAGAAGCCATAGACAAAAGAAATTAGGCAAATTAGTCTCATTTTAGGTTTTTAAACGTAAAATAGGCACAAATAGGTATTAATGTTGAAATAGGCTCTTTTAGGCGCTACTAAACTGACGGGTTTTAGTTCAAATAAACTTAAAATGTATAAATAAAGCTTTATTTAGTACAAGGTACCAGGAAAAAATAAATTTTTATCTAAGTATACCATAAAGAAATATCAGCTCTTAAAAACAACGCAAGCACGAGTTCTTAATCACTGCGCACAACCACAGGGCCACGAGGCACACACATGGGCAGCACTCGTTCTGGCACGCGGAGCCTGCTCTCCGAGAAATTGAATCGGAGCTCGCGATTACAGCCACAGTGTAAGAAATATATCTTACACCGTGATTACAGTGCTCCTCCGGTTATCTCCGGTTGAACCGAATGAGGGAAAAAAACGTAATCGGAGGAACCGGAGGTCCGATTGGACTCGTTCACGTGGCGGAACCCTCTCCATTTACTGGCCCAGTCTGTGACGGATTAAGAAAAAGTATATTTGTATTTTGAAAATACAAAATACTATCAGAAAGTATTTTCGATACAAAATACAAATTACAAAAGTATCGAAAATACGTATTTTAAATACAATTATTTTCGATGCTGCCCAACTCTGCAGATCTGCCAGTGGAGGTAGCTACACACCCTGTCGTGTCTTTTCAAGTATTCGGTCTTTGCTAGGATTGGACAAGCTGAGACAATATGATCAATGGTTTCTACGTGTTCCTGGAAAATGCGGCATTTATCATCTTGGGAAATTTTGAGAACCACTTATCATACATTTAAAAAAATTATTTAATACGCCTGTAACAAGTAATGTACTTCAGCTTCCGGGTCAATGACCCCATCTTGATCAGGTTTTTGTCCAGTTTCCCTCATCCATTGAGCAAATGCTGAGATGGCCCCTTGTTTTGCTTCTGGACGTAAATGTAGCTTCTCTGTGCGCACGTTTTGTTGAGCACTCCTTTTGCTTGTAGTTCATTTACCGTTGAAACTGATTTTCTATAACTCGGGAACAAACATTTTTTAAATATTTTTATTTTTCTAAAATAATTATTTTCTAAATTCATTTTTTCGTTTTCTATTTTCGTTTTGTTTTTTAATTCGGGCCCTCAAGAAAATGTGCGCAGGTAAATCTCTTTCCCCACACGTCATATACAGTTTTTACTGTTTTTTGACAAATAAATAAATAAATCATAATGTCGTGTTTTCAAGGCCTGATCTTGGGCAGTTATTACAAATGCTTCCGATTCTGGCTTCATTCTTCCCCTTTTAAGCCACATACATGATGGATCTTTATTGATCTGTGCTCTGGCCATTCGTTTCAAATATTGTCCGTGGAGTGATTTGTCTCTCCACGGTTTCTTTAACATTTTTTGAGTCTCACATTTCATGTTAAGTAGCATCAGAAGTTCAGTGTCTCTGTCATTCTCCATCTTGCACAGTTTTCTTTCCAGTGCTTCTTGCTACACTAACAATGCCTCTGTTTCCCATTCTTCGGTCAGATTTCATGACCTGCCTCATTAGAGGGTCATCTTGATGGCTGACTACATACTTGCCCATCCCGACTATTGCGTTGTGCCAGGAGGCCTCAATTTGTCTGAGGCCTCTTCCTCCTTCCTTACGTGACACATAAAGTCTATGTATATCAGCTCGAGGGTGGGAAACATGATGCATTGTTAGCAGTTTTCTGGTTTTTCGATCCATGGTGCGAATTGTTTGCTCAGTCCAATTCACTAGTTCAAAACTGTATTCGGTTACAGGCACCGCCAAACTACCTATTGCTGATATTTTATTCCTGGAATTCAGAGCGGAGTGTAGGACCAGTCTCACTCTTCTGTAATACTCCCTGCGAATTCTTTTATTGTGTCATTCCAGATAGTCTCACATTCTTCAATTCCCAGATATTTGTAAGTCTTACCTGGCTCAAGATCTTGAATCACAGTGTGCTTCAACGCTCTCTAACGTTGTCAAGTTTGCCTCTTTTTAAATTGATTTTGCACACTTGTCAAGACCAAACTTCATGCAGATGTCATAGTTAAAGTCATTCACGACAGATAGCAATTTGGGAGAGAATCGCTTCATTCTTAGCAAACACTTTAAGATCATCCATGTAAAACAAATGTGATACTGGCCTTTCATCACGATGGAGCTTATAACCAAAGTTAGCTTAAGACAATTGTCTAGATAGTGGGATAAAACTAATGCAAAACAGCAGAGGGGATTGTAAATCTCTTTGAAAAATACCCATGTTGATCTGAATACTTCTGGTTTCTACTGGTTCCTTTCCGCTATGTATTAGTAATCTGGTACTCCACAACTTTGTACTAGCCTTGCAAAATTCAGTAAGTCTTGAATGAAATCGATATATCTCCAGGGTCTTCAAATCCAATCGTGCGGTACACTATCAAAGACATTTTGGTAGTCAATCCAAGCCATGCTCAAATTACTTTTTTGTTTCTTTACATCATTCAAGATTACTTTATTCAGTAGCAGGATTTCCTTACAGCCATAAGAGCCTTTACGACATCCTTTTTATTCAGCTGGCATCAGATGATTCTTCTCTAGATGTCTGTACATTTTGTCAGCTATGGATGCAGTTATAAGTTTGTGTAGTACTGGCAGACAAGTGATTGGCGTGTAGTTCTTCGCCAAAGAGCTGTCTCCCGCTTTGGGTAGCAAATACGTGATGCCGCGTGTGAACCATTCCGGGAGTTCCTTGGGTTTTCTAAAATTTTATTATCAGCCTTTGCTAGATGAGAATGTACGACTGTTAATTTCTTAATCCAATAAATCTGGATCATATCACTCCCGGGTAATTTTCAGTTTCCCATGTTCTTAATTGCTTGGAAGAGGTCTTCTTCCGAGAATTCGTGAACATCTTCCACTGTTTCCACAAGTTAATCGGCAGCATCAACTTCAGATTGAATCCAAGATGCGTCTTTGTTGTAGGATCTGCGCTTCTCCCAGATTCCTGCCCAAAATGCTTCGACGTCATCTTTTGAAGGAGTGACACCATTGCCATTAATTTTTTGAGTCAGATTGGGATAGAATCTCTTCGCGTCTGTTTCAAACAACACGGAAATCTATTCTACGTTCGTAACGTCTAATTCGTTGAGCCCATGCTTGAAGTTTCTCTTTTATCTTCTCAACTACGATTAGCCTGCTTGTATCATTTTCAAATCGGTATTTTTGTTCAACATTGAATACATTTCTTTGAACTTTAGTTCACGGCGCGATGGTGGATTGCGCAAAATTACTTCTCTAGGATATTCTGGGGAACTAGAGTACGTCCTCACAGCAATTTTATTTTCTGAAACTGGAATCACAGCGTGGATACTCCGTGTTCCCGGCACTATTTTCAGGCCTACGAAAATCCCGGTATTTAAAATTCGGCCTCTACTTCATGTTCCTCTTTGCTGGTAAAAATAAAATAAATTCCTTCCACATTACTCTTCGCCCAATCAAAAAGTTCCCTAGGGGTAGTAATACAGCTAAATTTTTCTAGCGTGGCCGCTGGGATTTGCTAGTAGAGGGGGAAGCTGAAAGTAGTGGGGAGGGAGCCAGGAGGCGGCGCTCGCTCGCGCCTGGCTCGTCTGCCCATACCAAAAATTTTAGTCTTCCTCACCGCATACGCTAGCGAACGGTCTTGGAAATTAATTGCTGTAGTGTCTTCGCTCGGTAATGGAGAGACACCAAATTCACGGGATGGCCTGGCTCTGTCCTCATCATCCATATGTTTTCCATTGTCGCTGATACCCGTTTCCTCACTATTAAAAGTAGTATCACTATCACCGGCTTTACTATCATTCGCGTCGTTACCTGTAAAAATAACGATTTCTGGATATGGTGCATTCAATCATTGTGCGGCAAATCACATTCTCATTGAAACTGTTGAGAGCAGATTCCACGTCCTTTTCTTCTCTTTATTAAGAGTAGAAAATGAACACGATTCTCCTGATTGAATATAATTAATTTCCTTATTAATTCTGTAAATAGGTATTTTCGAAACACCTGAAGCCGCAATTACCGCCTTAAGAACTGCTTTGATATTTTCAATACCTTCTTTAGCGTCTCTTCATAAATTGATATACGTACTTTGGCGACGACTTCACGCGTCTGACTGTGAAGGACGTCCTTATGCAAGTTGCTCTGAACAGGACACATTGCAATGATCACAACAAAATAATAATCACTTATACAGAACTTCATACAAATATCTGTACTCTGTTAGGGAAATGCAACTGAAAACTGGCACCTTGCGGAAACGAATAGTCAGGGTCAATGTTTACTCAACTGGAGTAGGGCTGTCAACACGTCCTGGGAAGGGACGCGCTCCCCCCTAAAGCGATAAGTTTAAGGAATGGACTCTTCCGGTAGCCCTGGGCGCTGACCTTGAGCGGCCACGCTAAAATAATATCACTGTGCAAGTTCCTTGAAGGCTTGCATAAGTTGCAAGTCTCTTTGATGGTTCCTCCTATACCGTCAGAGGGACCTTTTCCGTGGCTCGTGGCAAAAAAGTGCCCTTCGGTTGGGACTTGGAAATCCTCCTTGTGATACGCGACATTGCAGAAGTTCTTTCTGTTTTTATATTGACCTGCCGCGCCGTCACTAAAGTAATAAATTTTACTTATTTCAGAAAATTTCTGGAAAAGACAGGAGAGTAGTTTCTTCTGAAAAAGTGCACTGCCAGCAGCATCATGTACTAAATAATCAGAAATTATTGACACACACAGATGTTGCAATGGATTATCTTCACAATTTCTGTAATAAATAATAAATGGATGTATTGTTGCTTGAGATTTGTTCCAGTGGCAACCTTGAATCGAATCATGAATCACGAAACTATAATTTTTGGAGTGATCACCAATGACAATTAATTCTCCTGGTTGAACGGAGTTTTTCAATTGTTTTAAATATGATGATTGAACTCTCGCTATGAAGTTATGAACTTTGAATTTTTTAAGGTATGTGATAAAATTACTGACGAAATTTTCAGCATTTGCTTTAACCGTAATAATTTCGGCTCTGTCTGTTGTTGTCCACTTTTTGTAAATCATTTCTTCAACGAGGTTGTTTTTAAGTCTGAAATTTAATAACTCAGAAAGAGTTTCTGATTCTGGGCACACACTGCATTTATCAAGAAAGCGATTTGGAGAAGGACTTTCACAAACCAGCTTTTTAATGAAACAATCTATTGAGTTCCTTTGTGCATCATCTTGATGAATATGTTCCAAGTTCCATACACATCAATTTCGTGTTTTCGCATATTGTGCACATGCAAACATTGTGAGTGCCTGGTGATCCAGCTAAGACACATTGCTTTGGCCGCATGCCAGCGAAACTCGATAACCCGATTTTATAATTTGAGTGTTTTTTTTATTTCTCTGTATAGCTCTTTTAAATTCCCAAAAAGTAGCCGTTTTTCCTTTTTTTACTTTTTTACCCTTTTCTTTGACAGATTTTGTATCCTTCATGCCAGCCATTATCTTACTTATATCATCCTCTTGATAAAAACCTTCCACAAGATCTTTTACATCATAAGGAAGATTGCGCTGATATTTTCTGTCAGGGTAAGTCATGACACCCTTCTGATTTTGTGTTAATTTTGCCGTACGAGCTACATGAAGAGATACGCTAAATTCGACCATTATTTTTTTGTTCATTCCAGCTTTTTGGTAAACACGTTAAAATCATATATTTCTCAGTAGCTGTTTTCACATTTGAATTTTTTTCTTTGAATTGTGTTAACATTTCTTATCCATCATTGCTTTCTGTACTCACATGAAATAATTCAGAAACTGCTTTATTTACGGCACTTACCTTTCTCCTTGCGTACGATTTCTCTCGGGTTTGCTTTCGCAATGACAATGGTGATTGACCCAGAGGAATCAAAATGTTGTTCACATTACTGATTGTGGCTTCCTCTGCAACTCCTGGGGCTGCGTACTCCTCTTCACTTGATTTTTTCACTTCACTGTCTTCACAGAGTCACCAAGACCTGTATTGGGTATTTTGAATATTTTGAGACGACACAGATCGCTTATTGCTTCACCTACCACTAAACGCGATATTTTCTTCCGCATCGCCTCTGTTATCTTTCTCTTACTCACCCGACTTTTGTGCTTCTCAAGTCCGAATGGATTGCAGCATCAAAGCCTGTTAACGTATTCACAATCTTTGGCATTTTCTATCACGATGTATCACTGAACAGTAACACAAGAAAAGTAAGCTTGTAAACTGGTGTCAGGATCCCTTCGAAGGCATCGATGGATATCCCTAGGGTATGAACTTGGCGGTGCCTGCCTACGACCTTGCCTCACCCCTCGCTGGGCAAGGGCACGCCACTTTCAACCTTAAGAGCAATATGCGCGTATACTTTTTATTCAATAACTTACGCATTTTTTAAGATTCCATCGCGACAGTTTGCAGAATGGTTATTTATTGGTTCTTCTTGCAGTGTGTAAAAAATGAAAGAAAAAATTACTCTCGAAGAAAAATGTATTTGTTTAATTTATTAGCATTTTTTATTATAAACAAATATCTTCCTTAATATATCAATCCATAATATATTGCCAACTGCTTAAAATATAATCATTTGTCTTCAAAACAATGTGCCCGTTTTTGAAGTTTTATTCTTTTATGAACGTCATAATTATTTTCATTATTGAGTGCATTGTTTCATCGTCCATGTTTAACCCGTAATGTTGCTAAACTACTAAAGATATTAATTCTATACATTGTCTTTTAACTGTTCATTATTAGTAGATTAACATAATAAAATATGAAAAAAATCTGAGACTCACCGTCAGAAAACCTGAAATTTTGCATGGAATGACCCAGAAGCCTGATACCATAAAGACACAACAATGTCACGTAATTCACAGAAATTCGCGACTGCGGAACGGAATTCAATTGTTGTTTCCCTGCATTGACGATACTCCCTTAAAGAGCTAGCAATTTTTTATTTCCAATATTTGAAATTAAATTATTCCTTTAAAGAAGCCTGATACCCCGGACAATATAGAAGTGCTTTTCATAGGGCCATGATTAGAGAAGAGTATTCTAAAACCATGCAACAAATACTCTACTTATTATAAATGGTACAGTATTGGGTGCGAAAACTAAATATTTTCATGCAAATATCAACATAAATTAGACAATTATAAATCCTTTGCAAACAGCTATAATCAAGTCACAAGAATGACACGTAATTCACAGAAATTCGCGAGCGCGAAACGGAATTCCATTGTTGCATTCCCTGCATTATTGATACTCCCTTAATGAACTAGCAATGTTTATTTCAAATATTTCAGAATAAATAATTTCTGAAAGATAAATGTTGTAACAAAAGGTCGAATGTAAGAAACGAATAAAGAAATAATATACAAAATTGCAAATTCTAATTTACGACGCATCCCGTTGTCTGAAGCTCAGTAAATTTCCAGCGGGCTATTATGTTTGTCACGAAATTATAGAAAAATTACTAATTTCAAAAAATTAAGCATGACCTTATTTGAAGTTGAAGTTTTAATAAATACATTTCATTGAGAAAACCAGCTGCCATCTATCGCCACCCAAAGTACGTTTTTGACATTTTCCTCAATTTTTTCGGCTTCTTGATGGTATAGAACGGAAATATTATTTTTAGAATATTAAACAAGACAAAATCTCGTCGTAAATGGCAATTTTCTTTTAACATTTGTAGCCGTTTTTTAAGAAAATGGCGTTGTCACGCGCTACTAAAAACGCGAAATTTTAAGTTCTTTTACACAAAAAAATGTATGATTTTCAAAAAACTTCATTTGAAGTAATTGAAGCACATACACTCAGAAATATAATAATATTTACAAATTGCTGGTAACGTGCATATTAAAGATGTAAGAGATGTTAAAAAAATACATTTGTGTAATTTAACTTACGTCATATTAAAGAGTGCAATTAGCACAAACCGTCAAAAAGTTTGAAGAAAACATTTAGAGCCGTTTATGAGAAAATGGCGTTTTGAACGTTTCTGAAATGCGGAACATTGTGCTAGTTTTCATAGAAAACGGTTGTTTTCGAGAAACTTTACTTTTTAAAGTGGCAGATGCTGTTATGCCTCTGCATCCACTGCGGCGAGTGGCTCCTGCATCGGGAGATGGCATGGCCCACAGACTCTCCTGCGGGCTGGCCAACCCTTGCGCGTGCACCCCTACATTGTTGTTATCGTTGCATTGTTGCATTGTTGTTATTCCAGGGCAGGGCCGGGGCGGAGTTGATCCGGGTCGCGAATAAGAACTTATAGACAGGAATTCTCATGTGCAGCCCAGACCGACCGTATGAAGAATCCGGATTCCTTTCCGACCCCGGCTAGTGGGCCGGCGTATACTATGCCCCGGGCGGCCTGTGTGTGCCATCACTGCGAGTGCGCCTTGCGAAACAGCTCCCGTAGACGCCTCACAAGTGATGACGTGTTGGCTCGGCCCCAGTGGTGTAGCCGGGGGCGGGGGGCAGGGAGGAGGCGGCGCGCCCCGGGTGACACCATTTTAGGGGTGACACCAATTAAAATATTTTATAGTTGGAATTATGTAATTTCAATAATTTACTTAAAAATTTTATAAATTTATGGTTAGTTTTTGAGTTTATGAAAGTTCCAAATGATTATAGACAGTCTTAACGATAACATAGGCTACATTTATTATCATTTTATTGATTTTTCTCAATCCCATAATTTTAACTACAGAACCTAACTGGTGTTCGACATTAGTTCTGGAATCACTATATATAAAAATTTATCCTTCTATGAATTTTCAGCTTGAATGCAATCAGTTTTCACGAAGTTATGATTCTATTTTAACAAAATTTAATAAAAAATTCAAAAGTCGACCAGCTGATATTTCTAAGTTATCCCTCCCAGAATTCTTGAGACACAGGAACATTCATGTCCGTACTATCTACGAAGTAATAGTGGACTTGTCTAATGATTAATAAATTTTATAATCTATAAATTCATACTATGACATTGTATTATAATTAAAGGTCTGATGATGGAGACACACATAGTCTCCGAAACGCTGCCAAGATAATAAATATATGTTATCGTTAAGACTGTCTATAATCATTTGGAACTTTCATAAACTCAACAATTTACAAGAGACAGTCTATTTTTCAACTTGAATTATACTGCGATTTTTCTAGGAAGGACTCTCAAGATAACTCAAATCTCATCTTCGCGATGGAATATGTCCACGGCATTTCGCATCTTTCTCAGTCGTTCCGCTAGATTTCGCACGATCGCGACCGTATGAAGCAGTGCTTGCGATCAAGCGACTTCTACCGGCAAGACCGAGAAAAGACGCGAAATGCCTTGACATATTCCATCGCGAAGATGGGATTTGAGTTATCTTGAGAGTCCTTCCTAGAAAAATCGCAGTATATAGTTAGTTTTCTTAGTTTGAGTGATGCGACGGTGCGTGCCGAGGTGTTCCCTCCTGCCGCTGCAGTTGGGGCGGGCAGCGCTTCCGGCAGCGCAGGGCCATCCGCCGCATGCAGCAGCTCCGGGGCACATCCCATCGTCGTGCACCATCGCGATCTTTGCCAGAATAGGGCAAGCTGGACGAGATGAGTAATTGATTCTATTTGTTCCTGGCAAATGCGGCCTTTATCATCTTCGGGAATTTTGAGAACCTCTTTATCTTATGTGTTCTCAACGCCTGATCTTGGGCAGCTATTAGAACTGCTTCTGATTCTGGCTTCATCCTTTCCC
Organism: Acheta domesticus; assembly: GCA_031308135.1. Lineage (NCBI taxonomy): Eukaryota > Metazoa > Arthropoda > Insecta > Orthoptera > Gryllidae > Acheta > Acheta domesticus. The sequence continues at coordinate 22,379,361 of JAHLJT010005437.1, read as the reverse complement.
TTTTAAGCTACATAAATGATTGATCTCTTTATTGATCTGTGCTCGGTCCATTCTTTTTAAACTTTTGTCCATGGAGTGGTTGTCTATTCACGATTTCTTCAACATTTTTTGTCTCACATTTTAAGTAGCATCAGAAGTTCAGTGTCTGTTGTTGTTGTTGTTGTTGTTATTATTATTATTATTATTATTATTATTATTATTATTTTTACTACTATTGTTATTAGTAGTAGTACTAGTATTACATTCGCCTGGGGTCCTCCACTTTCTTGGGTCGGCATTGAAGTCCCTTACTTGTTGGTCGTAATGCAGCTATAATTTGTAGAGGTGCATTTATCACTGAATGATGTACACGAACCTGCGCGCACGTGTGTGTGTGTGTGTGGGGGGGGCTCATTTTCGAATCCGCCGGGGGCCTCAGAGGTTCTAGAAACGGCCCTGATTATGGTAACAAAACAAGAATTTCACGAGTTAAAATTACACAAAAGCATTTAATAAACAAGAAATGGGACTCGCAGCTGATCTTGTAGCAAACTGCTGTCACCAACTCTCGGCTTGTGGCCCCTCAAGGCATTTCGAGACATCGAATAACCTATTTCTACTGTGTGGAGATGCAGCCTAACCGGCCTCTTTCCTTTCTCGTCGCACATGGTGTGTCGCAACGCATTCCTTTGTGTAGTCTGTAGCTGGCCTATACTACGATTCTTAAATAGCTGACTCTCAAGGCCCGTCTTCACGATGGGAAATACCATGGCATTTAGCAACTTTCTTAAGCAATTGTTTAAGAACATTTCACCTTAAATTTCAAATATATTTTAAAATATTTGGATTTTTGACGAATAATTGTAAATGAATGTAAAAACTAAAAACTACTATAAAGAAGGAATGACATGAAAAATTATCCTTTCCATTCCAAAAAACTGATTATAAACTTTTCTCGGACGCGCCCCCCACGTGTGACAACGCGCCGTGAGAGTGTGGCCGCGCAGCTGCTCCGAAATCGAGCTGAAGTCAGCGCAACATCCGTCGCCGGCGACAAGTCAGCCCACGCAGCACGTCCGCGTATCGCATTCCTTTCAATACACACGACTGATATGAGGACGTTGGCCAACTGCTTTTCTGCGGTAAAGGAGCACGCTGTTTACTATGCTATAGCAGTGACCTGACCAGCTTGTGAAAAAAATTAATACTATTTATAACATTAATAACTAATCTTCAAAATAAAGCTTAATTTCTCGCTTATTGCTATATATTAATTTTTGATCCTTACGCTTCTATATGTAGCCTCAAGTTTCATTAAGCAAAAATCAAAACGAAACATTATCATTAATTTGATCAATCTACCTAGAACTCAGTGGCGTAGCGTGACTCACACGTTTGGGGATGCTCAACAATAACACACAAAATGTCACTATCAAGTACTTCGTCTAACAGGCGAACGCAACACAAGGCAGATACACTGGACTACTTCCACGATCTCGATTGCTTACGACGGTGTAGGCGCTTCCCACAAAATCCTCACAGCAGTCAGGGCTGCCGATGTCTTGAAAGCGAATTATACAATGGCTCAGCTTTAATTCTTATACGCGAATGGCAATAAGACCATTTGTTAATTTATACATTGCAGACTTAAATAATATGTAATCTATTTAAGAGATAATACAATTTCTTGGATATTAATTAAGAAATAGTAGTCAGGCACTATTTCTACAGTTTGTACCCATGACCAAGCGGGGACTCCCGAGTGAGAGAGAGAAAGATAATTTACTGAACGCCTGAAGTGTGCTGCGCTCTCGTGCACAAACGAGCTTCTTTCCGCAGTAGACGCTAGCGTAAAGCAGTCGGGTTTCTCATGGCCAGGGGTGAAGAGGGGAGAGGGGCACCTCGCCATCTGCGCATGCGTCATTGCTCGTCGCAATCTGGCGGCAGACGCTGAAGTATTTTAGCTTCCAACCAATCAGAGGCCAGCTTCAACAGCCCGCCGAATTCAATCATAGGAAATCAATTTTAAATTAATACAAAACGTGTTTCGCTCAACAGACCACTTGTAAGATTATCAATACAGTATTTAAGGTTCTTATATACGGGGATGCTCAGCATCTCAGCGTCCCCTGACGCTACGCCACTGCTAGAAATGTGGAAATTATGAACTTACCTTGTTTACTTGAATTGAAAACCCAATTACCAATGCACAAAATTTCTCCATCAGTAATTAATTGAAGTTACAGGTTTCGCGGGGAAGTAAGACACCATTGCCGTAGGGGCTTGGAGGCATTAACGTCAAGTTAACTCAGACATCAGCGCTCCTACAAAATAGTTCAGGCGCTCCAGTTACATAGCTCTGAAGCTCAGTTATGAGTCTATAAAAGCTCGCTCCCGGGCAATGCAACGAACGCGTCAATCTCTTATGTATTAAGTTGGGGTTAACACACCTCATTTTGAGATTGTATGCGCAGGCTCTCGCCAGTTGCTTCCGTATCGAGCGTAATGTTCACGTAATGTATATTTAATATAGCCGTTGTCTGGCTTTAATACATCGTATCTCGCTCGAATGTAATTTGTATTTCTTTGAGATTGTGCCCGACCCTTCAGGTGATTAAATCTGGATCGATACAGCTTACTCGCTGTATAATGTTGTTAAGCGGCTGATTTATGCCGCTTCTCTGAATTTTATTACTGTCTCCGACGTGGAGTGGCTACTCCGGTTCTTTGTTTCAAATATTACGGTTTATAGCCACTGAACAGGCCTCATTTCAGGAGGTCAAGAGCTGGGTAAGAGCCGATAATGGCTCACTGTTGTCTTGTGGATCGGAGTTGTAATATTGTATGCACTATATTTGTCGGTGTACGCCTCAGGACTAGTATTCACATGTATATGTTCGGTTTTATTGTTAGTGTTGAACAGGGGCGTGCGGTGATTACTTGGTATACCCCAGCTGCTCGCGGCCAACCAGATTCCCCCACTCAAACGCATACAAAGTAGTCGCGCAACAGGAGATTTTTTAACACAACCGTGAAACAATATTTAAAAAATAAAAAATTCCAACATTCAATATATCACTCTTACACAAGATATATTTTCATGCAAGAAAAAGTAAATTATCGTAACTTACAGAACAGGAAAATGAAGTCTGCTTTCTGCAAATGATGCTGCAATCAACGAAATGTAAAATCTATTCTTCTTTCATGACTAGCAAAATGCTGCATAGTTTTTTCGAAAAATGAATGTGTGTGTCTTATGTCCTCCAGTAGAGATGTTTCGATAGAGAGTAAGGCTAAATTGGTTAATCTCTTTTCACTTGTTCTGTTTCGAGCATAAGTTTTTATTCTTTTCAGAGCCGAAAACGATCTTTCTACAGATGCTGTTGATACAGGAATAGAACAAATCAGTGATACAAGGCGTGTAAGTTGTGGAAAGCATGTGGATAGCGACATGGAATTCAAAGTTTTCAGTAGTTCATATGGGCTTTTCTCTTGAAACTCTTCGGTGCAATAAAATACAGTAAGTTCATTGCGTAATCTTACTTCATCAAGATTACTCCCATAAGCTCCAAGCAAGCTAGAAAATTCCTTCTGGGGAAATTGTTTCCTGTATGTGTTATACTTGCTAATATCTTTTGATATTAATTCCAAGAACTGCAAATTTCCATAGTCTTGAAATCTAATCTCCAACTGCTTGTCCACATTATCAAAGATTTCGTAATATAGTCGCTTGTAATTTACATTGACTCTCCTAGATTCTTCGCCAACTTCTCTTATGGTTTCAGAATGTACACTTTCATACTCGCTTCTCATATCAGCTATATTTCTTCGTGTTTCTTTAATTTTTTGTCTACAGTAACCGATGTCATGTGCTTTTGTTTGGAGAATGTTGTACAATATTCCCGAGAACGAAAAGATTTTATCAAAAGTTCTCAACAAAAAGCAAAACAAAAAGTCAGATAAAATTGACAAATAACCACTAACAGGAGCCAATATATCATTTTCAACCTCGTCTTGGTTATTGAGCATAGTAGTGAATACATTCTGAAGATCATTTCTGTGCATATACACAGTGTTGACAAGTCGCTCTGTATAGTTCCATCTAGTTGGGCAAACAGATGGCAATCGTCTTTGTAGAAAATTGTCAAGAAATTTTGCTCGTTTTGGTGACCGCGAGAAGAAGGCAGCAATACCACTCAAATTACTAAAGAAAATTTTACATTCTCTGATGTTATTAACACTACGTGAAAGTACTAAATTCAATACATGCGCGTAGCAATGAATATAAACTGCCTGAGGATGAGTCTGTTTTATGAGGGCCTCGACGCCGTTCACATTTCCAGACATGGACGCTGCGCCGTCGTACGACTGAGCTATAAGCTTGTTATTACAGTCAAATTCTGTCAAGTACTCTCTTATAAGCTCTGCTATCGCCGCGGCGCTTCGGTTCGCACTTACATCACGAAATCCGATAAACCGTTCTTTTGTTTCACCACCGTAAACATATCGGAACACAATTGAAAACTGAGCAGTGTTGGAAACATCTGTTGTTTCATCTACCAACACAGAGACAAAATTAGCATTCGCTATTTCAGATTTAATTTCTTGCAACAGTGAATGAGATATGGAATCTATGAGATCATTTTGTATCCGATTGGATAACCCGCGGAATACTGTCGAAGTTTCCAAATGAGTCCTCAGGAGAGAGAATCATACTCTGCTGTGTAGTGCAGTAGTTCCACATAATTACCACGATTAAGTGACAATCTAGATTCGTCATGTCCTCTGAATGCTAATTCCTGTTTACTTAAGAAACATACGGCGTTTATGAACCTTTTGAGAAGCTCGCGATTTTGTCGCACTTTCTTATTGTGAAGAGATATTTCAGTTTGAAGTTGCTGGTCCAATTGCGTTTCAATACGAGCATGCCCGAATGATGCCAAAAGATACGAAGCTCTGATGTGTCCTACTGATAGTTCGTGTGCAGTTGCTGCTTTTGTGAAACTTCCTAAATTTTTATATCCCGATTTTGTCCATGAGGTATTCTGATCTTGACCAAAGAGCAAACAAGACCAACAAAACAAACAATTCAGTCTTTCACTGCCAGCTAGCCATTGATATTTTTCGTAGGCAGAACAAGTGAAATGTCTCGTAAATTTTTTTGTTATCTGCTGTAATTGTGCTAAGGCTGGTGTTGGCCTACCGTTTTCAATCACCTGCTTCTTCTCATGGAACTGCCTCGTTGAAAAAGGTCTCCTCAAAATATCATCAATTACACACTCACTGGAAGACATACTACACACAATAGTTCCAGAATACCTGTTAGATTTCACAAATCACGTATTAATACAGAGCGTAATTACTACAAATCTTCACGAAATACGAGAAAACACGACAATACGTCACTGCAATGGAACACCACTACGTCACACACTGCTCTGCCACGCACACTGATTCTCTAAGAAGAGTAACCTGGGCTACTCAAAAATTCGGGGATTTTTGGGTTTTGATCACGTGAGTAAGAACTACCTTACTCAGAAATATTAATAAAATCTCTACTTAAATTTTTGTTCACTGTTATTAACGCAAGAGAGAAATATATGCTCTATAATAATTTTATAAGTTACAAACTTCTCGACAAAGGGTACGGTAATTTATATTAACGAAATATGTCATTTAAAATAATTTTGCTTCGTGGTAGCACTGGCAGTAATGTGACTGGGTTGCTCTCATCTGCCCTCTAGCGGGGAGTACTGCAATCACGTTCGCCAGGAGACGCCTGGCCACGAAGCAAAGGGAAGGGGAGAAACGTCATCAATCCCCAGCTAGCTGAACAGGAGCATAGTATCGGCACGGTTCCCCCCTGCCCGTCGCGTGCCCCGGGCCCAGTGAAGTAGATGCGCGCGCAGCAGTCTTTCCCAGTGACGATGACAGAGCTGGGGCAGAGCCGAGAGGGCCCTTACAGCGCTCTTGAGGAAGAGCAATGGGCCGACCGAAAGATCGCAGTAGAGTATACAGTGGGTGCAATATTTTGATCACATGACATAGGGTACATTGTTCTCAAGATTCATTTAATTCTCATTATTGCTTACCCCAGCAGTGCTGGGGTTGCTGGCGTTGAATAACCAGTTCACTCTGACATATATTTTTCCCCTCAGCCAATTGTAAAGGCAGCCTTCGTGGACTGGAGGACAGCCTTGAATTGTTAATTATTCTGTATTGTTGTTGCAGGGATATTATGTCATTGTAGTCTCGTCGGTAATATTACAGCGGGCATACTGACAGCACCAGGGCCCGTGTCGTAATTGTCAGCTCAACAATCGAGCTTTGGCGGCCTTTGTGTGCATGTCCGGACTCGTGCTTACGCAGTTTGGTCAGCTGAGGGTTCATGTTCGACGAAAGTCGTGTTGTTGTATGTATGTGTGAGATAAGTGCACAATTGTGAATAGTTAATTATTGTAAGAAAGTAATGAAACAACCAGAAACAAGCATTTATTTTTTGTGCTAGTTTTAACTAGCTATAAATATGCTGAGCTCAGAAGTTCATAATATTGTATTTTTGTGGTGCAGAATAATATAATTATTTTTTGTTATTTAAAGAGGGTGTAACACTGCTCTGACAAATTTCTAATGTTGCACTTGTATTTTTCTGTAATATTCTTGCTGCTCACCTGAAGTGATGTTTGTAATTCAATAATTGATTGTAAAAGATACGTAATTTCTGTGTAATATACAATTTTCTCTTTTCAGGCTGTAACCTAAGAAGTTGTATATCATGTACGACGTACGTGTTAATAATTTGATGTTAAAAGCTTTGCCCTTTTTTTTCTAATAAATTGTAATTAATTCTGTTTCGAAATAACTTGGTGTTCTGTACGCACTTTGAAGGCTCTCCTGGCCCTGAGAGTACGTTTGAGTCAGTAACTTGCAAATTACCCTTCCAATGCGAAGATCCGATCCCCGGGACTTTTTATGTTAGTTCTGTCCAATCCTTCAGGTGCGTGTTCATTCCTGTAGATAATAAGTTAATAATTGATTGAATGAACTTACCTTTGATTAATCAACAATCAGTTGTTGTAATATATTAATGTGTCACGTAATATCGTGGTTGGCGACCGTGAATATTTTAGTAATTGATTAGAAATATAACAACCTGGGGCACGGAGGCAAATGGGACAAAGGGACATGGGGCAAAATGGGAGTACGGGAAATTGGACAAGGGACAAATGGGAGTAGGGTACAAAACGGAACTAGGGGGTCAAAACGGGAAAAGATGGACAAAAAGGGGGACAAACGGGGCACTGGCGCATGGGGAACAAATGGACGAATAGGGACAAAAAGGACATGGGCCAAGTGGGACAAAAGGGGCATTTATCCTATGAATTATTAACACTGGTAAAATCTAAACCCAGGAGTCCGCTAAAATATTTTAATGGACTCTCCAGCATTTTAGCGGCCGCTGCTGTGGACGCGTTTTTAAAGCGTTGTTTAGTTGCTAAGGAGCTAAGCGAGTGTTTAACGACGTAATTAACAAAAAGAAATATACTTTTAACAACGACTCGATTCGTCACGACATCCACTTTCTTTTTTATTAGATAATTTTCGCTGTAGGCTTATATGTGCATTATGTATACAAGAAAGTAAAAGATACTGTATTAAAATGTCGGAAAACAATTTTTAATTTGACCCTAAAATCTTCCCATTCCTGAGTCTCAAAACCCTAAAAATGTAACAATGAGGTTCTTGCAAGCTTTGCTTTGGTAACCTGCAGGATATAAATGTGGTTTTGGTATATCAATGAAATTGTAAAAATTATCCACAACTTTCTTTATTTCAATAAAACATTTAATTGGGCATTATAATCAGTTGATTGCAATTCAAATGTGGACCATAAAGTATCTCTTTTCATATTACACAATGATATAAACACAGTAAATATAAACATTTTAAAAATATAAACACTATTATTTTAAATATAAACATCATCTTTTTTCAAAAAATAAACTTTTTTTTAATGTACTATATATCTTCCAGTTTAGTGATAAAATTACTGGAAAATAAAATTTAAAAGCTATTATGGCATACACTTACACAAGATCTTCTTATGCATACAACAATACCATATTAAATATATCACAGAAAATATTTGATTATAAATGTACATTTTCATTGCAATATGTACATTTTTCTTTACCTTGGGGGAGAACTGACTATTACAAAGTATAGAAATAAAGAAATGACGTCATAAGGGACACTCTTTACCTATATTCCAAAACGAATTACAGCAATGAAAGGAAAATCAGTCAGAAAATAAGGCAGGAGCCGGATACAGTTGGATTGTTTTTTGCATGCTTATAGCACAACATCCTTTTTTGAAAGGTGTTACACGTAGCAAAATCTGGTTTTCCATTTCAAAAGAAAGTTTCTTGTACAATGTAAGAAAACTATCAGCAGAGTTGAAGATAATTTTAAAAGTATGCCATTTAACTGGTAGGTAGCATAAAAAAAACAGACATCCTGATGTGTCAGAATGAACTTGCAAAAATTTAATTATAGGTTGGTGTTCACATATATTCAAATAAGTGAAAGATGTTTTAATATTTCGAAGAAAAATTGGCAGATTTTCAGCAGTGCTCTAATGAAATGGCCTTCATTAATCCAAACAGAAAGAAAGTTCTTGCTGGTCATAGTGAAAGAAATATTTATTATCCAGGATTAGACAATAATGAGAAGCGAAGTTTGACTGTACTCATTAATGCTAATTGGGAGGGCATGTTCGCAGGGTAATATTTCGATACACCTGGGTACCCTCTCATGCAGCTGAGCATATAAAATGCTTAAAATGATTTATTGGAGAAGAGAAAATACTCAGAAGAAGAAAACAACATTTCGTTGAAAGACACATGTTTAAAAAAACCTTTGGAGTCAATGGGCAACAGGACGATCAGATAAACTAAATTATTTTTTGAGTACATTGGCTTGTCCTTTTTTTTTTTTTTTTTTTTATTTTTTTTTTTATTTTTTTTATTTTTTTTTTTATTTTTTTTATGGCTTAAAAGAAACATTGATCTCTCCATCATATTTTTTGTAGTTGCATTTGTCACTGGAGGTGAGCAGATGGTGCCAATGGGATTGTATTCTAATGACACTTACTTCATTCAACCTTTAGACATGGGCTTATTTCATTCTTCAAAACAAGCATGAAAATTAAAGCAAAGATTAAGGATGGAAAATGGTGACAAATGCCAAGGTTTTTGTACCACACTCAACTCAATACTTCAAGAAAATGAGAATCTCAAACTCTTGCAAACAGTTTTAAAAAGTACCTTGGGATTCCTCTGCTGTAAAGGTCCATCCAGCAGATTCTGCAGTAGAATTGTAGGTCCTACTGCAATGATACAGCCCATGAAGACAGATGCAAGAAAGCATGTAAAATGCTTAAAATCATTTATTGGAGAAGAGAAAGTAAAATACTTGGAAGAAGAAAACAAAATTCCATTGAAAGACACATGTAAAAAAAAAAAAAAAAAAAAAAAATTGTATTAAAACAAAACTCAGTGGAAGATGAACTTGGAGAGAAGCATTTGAGAGGAAATTCTCCCCCAAAACACTGATGTGTTACAACTGACTCGAACAAAGCGGCTAGCAAACATTTGCATGTGGGAGGAGCTTGAGTTGTCAAGAGCAAAGTGACAGTCACATCTGAGAATGAAACACGAAAAAGTTAGAGGTTATTCAAATCTATTTCTCTTGTTTAAAAATGTGTATTGTTCTTTGCATATGTCTTTTTGATTGTGCTGAGTAAACACTTATTTTAGTTCACAGAGAAAATAACATCTAATGACAAACTTTCTAATTATATTTGTCTCATAGACAGTATACCATATCTAGCATTGGGTACATGCATGAGAAACAAAAAATAACATTTTTTTTCTTGTGTCAGTTTTTAGAGTTCTTTAAATGTGTAATACCAAAATATTGACTACCTACTAAACAAAATAATAATCTGTCTCGAATGGGTTAAAGGATACTTTTTGCTGGAAAGAAAATATTACATGGGCATTTCATGGGCTAAATAACATCGAACTTGACATATTATGGCTAAAAAACAGTTCTTTGAACTTGACGTATTATCTGACTTATCTGCAGAAACAATCACACAAACCTGTAAAAAGAATTTTAGTAGGAACAGCAAACCATATTGAGTTTGTACTGACAACGGAACGAATTTCCAAAATAAAAGTATGGAAGAATATTCAAAGTCATGGGTTTTTGACTGACACATCAAAAAGGAGATAGAAAAGCTGAAGCTGAAATAAAGATCACAAAGATGATGGTCAAAAAAGCTAGTGGAACTAATGATGATATTTGGAACACCTCATTACACTGGAGAAATACTCCCAATAAAAATGGATCCAGCCTGGCTTAAAGAATTTGCTCTCGGAGGACTAGCACAGGAATTCCGTCTACAACAAAAAATCTACAGCCTGAGATTATTAAAGAAGTCTCATCATCAATCCTAAGAAAAGGAAGGAAGAGTAAAATATTATTATGATCAAAAAACAAAGAAATTGCTGGATTTAGAAGTGGGTTAGTCAGTAGTAGTACACCTTAATCCAGATAAAAATCATTTATGGGATAAAGAAATCATTCAAGAAAATATTAAAAAACAGTGTCGAAATCAACAACCAAAATTATATAAGAAACATTGTGCACTTAAAACCTTTTCCTAAGCAGTCATCCACAGTCACACTTTTGATAAACAATGAATCCATGTCATCTGTATTTAATAACACTTTGAAGAGAAAAGAAAAAAAAATGTGTACTTCCAATTGTACTAAATCAGGGAGTGGACAGACTTCAACTTAAATCTTCAATTCACTAATTTAAAGAGTGGACAAACTTCAACCTCAAGACCTTCAAGAAACATTTTTTTGCCTACTACATTTAAGGATTATGTTATTTACAAATAATTGAACGCTGATAGATAACTGAACTGTTTTATTAAAATGTTTTATTTCATTTATAAAAAAGGGAAGATGTTGTGTTGGTAATAAAGTTAGAGAGTAGCGGTTTGGAAAGTTGGCAGAGGGAGGAGGCAGGGCGGTGAGTAGAACGGCACTGAGTGAGGTGTGTGTATAGCGAGGTGTGTATGAGTGAGGAGAAATAAATGAATATTTGACTTCTTTATTATTATTTTTTTCAACATGTAAATGCAGAAGGAAATAATAAAAAATAAAAAGTGGACTCTCAGCAAGAGGTTATCTACAAAACAAAAGAAAACCTAGACATCTATTGCAAAAAAAAAAAAAAAAAGGAGAGGCAAAAACAGGCAGTCATCAAAGCAAATAACTAGATCTGGCAATTTTTTTGTGACAATGTGCAAAAGAGTGTGGAAGCTCTTAAAATCTATGAGAAGGGAAAACTGACAAGTCTGGATTGAGCTCCATAAGTATTGAAGAATGGAAACAATATTACTAGGGACTGGTGACTGAAAATAGAAATTAATTCATACAAAACTGTGAACCTAAGGAGAAATATTAAGAGGAAAATGAAGAACATGTTCCTCTAATTACAGCCAAAGAAGTAATAATGCCATTAATTAATGACGAATGGGAGGGCACCAGGTACAGGTGGAATAAACATGGAAAATATCGAAAAGCAGTTCATTCTATATTCTGTAAGAAAAGCATATGAAAAATGCCTAAGGGAATGAAAGCATTACAGGAATGGAAAATGAGAACAATCACATCAATCTATAAGTAGGGAAGACAACACTGATAGGCCTTACAAATACAAAAGTTGTAGTGCTCAATATTCCACAATAACATGATCTGCCAGGCTGGTTGATTGTAAATGAAGTGGTGAAAAATGCAAGCACAGTGTATAGTAAGTTATGTAAGTTCTTCAAAAATGTGAATACTGTAGATACCAGCAATGTGAGAGAGATCTGCATAGTAGGTATGGTTAGCATTTAACATTTTACAATATGCAGAATAGTTGAGGATAAACTTAATGCAAGTAATGAAACTGTTATTGCTCTGGATTATATAAATAAGCAGGGAAATGGTACACACCAGCCAAGCAATTCAATGATAGTGGAGCCTAAACATAAGGTAACAAACATGGAAAACAACGTAAAACATATTAACTCTATTAAATGCAACATATACCCGAATACCCCGTAGGAAGATAAGTCAAAAATGTAATACGGTCAGAGCAAGGGGTTATATTAAACAATTAATTTTTTATTTTATGCAACTAATTTATTACTTGCTCTCTTTCATTATCACTAAAAAAGCTAATAAAGCAATTTATCTCCTCCACAAGGCCTTCAACACAATCAGAAGCGAGGTATTCGCAACTTAATACGAAACTTACATTTTTCCTGTAATCCGAGTTCAGTTCACCAATTTGAAACCCTTTTGTTATCAAAGACATTAATTTGTTAGAACAAATCCAAACAAGGACGACATGTATACCTATAGACCTTAAAAATTTAAATTATGAACACAGAATAACTATACTAGGGCTTCCAACACTGATAACAAGAAGAGAGCGGGGTAATATGATAGAAACTTACAAGATTCTGAACGGATATTATAACTGTCATTTTGACATGTTCCATAGAACCCGTAGGTGTGTAAAAGTTAGAAGCATTTTCTTAATGTAATTTTACTTGCCCACAGAATAGCTAAACTTTTAATTGCAGTTCTTATTTATCTATTCACAATGATTTATTTATTAACAAACAATTATTTGTAGGGTTGCAATCCAGTGTTTGTAAATCTTAAACCTTAAAGGTTGAAATTTCTGAAAATTTAGAATTTTGTTCCAAATTAACTGTGAAGTGCAGTGTGTGTAAAAAAAAAGGTATCTCCACAAGTGTATACATCACCAAGAATGAAAGATGGAAGTTTTCAGAGGCCTCCATTTGAAATTAATTAAAATGTGCTGAATCGTTTCTATTTTTAAGAAGGGGCCATTCAGCTATACAAAGGTTTTCAGTGAATATGGGATTGATTACCATGGTGATTAAGACTATTCTGAAATATTACAGATTGATGAGGGACAAGCACTCAAATTAGGGCTTTTTCAAAAAAGTTCAGAAAACAAATTTTCAAAGAAGCAAAGAAGTGGTTTATAAAGCATTTATATAAGCCAATCCTTCATTAGAAAATTGAAGACATTTGTGTATCATAAGATGGCTCTTTCCACAAGCATGGACACACATTCAATTATAGAATAGGTATAGTTATAGATGTTTTGTCTGGGATTGTGTTGGACTATGAAATACTCTCAAAGTATTGTGTGTTTGTGTGTCTCACGTGCAGAAACTTTAGGAAGGGGAACTCATGTATTTGAAATATAGAGTAAAAATCACAAAAAAAGTGGGGAATTTCAACAAAATCCCTCTGGGTCATCAAATTCTGTAGAGAAAGATGCTGAAGAAATTGTGTGCTGTAGGTCTGTCCAGCAGAAAAGCATGTGATACACAGAAATGCTGTCAGATGGTGATGCTAAAAAGCATACTTACCTAAATGAAATTAAGTGTCAGAATGTCCGAAAACTGCATTTACATGTAAAATCTGCCCTCCTTTCTTCTTGTAATTTGTCAACAATTGAGGCATTCGGACGTAGGGAATAATTTCTGACATTTTGCAAAAGTAAAATTATTAACATTCCACATCCTTCTTGAAAATAAGAACATGGACTCTCTTTAAATCATGTTAGTTTTAAAGTCCAAAAATTATCAACGAAAATATATTCATACATTATGTTTCATTAGTTGTGTGCAGCACATTTCTATTACCTAATACGATCATTGCACTTTCGTAATTAACGTGAAATGTCAGCTACCTTTGTTTCCACCCAAACTCCTTAATTGTACTTATTGTAAATGTAAATATTTTAGTGGTTAGGCAGAAGAGCAGGCCTTATGGCCTGAGCCTCACCAGAAATAAAGACATTTTTATTATTATTATTATTATTATTACTATTATTATTATTATTATTATTATTTAATTAATGCATACAGCTCTCCTGGTATAACAGGAAAAAAAAGAAAAAGAAAAAAAAAAAAAAGAGAGAGAGAGAGAGAGAGAGAGAGAGAGAGAGAGAGAGAGAGAGAGAAACTGGAGATATGCAAAATGCAAAACTGACAAAATGCAGACACAAAATACTGGCAAAGCAGTGAACCCTCCTAACCCTTCTGAATCGTTATTAAATGACATAAACAATAAAATAGACAATCTCAGTGGAAGTGTAAATTAAATAAAAAAATACAATAGCTTTCCTAAGTAACAACTATGACGAAGTAATAGAAGAAATAAAGGACCTAAAGACTGTAAAAGAAGGAATGAAGAAGAAGATGGAAAAAATGGATAGTGTGATAGATAAAATGTATGATGTAGAACAGCAACTTTTGAGTAACAATATAGAAATCGATGGGATTAACCCTGGCACTGAACCAATCACATTGCAGGTTGCAGAAATAGTTAATAAAGTTTGTGGGGAAAAATTTGAGGGTGCAATTGAAAAAGTATCTACATGTAATAACAAAAAACACAACAAATTAAAAGTAATTGTAAAATTAAACTCCAGGGTGATAAGGGATAACATCTTAACCCTTTATAGGACATTGGTCGTTTTGTCGACCACATTTTCACTAGCGATCCTGGAGGTGGTATTAAAAACTTGATCATGCAAAGGGCTTTCTCTAGTTCTAATAAGTGTCCCTAGATAATGCGTTGCATGTTGGAAGCTGTTGTGGCAGTTTTAAACGGAAATCCTTTGAAAGTGGTCGTTAAAACGACCAGTGTCTGCTTAGCAGTCTGACGAAATCGTGCTCATTTTGTGACGATCTCTGACTTTTTTTTTCTCTTTTGCGTTTACATGTTTTTTGAGGCTTTTAAAGGTATGTAATCATTTCTTAAGTTCATCAAGGTTATATTTTGATATAAATTAGCCTTTTCATTATTTTCGCTAACTTGTTATTGGTAAACAAATTTTGATACTCGTCTATGTGGTTGACTAACCCTTCATTTCTTTCAAATAATATTTTCAGATGTATGACGGGAGAGCATATTATTTGGATACTGAAGAAGACATAAAAGAAATTCTCGAGTATTTGGCTGTTACAGACGAAATGGCAGAGGATTCAGACATAGGTGGTGATTCTGACGGTGAGGATGTCTTGCCGTTAGAATCACTGTGGTCTCACCTACTGTTCAGGTCTATGCTGGCAACCAAATTGATTGGAAATTTCTCATCCAAAAGCAAACCAGGATTTTCTCCAGCAATAAGAGGACCAGCCAGGAAAAAAGAAGGGAAAGTCGAGTAGTTGGAGTTTCCAATTCTATTAGAACTCAAAATGTAGAAGAGCATGTTCCAATAAAAGGAACGTCAAGGAGATGCGCTTACTGTAGCACTGCAAAGAATCCGAAAAGATCAAGTACGATCAAGTACGCTAAATGTCAAGTAGCTCTTTGCATTCCCTGTTTCGAGGATTTTCATAAATCTGTGTAAAATTGAAAAATTGTATACTTGTATTCATTAGTCACATAAGTATGATATTAACTTCAACGTTAATTTATAAACCTATGTTTTTTTTATGTGTAACAAATGTAACAATTTTCATAATATTTCCATTACGATTTTTTAGAATTATTAGTTTATTTTATTGACATTGCAAAACATAATGTGATCCAATGAAACAATTTGTTTTCATAAATATTCACTCTAAAATGTGGTTGATATATGAACCAGAGTGCGCTTCTGGAAAAATTGAAGCAATTAAAATTTCACCGGAAATGCACACTGGTCGATTTATTGACCACACTCCCACAAGAACATTTTCCATTTCAGCACATCTTTTGTGTCAAATATTTATCCTAAGGGTCAATACGTACACCTACACAGACTTTTGCCCTATAAAGGGTTAAACAACAACAACAACAACAAAAAAAAATAGAATACAAAACAAGGACCTTTTTATAAACAGAGATGAGCAATTTGTGTACATAAACGAAAATCTAATGCAGTATCATGCAAACTTACTATGAAAAGCAAAAAACAAGGCCAAGGATAAAAATTTCAAATTCTGCTGGGTTAAGGATGGAAGAATATTTATGAGGAAAAATGAGGGAAGCAATGCCATCAGAATAAAGCATGAGGAAGATTTAGACCAAAAAGGTCATTCAAAACCAATCATGGATTCTTCCTTTATAACAAATTTAGAGATTCAGGAAACCAAAATCTGTAATTACAGAGATGATTTTAATCGGTTAATAAATTCAAATAGTGAAAAATTTAAAATAATTCATATAAATTTCACATCGATAAGAAAGAACTGGGATGACTTTTGTGGAGTAGTAAGAGATAGTTTACCAAATACGGATGTGACCGTCATGAGTGAAACACGTGTCAAAAAGAATGAAGACCTTTCAGAATATCTTCTGCCAAATTTCAATAGATGCATAAAGATAAGAGAAGAGAAAGGCAGAGGAGGGATAACGCTTTTTGTAAAAGAAACTTATAAATTTGAACTTGTTGATTTGGCAAGTTATCAGTTTGAAGTAATAGCAGGAAACCTGGAAATTAATAACAAAGTGAAGGTAAGCATATATGCAGTTTACAGACCTCCAAACAAAAGTAAAACTCTGTTTCTTCAAGAACTAGATAAAATTTTAAACACAGATAAGAATGAGAACAAAATCATAATTGGGGATTGCAATATAGATATCTGCAATGATGAAAAAACTACAACTGATTACCTGGATACCTTGTTAAATCATAAGTTGGTGCATTGCATCAAAAAAGATATGAGAGTTGAGATAAGAAATGGTAAAGTAGTAAGCTCATGCATTGATCATATAACAGTAAGTGGAAACTCCAAAAACATAATCCCATACATCCTAGAATGTAAAATAACAGACCACTACGTGATAGGAATCTAATGTAATTACACTACCAAAAAGGCATTTCTGGACAAGTATTTATAAATGAAAATAAACTGCAGAATGAACTAATGAATATAAATGAATTGAGTCTTCAAAACTTAACAGAAAATAAATTGTATAGTGTAATAAAAAAATGTCTTTTGAGAAAGCTTTTGTCTCTAAAGAATCAAATCATAGTAGAAGAAAAGCAATACTGAAACCTTGGATAAACACTAAAATCAATGAACTGATAAAACAAAGGGATAATGTTTTTAAAAAATGGAAGAGGATTTCAGTTAATAATAAAGAATTAAAAGAAACAGCAAGAATAAATTATATATATATATATATATATATATATATATATATATATATATAAAAAAAAAAAAGAAATGAGATCACGAAAAGAATTCAGATGCAAAAGAAAGAATATTTTAGCAAGCTATTTGAAAATAGCAGACAAGACATTAAAAACACATGGAAAACTATAAATAAACTTCTTGGAGTACCAGAGAAAAAATCTTTAATGAAATCATAGTAAAAAATTTAGGAAAAAGTAACACAATTGATCATGTAGTAGAAAGATTTGCTATCACTTTTCAACAGCAAACGGATAACATTATACATAAGTGTAATCTAGAAGTCTTGCCAAAAATAAGAAAACCACAGTGTAACTCGTTTTTACTGCCAGAAATTACACTGGAGGAAACCAAGTTATTAATAAAAGGGATGGACAGCAATAAAGCTCCAGGAATCGACAACATAACAATAAAAGATATAAAACTTAATATTAATGCATTAGCACCAATTATCATGAAAATTATAAATTTGAGCATTAACAAGGTAACTTTTCCAGACAAAGAGAATCTATATATAAAAGAATCTATAATCAGACCAATTCATAAAGGAGATAATCTCTTTGTCTACGAAAATTACCGGCCAATTTCTATTCTAAATACAATCAGTAAAATATTCGAAAAATATATATCACAAAAATTGACTAACTTCTTGGAAAAATTTCAAATAATAGATAATAATCAATTTGCATACCAGAAACACAAAAGCACTACGGATCGATTGGAGAATTTAGTAGAAGAATTAAATGAAAAATTACACAAGGGATTTCATGTCATGGCATTAAGTATAGACTTGTCTAAAGCAAATGATGTGATTAACCATGAAAAAATGCTAGAAGCACTAGAAAGTATAGGAGTAAGAGGTAATGTGTTACAGCTATTTAGAAATTACCTTGAAGGGAGATCCTTTAAAGTAAAAATAGACAACACTTAAGGTAAAGGCACCAGTAGCTGACATGTCCCCAGTACCTGATATTTTCTAATAAAGTTGGTGTTTTTAAGATCTGTGTTGTTAGATTGGCAATGAAAATGGGAGTACTGGATTTGAGGACATTTTTTGATAGTTAAGTAGGCACCACTGTGATATCAGACCATCCTGTTGTGGAAAATTAAAAGTTGTACAGAAAGCTTGTTACTGCAGGTCATTTCTTGGCAAGAATCTTAAGGTACATGTGAGAGGTAAGGGAATGTTTGAACTATGTTAAATGAATAACCATTACATTCAGCTTCATGATATCATATGTAGTATTACAACATGGTTTGAATGAACTTATTTTGTAGATTAAAAATTGCAAAGTGTGTTTTTCATGGTTATACATGGTTATACATTCACTAGAATCAAATATTAGGCAATTTCCAGTAGCTGACATGGTTAGTCAGGCATACAGAATCACAATAATTGTCAATTCACTTATCTTATGGTTATACAATGAGATATTTACTACATATTGTTTATCCCTAGTGGGATATAAACATCTGTACCAAAAGCTGACACCTATGTCAGCTACTGGAGATGTTTGTCAAGTACTGGTTCTGTCAGCTTTTACATTTGTTCCAGGTTTTGTGGTAAACATGGGGAAGGATAAAAAAAAAAAAAAATGAAAATATTGAAATATGATGAGCATCAAATGATAGATGCATTAAAGGCGGTTAAAATGGCATGCCCTTGGCAAGAGCAAGTAGAGAATTCAATGTTCCACGAACAACACTCACGTATAAATTAAGTGGAAAGTATCCTGTGGAAAGAAAAATGTGACCAGCTTCCTATCTAACTCCCGAAACAGGAAATATTTTAATTAAGTGGATTGTAGACAGCCAAAAAATGGGATTCCCCATCAGTCGGTCTCACCTTACAGAAAGCGTGAGGAAATTGGTGATTGAAATGAATTTAAAAACACCTTTCAAAAATAATAAACCTGGAAAGAAATGACTGGAACTCTTCCTACAACGACATCCGGAAATAACACAAAGAATTCCACAAACTTTAACAACCCCTAGAAGTGCTGTCACTAAAGAAATGTTATTCTCTTGGTTTGAAGAAATTGAGCAGTACATTCATGAAAGAAAACTTGAAGATGTTCTATCAGATCCCACAAGAATATATAATGCGGATGAAACAGCTATTTTCTTATCTCCGCAGGGAGGTAAAGTTTTTGCTCAAAGAGAAGACAAAAGTGTTTACAAAGTGGGGAATGATGAGAAAGAGTGTCTTACTGTACTTTTTACTGCAAATGCTGCAGGAATGATGTGCCCACCAATGATTATATTCCAATATGAACGAGCATACATAACGTCAAGTATACCACAAGACTGGGGTGTTGGGCGGTCACCTTCAGGGTGGATATGTGGACCCACTTTCTTTGAATACATGACAAATATATTTTCTCCATGGTTGGACCAGAACAACATTTCAAGGCCAGTGGTGTTCTTCATTGATGGACATGTATCACATTTGACTCTGCATGTTTCTACATTCTGTGCTGAGAATGGTATCATATTAATCTGCCTCCTACCAAATTCAACCCACATTACCCAGCCAATGGATGTTGCTGTTTTCAAACCACTGAAGAATGCTTGGAAAAATTCTTTACAGCTCTTCAAAAGTGAAAATAATCTGGCATCCATCAAGAAGGAACATGCTGGAATAATTTTGAAAAAAACTTTGGAGAGTGTTTGTTTAAAATCTGCAATTTCAAATGGATTCAAAACCTGTGGACTCTTCCCATTTACAAAGGATGGTGTTGATTTGACCAAACTCATAAAAGTGACAAGAGAAGGTATTTCAGATAGACCCAGTGCACAAAATGCAGTCACAAATATGACTTCAGGAGCTGTAGAACATTTGAAATTTTTTGAATCCGTTGTAGAAGAGGGGAAAATTTCCAAATTTAAAGAAACTCTGGAAAAAAATATTGATTTGATTGGTCAGAGCCAGAATGTGATAAATCTCTTTTCATGTATTACAAGCGGCTTGTTTATTTATCCTCATTGACGCCTGAAAACAATTCAGATGGAAGTGACAGCGTTACATCGGATAATATGTCTCAATTCAACGTGATAGTTGCAAATAATGAGCTAATTAATTGTGAAGAGCCTGGGCCCTCTGGAATAAACTGTGTTGTTCACAGCACTCCTGTTAAGAATAATGAGAAAAATATTGCTCAAGAATGTAAAGAGACACTGCCATCGCCTTTTAAAAGATCACTTTGTTGGCCGGATGCTGATACTAGGAAAAAGAGATAAAATACCCTTTGTTGTCTCTTCAAATGCATATAAGAAATATTATGAGAAAAAGGCGATGAAAAAGAAGAAAGAAGAGGAAGAAAAACAAAAGAGGAAAGAAGAACATGAGAAAAAAAAAGAAATGAAAGATAACATGAAGAAAATTAAGAAAAGGAAGGAAAAGATTTTGTCAAGTTCTTCAGAAAATTCTGACAAAGAAATTTCTCTTTACAGTGACACTGAAAATGAAAATTCTGAAGATTATACAGGAGAGGAAGATCAGGAGAATGGTGAGAGAAGCAACAGTATTAAATCTGTGAAGCGTTTTGTGATTGTGAAATATGAAGAAGAATATTTTCCTGGACAAGTTCTGAAGATTGAAGATGATCAGTATTACGTCAAAGCAATGGCAATGAGCGGATACAACTGGAAATGGCCAACATCTGATGACATTTGTTGGTATGCAAAACACGATGTCATTCAAAGTATTAATGAGCCACAAAAAGTTAATGATCGTGGAACTTATCGTGAACCTGAAATTGAAAGCTTGAGGAACATGAAAATGAAGTGATTTACATGATCTTTTTAAAATTACTTTCTTAGCACCTATCATTTATTGTTTTTTGTAATTATTAATTAATGTTTTTTGTTTATTAAAAATTAAAATGTTCTTGTATAATAAAAAATGTAAAAATTCACTGTAATAATATGCTATTACTTGGTGTTCAGTGTAAATAAAAAAATTACCTTGGATCAGATTTTATTTATTTTTCTGCGATTTATCATGAAACTGTCAGGTACTGGTGAAAAGTAATGTCAGCAATTGGAGATGCTCGTGTCAGCTACTGGTTCAATTTTCTCTCCCCATAAAATTCTCATTTTCCAATTCAAAAAGAATATTTAACAAAATTTTAACCAATATTATGGACAATAATGGTATTCTGTACTTTAGGGATGAATCAATTTCACTGTTTGTATTAAAACAGAAATAAAACATTTAAATATTTAAAAAATATCTCCCTGAGGTGTCAGCTACTGGTGCCTTTACCTTACAGTGATACGAAATCTGTAAAAATGGGAATACCACAAGGAAGTTTCCTTGGCCCGATACTTTACTTAATATTTGTTAATGATTTAAATAATTATTTAGAAGATGGATCTTATTATGTATATGCTGATGACAAGATGCTTATAGCTACAAACAAAGATCAAAAGAGAGCAGAAAATGAGTTGCAAAAAAATTTGGAATATTCCAAAAATGGTGTCATGACAAAGGTCTTATGATTAATGAAAAAAAGACTAAAATACTGCACATCACAGCACCAAAAATTGTAAGAGCACAAGTTAAGATATTCTTTCACAAAGCAGACTGCATCCACAAGGATTTTAAAAACTGTCAATGCAATGGTATAATAAATTCTGTAAGCAAACTAAAGTATCTGGGCTAATTTTTGACCAACATTTGAGCTGGAGAGAGCACATTGTGGAATTAGGCAAAAAAATTAGAACATGTTTAGAATTAAAGATTTCGTATCTTACAAAATTTTCAAATTAGTTAAAACGTGAGAAAACTAAGTGCAGTCGGCACTGGCAATTGTTCAACAGCTTTCTACCTACTACCATGTTGGTTAAAGTACTATGAACCACCTTTTATGGACTCTATAAAAAAGGAATATTTGGTGCAAAATGACATGTGTATTCTAGAAACTGGGTTCATGTAACTGGTTTAAGTTGTTTCAGCAACACCTTTTTTTTGCACCTTTTTGCATGTATTTTCAGAACCTTCCCCCCCCCCCTTTTATGCCCGTATTTTGCACTTTAAAATCCTGTCCTTAGTTATGAATAATGTGATTAATGCAATGAGTTGCAAATATTCAATAATTTTCCAGCAATAACCTCTGAAGTTCCGACTCATATGCACCGTAATTAACAGATGCATTATCAGCACTATAAGCTATGACATTTTTTAATTCAAGGCTATTTTCAGCCAGCATGTGGCATACAGGTCATTCATTTCACATTCGACCAACAAAATTCCTGACAATCTCCAAATTACCTAAAAACACCATTTAACATTTGTTTTGTAGTAAAACTATGGAGGGAAGAAACAACAACAACCCCACCACCATGGAAGTGAATGTCCTCCAACCCATTCATTGGAGGTTATTTCCAATTGTTTTAAGAAGGGTGGGTTCAACCTGCAACTAGGAAGTGTTGCAGAGGAAAAAACTGATATGGAAGAATGGGGAGATTTTGGAAGCAGATATAACATTTCAAGAATATGTTACTGCAGATGGAGGAGAAGCAACTGCTGGCATATCTTCTCTTTCAGATCATTGCAACAAACAGAATGACGGTGATGATGTGGAAGATGACGATCATGAGAGTCCATCACTACCATCACATAGTGAAGCAGTTGTGATGATGGAGTCAGTGAGGAACTTTCTATTGAATAAAGGTACTTCAGAGTCTACAATGACTGCAATTAATTTTGCTGAAACAGAGTTACTGGAATGAGACACCACAGGTAATAGATGAGTATAATTTCCTATTTAATTTATATATTGTTCCTATTAGATTGTTTGGGTTTGAGAAGAAATTAATGTCGCAGGGTTTGTTTCGGATGTAGTTTTGAAGGAGGGCTTTATGCAAGTGTAGACAAAAGCAACGTGCTTCTTTGGTAAATCTAGCAACTGTGATTATCTTGATATGCCCTAACCTCCAAATGGTATTAACACATGAGGAAACTATTTTCATTACTAAGTGAGCCAACTGAATCACATCGAACCAATTGATCATTTGCTTACACACGGAAGTACGTCTCCCTTGAGGCGGAATCCAATTTCTGTAGGAAATTGGCTGTTTTACGGCAGTGATCCACGTTGGTTGTTGTTGATTTTAGTCTTGGCAAAATGAGTGAAAGATCTGAGGGCACTGCTGCGATATGTAAATATTGAAATAAACTCGCTTCTAAATGCAGTGTATTTTGTGTGAATTGCAAGTCATTGTATCATCCAAGCTGTTGTGGAAGAGTATGTATTAATATGAATTTAGAAGAATTCCAGTGTTGCTTGACTGAGACAAATATGGATACAAGCGAATTAATCTAGATCCTCAAATCTGAACTAGTAAAAACCACCAGAGAACAGAGTGAGAAGATAACCTCCTTGGAAAGAAAACTAACAGATAAACAGAAAGAAGGTTTTGATGGTATTAAAAATGATATTGGGAGGATTTCAGATACAATCCAAAATCTCACGGTGGAAGTGCGAGCATGCAAGAATGAACATAAACAATTAGAAGCAAAATATGATAAAATGGAGACCTCACACAACAATATAAACCAGAAAATTGAAGTCAGTATTGAGAAGGTTGATTCTATATGAAATTCTTCAACAACTGAGTCTCACCTTGGAATAATCAGAGAGATAGAAGAACATGACCTACGTAAAAGAAATGTCATCATATATGGGGTGAAAGAAGTGCATTCTACAGAAGCAAAGGAGTATAGCACTCATGATAAATAGGCAGTGGAAGATGCACTGTGCAAACTCAAGGTTGAGAGATTTGATGCAAACAATCATATCTTGCAAATAACAAGGCTGGGCAAATTCGTGCCGAGCAATCTTGAAAACTCTGTAAAATCTTGATTATTACAAAAACTGCAAATATTGCCAAAAATATTCTGAGGTGTAGTGGAAAGTTACCCCAAGGGCTGAGAGCAAACACAGATCAAACCCCTTTACAGAGAAAAGAGTTGAAGGAACTCAAAGAAAAATTGATTAATAGGCAGAAAATCAATCCAAATTTAATTATAAGATATATTGGAGGAAACCCACGGATTGTGCCCAGGCAGGGAATGATGAAATGCAGCAACAAGTCTAATGCCATCAAATTCAACAATTATGTACGCCAATATCTCATCTCTCACCCCAAAGATGGATGAATTTTTGCTGGAAGAGGAGGACGCCCAACCCAATACCATAATCATCACAGAATCTTGGCTGAAGCCAGGCATTCCTGACTCTATGATCAACAATCCCAGATATGCTATCTTCCATAATGATAGACTAAACAAGCATGGAGGTGGTGTTCTTATTTATGTTAGATTTTCAATTAATTCAACCACGATGAGTGCTGCCATGATAAGTGAACTCCACAACCCCCTTGTAGAAGATTTATGGTTAAACTTGGAAAGGCCAAACTTATAATTGCAGGTGTTTGTAGACCAGATCTAAGGCCTACACAATCAGACTTCACACTCTTTGAAAAAATTAGCAAGGATAGCAAACGTCGTGAGCCCATCTTAATTTTTGGTGACAACAGTAAACAGATGAGAAAGAAAAGAATACCTCATAAAAACTGTGGATCTAAATGCTTGGTTTGGCAACGAAGAAATAGATAAAATCACAGGAAGATAAGGAGAAAAAAAAATTAATAATAATAGCAGATTACTTACTGACTTCTGTGAACCCAACAACTTGAGAATAACCATTCCTATTTCAAGCATAAAGAAAAACATAAATTTCCGTAATAGACTACATCGTAGTAAATGAGGATATATTTGATAAAGAACACAACAGTTTTCAAAGGATGCAAATTGGACACAAACCACTACCAAGTGGAAACTAAACTGAAAGTCAATGCACAAGAAATTAAAAAGAAAAAGGGAAAAATTAAGACAACACCAAAGCTGAAAACCTACCTATTAAAAGAAGACGGCATCAGATACCTGTATTACTTGTGCACATTTTCTTGGGCCCTCGTTTCAGGATGAGAGGATGTGAGAGAAGTGGAATGGTTTTTACTTCAATGACAGGACTATTATAAAAATCTGTAACTTGTTTTTCGATGGCAAATAATTTTTACCATACAAGAACAAACATTTCTGATTTTCAGATTTGTCATCAATGATCATTGCTATCATTTTTGCTCAATTAAACAAATATAATAAGAGAAGTTATAGAGAATAGAAAAAAAAGTAATGAAAGAAAAAAAAAGTGGAAAGATTCACTCTACTACTCTCTAAAATAAATAATAAAAAACTAAAATAAGTAATCAAAGAAACAGCTGAAAACACTTTAGGATAACGAAAACCCCAAAACAAAAATGGATAAAAGGACCTGGAATAAAGAAATTCAGGATGTGATAATGAAGAGGAAAGCATACCATAAATTTCTGCAGTGAAACACTAAAAAGATCACACAGAGTGTAAGAGATGTAGAACAGAAAGAAGATTAACTAGGCAAATTAAAAGAGATAACTGGCACAAATTTGTAAAATCAATAGAGAGAGACATCACAGGCCCCCAGAGAATAGGTTATAAATCATAAAGAGGCTCCTGAAGAGAAATTGATAGAGTACCATGAGAAGTTATGGAGTAAACCAGACACAATAGACTCAAGGATGAGCAACACAGTAATTGAGGTTCAAGAAATACCATCACAGATATCCCAAGAAAAGCTGGAAAGGGTGCTAATAAAAGCTAAAAATAAGAGAAGTCAGGAGTGGATAAAATTTCCATGGAAGAAATACAATACGGCAGAGAAGAACTCAAGGCCAACATGATACAACTCTTCAATGAAGTCTGGGAAGAAAAATCAGCCCCAGAAGAATGGCAGACAAGAGTTGTTATAAATTTGCACAAGAAAGGAGCAAAAACAAATTGTAACAAATGTAAAGGGATAATGCTCCTACCCACAGCATCAAAATGTTTTGCCAACATACTAAGAAACAGAATGATCAAATACAGTCAAACATAAATGGGAAAGAACAGAATGGATTCAGAAGAGGAAGGAATACAAAAGATGCGATATTTGCATTACATACAATTGTTGCCAGGTGCATCGAAGAGAACATACTTCTATCAATCAGTTAATTTGAAAAGATTTTAATTTTAACAAAGTAATAAAAGATAATTTAAAGAGAGTTTCGATATTTTTCTGCACTGCACTATTGGATCTATAGTGCAGGGCAGAAGAAGATGAAATATTCTAATTTTGACACGACAATTGCAAAAACCTAGAGCTCCCAAAGACAAAATGAACCTAAAATCTGAAATGTGCACCTTCAAATTAGTTAGTAACAATTATTAATACAATACAATCAAATTTTGCTGACGTGTAATTAATCAAGTTTCTTCCTGGAGTGCATTCGTAAAATATGGGTTTTCAAGCTTGAACTTTGTGTGAAGTTCTTCTTGCAGTAGTTACATTGATAAGGTCTGTCACCAGTGTGGATACGCATATGCATTACTAAATGGCTTTTTTGTGTGAAGTTGTTCTTGCAAATGTCGCACTGATAAGGTTTGTCACCTGTGTGTGTGCGCATGTGTTTATCTAAAGAGTATTTTAGGGAGAATTTGTTCTTGCATACATTGCACTGATAAGGCTTCTCTCCTGTATGAGTTCGAATGTGTTTAAACAACTGTTCCTTTTGCTTGAAACTATTTCTGCATACACTGCATTCATAAGGCTTTTCATCCGTGTGGGTTTGCATGTGCTTGTACAAATTTGCTCTCTGTGTAAAGTTGTACTTGCAAATCTTACACTGGAAGGGCCTGTCACCTGTGTGAATGCGTGTGTGTATTACTAACATTCCCCTATGAGCAAACTTTTTCTTGCAAATGTCACACTGATAAGGCTTCTCACCTGTGTGGGTTTTCATGTGACTATTCAAATTGTCTCTATATGCAAAGTTCTTTGAGCACAAGGTACATTCATAAGGTCTCTCTCCAGTGTGGCTTCGCATGTGCTTCACTAACTGGAAACTTCGTGCAAAGCTCCTCTTACAAATGGTGCAGTGATGAGGTCTCTCGCCAGTGTGAGTGAACATGTGACTAACTAACAACCGTCTTTCTGCAAAGCTCTTCTTACAGATGGAGCATTCATGATATCTAAGCCCAGGGTGGGTTCCTATGTGCAGTATAGCATGCTCTTCCACTGAAAAGAACTTGTTGCATATGGGACACCGGAATGGTGTTGCCTCTGGATGTGTGCTCGTATGAGCGGCAGCCTGTTCTTCTGTGCAGAAGCGCATGCCGCAAACACAAACCAAGTCCACAGCAGGGATTCCCACTCGAGTCCGTAATTCACTGATGATCTCTGACTGGTCATGTTCTTCACCTGCTGACACAGATCATTTCACTATTAAAAAATTAATAATGAAGAAAACAAAGAATTGATTTCAGCAAATACACATTCTTTAGATCACAGTAGGCCAATCTCACAAATCTCTTTCAGTTTCTGATTAGGTTAACAGAATATTCGCTTCTAGGTTAACAGAAATGATGAGACTAAGCACAACTTTTGCATTCAATGACATTACAGAATCAATTGAAGAGGTCACCAGCAAAAGGTGTTAACTGACATTTTCGCCAAAAGTTACATTTCAATGGGACAGTCCATCAGACGTGACCCAGTAATTAAATAAATTAATCAAAATGTTAGGAAACAAAACAGTTGAAGATGCTATGGTAAGGTAGAAAGTGCTATTTATTTTAAGAAAATCCAAGAAACTGTATCATTAGTAGACCAGTGGGGAATAAATAAACACATTGTGAACATTTATTCAATAAAAGAGACAGAGAGAGAGATACAGAGAGGGAGAGAGACAGAGAGAGACACAGAGCGAGAGAGAGAGAGAGGCAGAGAGAGACAGAGAGAGATTAGAGTTTTGAAAAGAAGAAAATTATAAATATTATTATTCTGACTTTTTACTTTGAATTTATGGAAAAGAAGAAAGTGGTGACAATGTAGTTAATGACAATGTAGCATTAGTAAAATGTAAAAGGTATAGCAATTCTAACAAAAGAGAACACCTGCTTTTTGTTTTGAAAATGTGCAGTGAAAAAATGTAATGTAACAATGAATAAGTTCACACGGTTTCCTCATGTTCTTGGACGGGATGCATCATGTTGCAATGAGTTGGTAGATTTGAATAGAAAATTTTGTAACAAGTTTTGAGATTTTTAAAGGGTGAATATTAGTCTGGGAGTGTGGAAATCGAATTCCAGATAAAAATGGTATGGTAATGGAACCACTACGAACGTGGAAGCAGACATTTGGCAACATTCGGGGAAAATCTACCAGGAAAGTGATAAACTTTATTAAAATAAACCTTATGACCACACCAAGATTGTGCTTTAAATTTAGGGATAAATTAGAATGGTCATTCAAAGCAAATGAATCTCAAACAAAGTGCACTCATATGAATGTGATGTAACTAAATAAGTGTGAATGTGTCAATAATTTTTAAATTTGTAACAATAAATTGTTTTGTCGAAAGGGTAGATATTTATGTGTATTTATTGTTATGTAATGTATTCAATTGGAAATTGGGTTCACTGTATGTCATTTTGGCTGGAAGAGAAATCTGAAAGCAAATAAAATAATTGCTGACTTTGTATTCAGCAGCCATTGTTAAAATTTGTGTTTTTTTAGTAGATAGCCAAAAGTCATGTTATGGGGAAAGAATACTAGAAAGCGAGGTTCCCAATTAAACGATAATACTAATTGCTACCCTACATAGGGACAACTTTGCAAACCCACATATAAAATAAAATTTGCTCTGAAAAGAATGTAAACCAAATCAATATTGGAGTCGTGGCGGATCTGTGGCTGGGTATTTATAATTCAAGTATATGCCTGTTTCAACAAAGTGTGGAGTGAAAATAAATAAAAGTAGTCATAATTGTTGATATTGATTCGTAAGGTTATGTTTCTTCACAGTAGAAATATCAATATTTTCAAAAATATTTTTTGTGGTTTCGTACAATTAGGTTTTTTATCAGTTAGCACCTTTTGCTGGTGACCCCTTCAATTGTTAAACATTGTTTTCGATAAGGAGATGCTATGGTAATGTGAGTGACAAAGTGACAATAGCAGACAGTAAGTAAAATATTATGTTCAATGTAATTTGTTATTCTAATTTCATGTAAGTCTCTCTACACAGAGCCAAGGGGGTCTTATTAAAAATTGCTTTTATGTTGGCAGCAACCAGATCACTGGAAAACAAGTGAAGGGGACAACACTTACAGTATTTATTATGATTGTGGCAAGTATGCAACTTACATTTTCAATTTGCAAGCTTCCTACCAACATAATGTCTGTTATTAGCACTGTATTATTAGCAATTTACCTGTAATAATAATACATAACTTTCTGGTGCCCGGCGTGTTGCTACCGCAGAAGAAATAATTGAGGAAATATTCCTCTCCCCCCCCTCTTTTCCCCCTCTCTCCTTTTCTCCTCTTTCCCTTCCCCTCTGTCTTTTTCCTCCTCTCTCATTTTCCCCACTCTCTTTTCTTCCCCTCTGCGTCTCTTTTCTTCCCCTCTGCGTCTCTTTTCTTCCCCTCTGCGTCTCTTTTCTTCCCCTCTGCGTCTCTTTCTTCCCCTCTGCGTCTCTTTTCTTCCCCTCTGTGTCTCTTCTTCCCCTTTGTGTCTCTTTTCCCCCACTGACTCTCTTCTCCAGCTCTGTTTTCCCTCTTCTCTCTATTTCCCCCTCTCTCTATTTCTTTCTCTTTCTATTTACCCCTCTCTATTTTCTTCTCTTTCTATTTTCCCTCTCCTCTCATCATCTCGTGACACCTGCTCCTCATGTTCTCCTCGACCTCACCCCATGGCACAGGGCAACCCCCATGAAACAATGAAGCCCACATGAATTGGGAATTGCATTTAACTAAAGCGCCATCATGTGCTCTAGCACCATCTAGTAGAGTTACAATAATTGTACTATGCCTATGTTCTTTCTGCAAGTGCAAGCAATAAGTTGACGCATTTTTATTAGAATTGGATGCCTTGTATGGCAGCGCATTAAGCATGAACCAACAAACGTTGATTTTTACATATTAGATTAATTTTCTGTATAATTATTTTTCATTAAATTTCCCAATATTTTAATAGTTATTCTGCTATTCGGGCCGGAGATGAATCCAATAAATCAGAGATAATTAAAATTGGTCCAGACATTCTTGAGTTATAAATGGTTTAACCCAACTGTTTTATTTACTTAGATTGTGCACGTCCTTGGGTATAGAAGAATTCACGTAAGAAAAAGCAAAAGTGACAGCTCGCTAAACAAGTGAACATCACATGTAATTCAGAGAAGTATCCCTCCGCCGCGGCAGCTGTTCAGCCACGCCTCTTCGTAACCTCACTTTAAAGGGCTTGTTTATGGCTCCCGTGAAGAGAACTATATATATGCAGAAGTCTAAGAGTTTCGCTCATGTATATGCACGTACGCGAGTCCGCGAAATATTGAAATTTAATTACGCATGTGGAAAAATATATTAACATATTCTCATATGAAGTAAAAGAAAACTGCCACGAATGTAAATAGAAAGAAAAAATATTTTTCAGAGGACGTTCAAATACCTTTTCTTTGAGTCTCACAGCGCAGCAAAGGACCCGTGTATTTTTGTAATGAAGAGTGGTTTATTTATAATTACAACACCCCGATTTTCCATACTTAGTACAATTGCTCTCATAACTCAAATGTGACTTAATTGTTTTGTATGTCAAAAATGTTCTACAAGGCAATGCATTCCTTAACCTAGTATGTCTATTTTCATCTCTTATTTCTTGGATGAATAATAGGCACATCCTTTAAATTCACTCTTACTAATTAAAACATCTTATCAGTGAACGCTATCTTTTACTTGTATTCTTGCATCCTCAACTTAAGACTTTACTAAATTTTCTCCAGAATTGTTTCCTTTACAAGCATCCACTTAACAAATTAATATCTATTTTAAATTCTTAATTATCAATAGAACATATCTCAATAATATAAAATGAATAGATGGGTTTGAAAACTGTCCTATAAAAGTGAATAAAAAAGAAAAATTCACAAGAACATTTATTTATCACTTTGACCAATGGGGTGGAATTGCCATTACACTTGAGCTCCAAATGTAGATCCATCCCAGCATTTATGTATAATAATAATAATAATAATAATAATAATAATAATAATAATAATAATAACAATATTTATTTATTTTCACATAAGTTAATGAATGTAGTTCAAGCACACTAATAATGAAAACAAAATTAAAGAAATGGTACAGAAACAACACAATTTGTAAACGAAGTTTTACAAAACAGTATCCTATCATTATGGATAATTATATAATATATTTGTTGATACAAAGAAAACTGGCATAAATAATATACAAATTTAAAGAATAAAATCTACAAATACAATACACAACACAACTTTAAAATACAATCTACAAAAATAATACACATCTTTACAATACAATCTATAATATACACTATATATTTTTAAATGTATATTGTATGGTATTTGTAGATTGTATTTTGAAGTTGCATTGTGTATTGTATTTGTAGATTTTTATTCTTTAAATTTGTGTTTATATAAAATTTAATTATTTTCATGTGTCAGTAGAAGTTTCCTGGAACAAAAAGACAATAGTATTATAGTATTCGATTTAGTTAACTGTTAATTAGAATTCTGTTTTTTAGTTGAATATTTCCTCTCTTAAAGTACAATGGCTTGTCATTATTGGGGATCAAGAAAATACTTCCCTAGAAAATTAGTAATATCCAGTCTCAAAGGTACAATCTGAAAGATGGTCCAGGGCCAACTTCTTCATTCTCAGGCAACCAAATGTGGATCTATTGAAGATAAAGTGAAATGTAATAGACGACAAAATTTATAGTTTCATTAATTAAAATATATGGAAACTATACTACAACAGGATCATCTTTGTTATTTTACCCATAAATACAGTACAGTTCTGATTTTCCTGTACAATACTACTACAAAATAAATATACAGGACAAGTAATAAAATATAAATTATAACTTACCCTTTTCACACATCCCGTAAAACATTTTCCTGATGATGCCTTCGCCAAATTCGTCCACTTTGTCTATTACATATGCTCTTCGCCTCCTTATTTCCCAGGAGTTCTCAATTCACTGATGTCCTTTTTATAATACCTAAATAAACAGAATTCCTTCAGTTACACTTATATCAATTGCACAACAACAGCTATTAAAGTGTAATTATAATATAAAAACTTACTTCGTGACAGTACTTTTGCTCGAATTCAGCTATTCCATTATGAGGCTCACAACAGAACCGGATTCTAACCTTCCTTTCCTTTGCATTTCTCGGATTTTTCTCGCGAGAAATATAATATCCTCTTGTCGCTGGCGTGAACAAGGATTCTTCCTGCGACCACTCCGACGTTCCACGATTCGCAATGGTGTTATTTAAAAAATAAATAAAAACGCAAAGCACAGAACCGCGAAACGCTCACAATCAACACAAGAGCCAGGAAACACGTGCACCAGTACTCATCTTACATTCAAGACTCGGTTTTAAAATAAACATAATACTTATCACACAAAAAGTAAATTCCATATAATGTGTATAAAAAAAAGAAATTTTTACAGAAGAGCACATAGCACTGCACTTCCTAATTTCAATTATTTCTCGTGGCGCACTACATTTTCGGCGGACGAGGACATCACAAAAGGAAGCGTCGAAATCATTTACAAGTTAGCCAACTGCAAACGAACGAATCGAGGAAGGAGAGTTCAATGGGATCAAGGACACAACGACCACAGAACCTTCGGTTATGTTGCCAGCACTAGCTGTCAAAATTGCTTGTTCTTACATGAATCTCTCTTTAGGTGGGGGTGATACTGAGGAGCACCGGACCAGCAAAATGTAATTGAATGTTCAAAAAGATCTACAGTGTGAGGAATGTTTCTTTGAGGCCTTTGGCCTCAAAATTTTAGTTTTTAAGGCCCTAGAACGTTTCGTTTAGGATTTATTTAACAATGTAGATTCAGACTGTGTAGCGGGCTGCATTTGTCTAGTTTTTTATTCTTCAGCGCCATATTGTGCCATTTTTTTCTCGATATTTTATTAGTTAATTCTGTTATTCAGGATGGAGGTGGATCTAACAAAACAGAGATAATTAAAATTGGTTCAGTCGTTTTTGAGTTATAAATGGTGTAACTAACAAACTTTGTTTTATATATATATATATAGATTTCACCACATCTGACATCTGATGACAACTGGGTCTCATCTCAAAAATAAACTTGATTAAAGAATTTTGCATTAAATTGAAAGGCTTTAAGATCTACCACATTGTTCATCTAGATAAAGGAGGCCAAGGGAGAGAGTGCAATCAGGGATAATATAAATCATTATAAAGATTTTCTCATCTAAAGTAAAGAGATACACCTTAGCAGAGTAATAATCACATCTAGCAAATGAGATCTTAGAATTGATGCACTGTAAATCCCCCCCAGACACAACTTGAAATCAGAATACCACAATGTTAATCTAAAAAAACAATACATGCAAGCAGAGAGAGAGAGATTTACCAGATGACTACAAACAATTGCAATCAGCAATACTAACGAGATAACATATCAAAAATAATTAATTATTCCAGCTGAAATAAGAAATCCGGTCAGAGAAAAAAGAGCAGCAAGGGAAAAGTAACAAGAAACATGACACCCATTGAGACTGATTACTCTCTGAAGAAAGCCACAAAACGAGTCAAAAGACTGATCATATTAGTTCCCCCAATAAGAACAGGTCATGGAAACTTGACACAAGAGAATAAATATAAAAAAGTTTTTTTTGCAGACTACCTAGCAAAAGTCTTTTCAACAAATTA
Source organism: Acheta domesticus (assembly GCA_031308135.1). Lineage (NCBI taxonomy): Eukaryota > Metazoa > Arthropoda > Insecta > Orthoptera > Gryllidae > Acheta > Acheta domesticus. The sequence continues at coordinate 22,345,195 of JAHLJT010005437.1, read as the reverse complement.
AATACAGAATAACAACATGCTAAAATAAGCGCCATATTGTGTCTGAATCTAGTGGCAACAGTAAAATTTCTACACATCTATCGCTACCGCTCTGGCAGTGACACACTAACCCCACTTGTTCCTACCGCCGACTGCGAAGATTGAGCTATTATTCGTTCTCTTACAGGAAAAAATAAAAGTGCAACTGAAATTCATAGTGAGTTACGCAGTTTGTATGGAGAAGGGGTTATGTCAAGATCAATGGTTTCTCTGTGGCATCAGTCATTCATTGAAGGAAGAAAAACTACACATGATGAACAACAAAGCAGACGCCCTTCCACTTCCTGCGCTCTAATTGTTGTGGACAAGGATAGATTTGCTCATTGATACCAATCAGTGCCTTACACTTGATGAAATTCTTTTTCAGCTTCTTCCAAACATTGAAATAATCCACCAAACACTTCACAAAATCATTTCTGAGGATCTGCATCTGTCGAAAGTGTGTGCAAGATGGGATTCTTGCCTGCTTAGTCAAAACATTAGTCCATGACAATGCTCACCCACACACTGCTTGTGAGACTTGAGCATTGCTCGAACAGTTTCATGTGAGGTTTTCGGTCTTCCCCCATATTCTCCTGACCTCGCACCAAGTGACTTCCATCTTTTTCCACATTTTAAGTGACATCTCGGGAGAATATGTTTTGCAAATGAGAATTGAAACAAGAAGTGGGGAGATTGCTTGCCAGTTCAGCAAAAGGCTGATTATTTGGGTTAAAAAATCTGTTGTCACGGTACAAGAAATGTATTGAAATGCAAAGGGATTATGTAGAAAAATAATTAATGTATTTAATTTTCAAAAAATTCCCCTCTTCGATTTTCTAAAATGTTTTTTATTTTTGTTCTCGAAAAGGGTAACTTGCTTTTGAGATGGCCCTCATAAAAACAGATCCTTAAACAGTAGGAATAAGAGTTATGGGGATGTGTGAAAGATAGCAACATCAAGATAATACAAACATTTCAGAACAAAGTTTTCACGTGAAATGGCGAATGCACCATTGTGTTAGAAATGTTGATGCCCAACAGATCTTGGAATTCCAACAACAACAACACAACAAAGAAAAATAAAGAAATTAAAAGGTTCAAGAAGAAGCATGAAGATACACTTCACTTACATGAAAGACACAAATTCTTCAACGGCTGGAGACTCAATGTCTATTCCGAAGACTGAAGGGGACAAGAAAATTTTAACTTGTGAAGTGTTGTGACAAGAGCAGAGCAATAAGTGCAGGTGTCAGTGTCTTCTTTTAAACAAAAGAAGTAAAGACAATATGTCACTGGCAAAAATTTAGCTGATAATTATTTAGGTTTAAGAGCTATAAAAGACCAATTGATGGTTTTAACGTGTGGACACAATAGTGTTAAGTAAAAAAATAAGATTAAAACTTTCCTAGCCACCTGAGAGACATTTCACACAACTCAGTAATGATACAGCGAATGAAAATAACAGGCAAACCACAAAATTACAGGAAATGTTCATTCTAACCACCAATGTATATTAAATACAAAAGGCATAAATATTGAGACCTTCAATGAATAATTTTAGACTTAAATTCTTATTATTTTACAATTTGCTCAAGAAATTATCTAATGATTTATTGGAAAAAGCAAATCAATATTCAATTAAAATTCCTGGAATTTCCTTGACCAATGACCAAACTAGTAAAAATGGTAAAAAATATAAGCGTTCAACATACTTATTATGGAAAATTCATTAGAAGAAATAGTAACAGTTTGTGCCAATTACTGCAATAATGAAGTTAGTACAAATTATTGTCAGAGTAAATTTCAATAAAAATTGTTTTCCTTCTTCTGGGCGGTTTCTTAACCGCTACTTTGATCTTCCAGCACCTAATCTTCTTCTGCAATCTTCTCTGTTCTTCAAGGAATCAGGAGGTAATTTCCACTTCTCAATTGTCTTTCTGATCTGGTCATTCCACCCTGGTCTTCGTCTTCTTCATTTTCTCCTTTCACTTAAGTTACCGTTCCAATGATCTTTGGGGAGTCTTTTCTTCCATTCCATTTGCTGTACATGTCCAAAATGAGTTGTTTCTTTTCAATTTCCTCTATAATATCATGGTGCAAATTCAGTATTTCCTTAACCCATTTCCCTTCTATATATTGCTGTAGCTCTTCCGAGCAAATACGTTTTCAGGGCTCTCAATTTTCTTTTCTGTTATTCTGGAAGTTGCCATATTTCTGCTCCATACAATGTAACACTTTTAATCATACAATAAATAAAAATTTTCAAATCTGAATTACTATTACTATTGGTCTGACCCTTGGTGATGGCTGCCTTCCAGATAATTTGTTGCTATTTTAGCTGCTAAATATATCTAATCAAAACAAGATGCAATGATAATATTCAATTATTGTATAATAAATGCTGTGATTAAGCTGAGGTATTGTTTTTACTCACCAATTTCCTGCTCAAATGAATCACCAAATACGCTTATTGCTAGAGGGTCCTGCAAAAGCAACAAGAATTTAAAATAATTAACTCAACTGATAAGGAATTATAGAAAAAATTAACAATTGAAAAAAAAAAAGAAAAAAAAAAAAAGACCCACAAAACCTTACATGTGTGAGAAAAAGGTTTTAAGATAAACACGCATTTCTGGAATAAGCAAAAGTATGTTAAAGAGAGATATTAGAGAATACAACATGCAAATGGCGAACTATTATATTAAAACATACTAAGTCAGTGAAAGTTGTAAAAAAATTACTTGCACTAGTCAATATTGGTTACTCAATGTTAAAAGCAGAGTCCAATTTACACTAACCAGGAGAAAAGAAATCAACACAGTGGTAAAGCAATACTTTAAACATAAGCCAATCAACTAAACTGACAATAGGCTTTATCCCAAGTGAAACAGGTACTCAACATCAAAATTGAAGTCGAGGACATCTCCCAGAGAAGATGATACTGAATGAATTCCTGAAAGTATGCCAGAGACAACGTGCCGACACTCATACCACCATGACAACCAAGTGCTGTATGGGTCGAACTCAGGCAGAGGCATAACAGAGTACATGCCAAATTCATTTTAAAAACAAATTTTGCGATATGGTATAAAAAATTCCAGCATGCATATGTTTTTTTCTTTCTCTTTGGAATTGAAATTCAACTAATGATGCAACCAAAGCACATTGTATTGATTCTAAATGCCTCCCAATATTATACTTCTACATAAACAGCAAAAGTGTTTTCAACCAGCAAATTTTTTCCGTTCCAAGACCTGAAATCAGATCTCAAAATTAACGTACCAGCAATTATACCACTATGACACACTAGCACCGTGTGGGTCAAACAGAGCCATAAACTGTTAAATGCATGATACAAAAAAAACAGATATGATAGTACATACGTTTTACCAAGATGAGACGTGAAAAATTGTCAAAAAGTTTAAAATTCGAAAATTACAAACAGACACTTCTAGTTCATTTACTGTAATTATCAATATTTGTTATTTGAATGGCTTCACATGGTTTTCAATAAAATTTCTAGAATTCTCAAATATTTCCTGCAACAACAGAGAATTTTGACAAATAATATTCCCTGACCAGGACTTGAACCAGTGAAGCTTTCCTCGGAAGAGCTGCGCCAGTGCTGCGACCACCCTGACTATCCAAGGCACTTACACTTAAATTATAGTAATAAGTGTGTGGTGGTTTCATTTCTAGCATTAGCAAGCCATCCAGAGAATGTGAAAAAAATGTCCACTGAGAGCCCAAAGAACGTATCTGGGAAGATCATCATTCATAACAGAAAAACTAGTCCAAAAAAAAATAAAGAGATAGGAAAACTAAGTTCTGAGAGAGTCTGTGCCATTCTGTAGGACCACTAGTTTATTTATTTATTTGCCATCCCTTATTACACATGTGGAGAAGATTTAAAGAAAAAATTTGGAGCGGTTTCTGGGAAACAAAATTTTGCTAAATTTCAAATGCGATTCATGTAAAACTACTCGTTTCTTGAAAAAAGTGTACATGAACTTATTTATAGTGCTAATTTTGTATAACCCACTTTGTCTGATGCAAAAATCTCTATCTTAACTTATGGAGTTCTGAAATTGTTTTTTGCAATTTTCGAAAAATCGGAGATACAAACAAAAAATGATACCTACATCATTCTCTTAAACGTTCTTCATACTATTCAACAATAAAATTTAATCAAAAAATTTGGAGCAATTTTTTTGAAAAAACTGAAAATGTTCAGGCTTAACGTAAAGTACCCCCCAAAAATATCGGTTTCAAATTCCAGGAGCCTTGACGCTAGCCAAATCAATTGGGGAATATCAATTTTGAAGAAAATCGGCTGAACGGTTTAGGCACTAGCATTGACCACAGATGGACAGACAGTCATGCTGTCAATCAATTTTTCAGTATCAAGAAGCAACAAAACATGGATTTTGGCTATATCACGAGTTAGAGGATTCTTTTTTCTAAATTTAGCAATAGAATTTATCCACTTTTTCATTACCAGTTGCCAGCTGTAAGAGTTTTTCTGGCGAAAATTCGACGTTTTCCGGCCCACGATTACATAACTTTCTCGTCTTACGAAGTTTTCGTAAGGCGAGAAAGTAAAAATTAACATATTTCACCACGGTGGATACTAAACATCAATGTCACTCAATGGAAGAGGAGATGAAATAGAAAACTTTTGATCAATGCTTAAATGCAGCTATATACGTTTTCTGCTGCTGTGTGTATAAGTAAATAATACAATTTTTCTTAAAAATAATAAAATAATAAATTAATGCTTGGTAGACATAAGACAATGACAAAAATATGAAAAATTAAAACTTTGATTTCTCAACACTGTCAATATGATTCCTATTTCTGATTGAGATAATCAAGCTGATTAGATTTTGTGTACCTTCAGGCAAAATCTTTCATACTCTATTCACTTCCATGCATATATCTCTACTGCGTATTCTCCTGCAAACCAAAGATAAATGGCCAAGCATTTCACTATCGTTCTACACTTGAAATTATTAGAACCTGGATATTCTTACCTTCTTCCCCTTACTGTCTTCTTCTACATCCACCAAGGGCTCAAGAAACACAGCAGCGGGAGGCTCTAATTCTTCCTGCAGAGGAAATAATAATAATAATAATAATAATAATAATAATAATATATTTATGTCACATAAATGCAGAACAAGCCATGTATGCCGAGTCAGAATATGTACATAATCATACAATGTACAATACAGGTACATACTTCTAAATATTAAATACAAGACAGAACTTAAATTCAGTTCATTTCCTGAACTGAATACACTACAATACAATGCTAATTAATTTTATAAATGGTATTGTAAGAAGATTAAAATTGAAAAACAATACTAATAAAAAAGAAAAAAAAAGGGGGGGGGGGGAAAGAAGAAGAAGAAAAACAGAAGTCTTCATATGAGATTGTTGCCTGGACTGGGTCCATCCCTTACATCCAACCATTAGTTTGGGGGGTTTCAAAACATGTAACAGAATATGTAAACATTTTTAGTAGTAGTTTACATTGATGTAGATACACGTTTATGATGTATATGTTCTTGTTCTATTGTACTGTAGTATGTATGGTTTAATAGGAAAGCTTTCAGTTTATTTTTGAATGTGTGTATCGAGTTTAAGCTTTTAAATTCACTAGGGAGCTTGTAGTATAGTGTAATGCCTTCTATAAGGGCACTTTTTTGAAAGAGTGAAGTTTCACCATGTGGGACATGCAGGATTGGTAGTTGTTGGTTGTGGGTTTTTTTTTTTTTCTTTTTTTTTCTTTTCTTTTTTTTTTTTTTTTTGTGTGTATGTGTGTGTGTCTAGTGTCATAGTTAATAACAAAAGTCACTCAGCTAAGATACTTATCAATTCTTCATGCAAAAATATGATAACTATTTCATTTTCTTAAAGTGAAGAGTCGCAAAAATTTTTTTAGATGTTCATTTTAATCAGAGTATGGAAGACTGCATAAATGGTATATTCATAAATAATGATATTACCAAAACACTTACACTACAAATCAGTCAAACACGTTTTAGAAAATCAAAAGAAAAGTAGGAAAAAGAACTGAATCAGAAATGAATATTAAATTTTACTGAAGGCCAAAAATGAAAATGAAATTAAAGGTGATATAACAGCACCTACTTCCATGTTTTATATATAATGGTTTTGCAATTTAATATTGCAACATGAATCGTACTAATATTTTGTCCATCTTTTGAAAACATTCTTCGTCAAATCACAAAGAAGTTAAGGAGATTTGAAAAAAATACACATTATTAACTCACAGACACGTCAAGCAGTGGCAGAACAAATTCACACAAAATAAAGTCTTCAGTGCCTAACACATTCTTAGCAAATAGACCTAAAATATTGCACAAAGCGAATTACTGGTATTTTATATAGAATTTAACTTATTTCTCAGTTGTAATACTATAAAAAATTAATTTTTAAAGTATTTAAAAGATTTTAAAGATTCAAAAGCCTAAAGTCTTTCACCATGTCTACACTAATGGGTAACTGCAAACATTTTCTAATATCTTCAAATCTTAGAAGGTTCATTGTCACATTTAAAAACATTGTTGCTGTTGTTTTTGTATGCTCCTTGTTGTAGCTTTTACTATTATTATGACAAAAGGAAGGAAAATTGCTGAAACCTATGATACTTTCTGAAGAACATCAAGTCAACTGGGCTCAGCATGCCCGATTTTGTAAAGGCAAGGGTGAAAAGGAGGAAAATCCCTATTATCGTACTGTCAATTGCTCAATTGACAGTAGCTCTGTATTTACTAGACTTGAAATAGATTACTCCCTCAAAGCGATAACATTAATCATAAGCTATAAACTGATTAATACAAAATGTGCAGGGCCTCCGAGGCCACATTTATGCATCAAAGCATTAATAATGAAAATGGAACCGATTCCATAGAATTCAGAGCTATTGTGCCCTATTCTTACAAAAAAATTGAGGCAATTTTTGAGAAAATCTTGTTTACACATTTGTAGTCACCTATCATGATTTCATTTGCATTTAAGCAAAAACTATTAACTTTTTGAAAAGAAAACAAAAGAGCATGTGAAAAGATTTAAAGATTTATAATTTTACCAGCTTAGTGGTAAATAAGTTAGTTCAGAGCCACTGTGGTGGCTGACTGTGGAGATTCTAGGGTTCGAGTCCCAACAGTAGTGGATTTTCAGCCTAGCTTCAAATGCAACCGATGTCAGGAAGTTAATTCTAGTATTAATCATGCAACATTTCTTGAATGATGACATTGCTTCCCCCTCTCTAGCACAATAAACAATTGACAGCAAAAGCTCACAGCACACCCTGATGACAACATTCCTAATACATCTTCACTGGCAGAAAATAGAAACTATTTTTTGTTGAAGACTAGAAATTCTGTCCGTAATTTTCTCAAAAAAATCTAAAGAAATGATGTAGCAGTTGAAGATTCATCATAGGAGATACCGCGAACTCCTGAGAAAGTTAGAATGCAAATTATTGAGAAAGTTAGAATGCAAATTATTGAGAAAGTTGCAAAGGCATGGCAATTCTCCAGAGATTGACATTGCTTCATAAAATCTAGTGGCAAATTTCTCAACTAATATCCCCACTCCTCCCGCATATCTTCAATTTATCATTCAAGAAAAGCTGCGCAAGTAATAATCATCTCTTTGATCAGTAGTTTCACTTGGTTTCTCTGATCACTATCTGGTAAATTCAGTTTTTTTGAAAATTCAGTTTTTAATAAAATTTGGATCTGCAACATTTTTATAAATGAACTTCGCTCTATTTGAGAAAAAAATTGAGAAAATGATTTGAGTGAATTTCGATCCTGTTCTAGAGGCTTCTTGGAAAGCACCACTAAAAATTGAAAGAACTGTATCAAGTGTGGCCAGATTGATTGGGGGGCCGGGGGGGGCATAGATTTTGGATAAATCCTGCACAGTTTAGGTCCTTGGGTTGTCAATGGTCAGAAGTGCTGGGACAGATGAACTGACACAGAAAGACGATTACTCAGAGGGGATTGCCTTTTCAGAATCCTCAAATGTATTTCCATCAAAATCTCAACATTCCACATAAATAAAAATTAGAATTTTGCTAAAGAAAACCTAATATAAACAACTATGACATCTTTATAACTTTATTGCTACCAATATTATACTGGTTCCCAGTAATTCTTACCCCATCTTCAACATCATTCACTTCTTCATTCTTAATTATTCCATATTCTTGGACAGCTTCATCCTGAACCTCTTCATTTTGAATTGACACACTATCTTCGATTACTCCTCCATCTTTGTCCTGAACACCTTCATCCTCATCCACTAGTTCAGATTTCACAAACACAGCAACTGGAGATTCCAACTCCTGCTACACAAAGAAATAAACTTATCAGAAATACAAGTTCCCTTTCTTTGAGAACAAAACTATCTTTCTACATTTATTTCTACAGTTTGTAGATTCATATAGATACAAAATTAACATACAAGGAACATAAATTTCGCATCCTGCTGACACTCAGTCTGTCCATGAACCTGTTAACTATAATATAAACAATTACCACACTACTGCAGCATATTTTCAGAAATTACAGATAGAACAAATGAATTTTTAAAAAAAAAGCAAAAATACAAGGAAATAACTGAGATTTGCTCTACATTACATAAAACACTCCATGTTACATTTGCTCTACATAAAATTTCATAATGTCACTTTGACAGTAACAAATTTCGATATAACAACACAGCCATTTGGATCACAGTAGAACCCCTCATAATGGATCATGAGATATACAACCCCATTCCCCCTTTCTCCTTCCCTAGAATTCTAAACCCCTACTTGAGCCAACCCTTGCACATTGTTACAGAACTTCAATATAATATGGTATAATAAGTTGTCTTTGTATTATGAATTGTATGTATGTATATGAATATATACTACATGAAATCAATATAAATACTAGTACTTTATTGTAATGTTTATGTATTCATTTATTTGCATTTTTATTCCTCTTTTTTCAATGTTCCACTAATTATCTGACTTTTTTTAGTACCAACTATGTCCCGGTCCTGTGGACGATAGTTATGATGGGTCCTCCTGTATTTAACCACACTCTTAATACGTATTTTCTGCTTCAGGCTACTCTTATTCACATTTTTTAAATCTCTATTTCATCTAAAGTTCATTACCCACAAGTAAATTAATTACTTTGCAGACAATGAACATATCATTTCTTCTACTAATGTCAATTTTAGTTCCTGGAAGTGCAATTTTAGAAACACTTTTTACAAAAATTAAGTTACAAATATTCTGGACATAAGAGAATTCATTCAGTTTTGACTTCTCTAGGAAATGTTTTATGATAGACCTTATGTTATTATATCCAAAGAAAAATTCAGAAGAGTGTATTCTATCTTTTTTATTCATTTAATTACTTTCTTTTGAACACTACATAATGGTTTAATTTAATTTTTTTCAGCTACACCCCATGCATGTATACCGTATGTAGCCAGAGGCCCCTAATTCACAATCTTTAGAAAGGTTTAATATTAAATAATGTTTATCAACTAATAATAAATAAAAATAATATAGCATAATTTGGTAGCAACTTGAGCCATATGGTGATCCAATTCACGTTACAATTATTATGAATGACTAGATATTTTAAAACGATAACTCTCCTTAACTCACAGCAATGAAAAATGACAGCACCACAAGAATTAAGCATTTTCAAGCAACAATGAGTCAGTATGCTATTCATAAACATTTACATTAAGACTAAGAAAGTTTAGAAGATTCCATTCAGCTATCAATTTCAGGAGATACATCAGCACACAACTTAGCCTTCTGTTGTCAAAACAACAGAAACGTGTCATCAGCAAACAATGTAATTGGCAAAATCATACATACATCATCAATATATAATAAGTAGAGCCCAGAAGTTCAGACATTTATTTCACCTAAAATAGGCAGGCAAAAAAAGGCATTTATGGGGCTAAAGCAGAGGGGTAAAAGCAAGGAAATATTGAAAAAATCGCCATTTAAAAGAAATTGTTGTAAAAAATTAATAATTAAAATGATTCACATTTTATCCCAACTATAAAATTGACATTAGCACTTACATACTTGAAGAAGGAAACTACCTATTCTTTGTAATCTTCATTGCTCATGACCATTCGGTGTGATGACTACGAATTTACTTTGCTCGCGACGCTGTTTCTATGAAATGCTATTGTAGAATCCCATTTAAATCTTAAAATGGTATCAGTGAAAGAATTAAGACTTTGTCTCCTTCGCACTTGTGTAAATGCCAGAAGGGAAGAAAGAACAAGAAGGAACTGAGAAGGGTATATCAGGGCTAGATAGCTCTGTCCTCAAAAGGGATCAGAGATGGAAACATAAGATGAGATTTGCGAACAAAAAAATCTGTCAGCATCAATGAAAAATCAAAAATCTTTACTGGTATCATCTTTCTTTCCCTTTAAGATTTTTGACACAACCTGACACTGGAGTCTTCAAGCTCACAGAAAGACAATGCACATTTGTGCCTTCATGTTGCCCAGGTTTGCAGGTATGTTTTTATCTTGACAAAAATGGTTTCCAAGAGGGGGTGGAAAAAAAAGAAGAAAATAATGATGAAAATGGCATAAAAAGGCACAAATAAAGCAAATGCAAAAAATAGGCATTAGAAGCTAAAATAGACACAATGAAAATCTAAAACAACTCCAGAAGTACATTTAAGGGGAGTCCTATTGTTAAATGTCATAAAATCACATTAATAATAAAAAAGCACTTCTGAAACTTGGGCTCTAATAATAAGAGAAATAAAGGTAATAATATCATTCCTAGAGAGACACCACAAGTTAATAGTAGCTAACTGCTATTTACATAATTTGGTTTGACCACTTGCTTTCATCCATGGATATAACTTTCAATCAAATGAAAACTAATATCCCTAATACCATATTTATTGAGTTTGATTAATATTAATATTATTAGATTGAAAGTACCAAAAGCTTCAGTGTTGCTTTTGGAAATGAAACTGGAAGGAGTTATACCATAATGTCCTATTATAAAATCATCAAATTTGTTTTCCACTAATTTTTCAAAAAGGTTTGCACAATTGGCAATTAGGGAAATTGGTCATTATTTGTAGATCTAGTCCTCTCCATGGACCATATACAGGGCACAGCTGTATTTACAATGTAGATACGTAATACTTCCTTTACAGTCAAGCGATGAATCCACCTGTTGTCAGCCAACTTACCTCCTCTGTATCATTTTCATCTTTCACAGAGCCCTCCCAGTTGGTTTCAGACATTTCCTGTGAAAGAAAAAAATTTACATTAGTATTGGTATTTTGATAAATTCACAAGAGATCCTTGAAATTGCTTATTTTCTCTAAATAAGTATTTATTTATTTGATGTCAAAAACAGTGAATGACATTATACAGGGAGAAGTGTTTTCTGTATTAAACTTTCTGATTCACATCAAAGTGAATAAATAATATATAATATTACAGATTTTATAAAAACAAAAACTACTTCTGACGTGTCCTTTTCCCCAAAACATAAAAAATTAATTGACCGAAATTCTTATTAATAGCATTTGAAATATTCAAGACAAGACAAGGCCCTACACTGAATCTGTTACAAAGAGCTAACAGAAACGATTCTATGAGAGTATCACTACAGAAATCACAGAACATTGTAGGCATCCTGACATGTTTGTACCTGAATACATCACACCCATAATAATGTTGAAGGCATTTATCGTCATAAAAACAACTTTTTATACCTAAAGTATGAATGACAGAAAAAATTATTATATTAATATATAGTGTGATGTTAAATATCCTAATTGGGACCAGGTATTGTTTCGGATATTCAAAAATTCGCCTAATCGAACATTAAAACAGCAAGTGTACATATGATGCTGTGTGTATAAAGTTTCTTTAAGAGAGCATATCATTAAAATACTGCACTGCATATACAGAATCCTGTGGATAATAAACACTGGCTTACTACAGCACATAGTATATTACCCACAACACATAGCACATGGCATAGCATACACACAGCACAAACTCTGGCATACACACAGCGCATAACATTTATTGTAGTATTTGTCAAAGTTCACTGAAGTTAGACGATTAACTACAGTACAGTATGTTGTTAATATTTTATTGCTGTCAATCATATCAGGGGTCATTTTCAATATTCAGTACTACAAAAGAAAATGAATGCATATATAGTGTACCTAATTTTTAAAAAAAAATATTCAGAGAAAATATGAGTTCAGATATTTGACGCTTTGGATGATTGATGTTCGGATAATCGACGTCCCACTGTGATTATAAAATAGGGTAGTACAAAGGTTCAGAAAACTATAATATAATACTTAACAATATATTATATTGTTATTATAACAACTAAAAAAATTGACATTCAGCACCATGGCATGGCACATCTGACGACTGATTGGTGTTTCTGGGCACACTTACTGCTATGGTCATTAATCCCTTAATTGTCATTTCTCACAATGTGGTAGTGTTCCTCCCATACTGGACCGGGAAGCTCCAGCAACAACCTCTCTTCCCCCATACGTCATATACAGTTTTTACTGTTTTTTGACCACATAAATACATAAACCTACATGTCAGCTCATGGGGCTTCCCCTTCCTGGCAACTGCCCCCAGGGGGGCACCATCTGAGCTAGGGCAAGTCATCCTGCCACATGTCATGTACTGAAAGTAAGTAAAGGGCTGATCCCGACTGTATGGTACCCCTCGCTGTCACAGCCTAAGTTTCATTCACTGCACAGTTTGAATACTAGAGGCTTTTTTATAATGTGAATTGTGTATAAAGTGATTTCTTATAAAAGTGAGTTGGCAATTATGCGATGGATAGACTCAAGGTTGTTTATAGTGAGGGCAATTTTCATGGCTCGTAAAGTTTTGAGATGCCCTCATACGCTTTGTCCCCACTGCATTATAATGCCAAATTACTTTCATAGGCCCGAGCCTTGCTGTGACTTGTGATTTGGATCCAAGTGAGCGAAGCGAGAAAACTTACCTATGAAAGTAATTTGGCATTATAATGTGGCGGGGACAAAGCATGTGAGGGCGTCTCAAAACTTTACGAGCTATGAAAATTGCCTATCGATACGATATGTACGAATGTATTAAGGAAGCCGTGACAGCGAGGGGTACAGTACAGTCGGGATCAACTGTGTTAAGGTGTGTGTGTGTGTGTAATGGGAGAGAAGGCAACAAGAATAAGAAAAGAAAGACGGCATGCAATGCATGGCCTGTTTGTTCGGGTACTGCTCTGGCATTTGCCTGGTGTTTGTCACTGTGCAAAACTACTAATCAGAACTGCTGCCCACTAGAATTATCCTCCAGAGAGCACCTGAATTCATCCAAGCTCTTTAGCTAGTGCCAAAAAAGCCACCATCAGAATTTGAACCCTAGGACCCCCAGGTCAGAGTCGCTCTCGTGGCAAATGTACTTGATCTGAGCAAACTGTCATTCATCTTTTTCTCAGTTTTTGAAGGTAAATAAATAAAACTCACAGTTCTGGTGAACTGCTCTTGGTCCTCACGTTCTTCTTTAATCTAACAACAGAAAACTTTACTTATAATGCAAAGAAAATGAATAATTTATATCATATCAAGCTCTCACAAGCAAAAAATATTATACTACTTGGCACTTGATACTGATACATTCGAAGAGTTAATATAACACTAGGAGTTAATAAGATCAATACAACAGGCTTCACATTTTGTTTCTATATTTTTGGAATTTTCTTCCACGTCCGGCTTACTATTATGATATAAAAATAAAAACTTACGTTTTCCAATTTAAGGACATTGTTTGTTTCACACATTTCAACCAGATTTCCACACTCTCCGGGCGCGCCTAACCTCACTTGTTCAGCACAGGGGGCGATAAAGTGTTAAATATCTTGACAGCATTAAATTCTACCCTAATGCTGCTCTCACAGAGTCGGCCCGCCCAACTTTCACGTGGCATTGTTTATAACACGAAACTTCGAGAGCTGGTGAGGGTCGAACTATTGCCTCAAGGTCCCAGGCACAGAAAACCACGTTGTCTATGGGGTCACAGGTCCTGTCACAGGTCACTCACACCTGTTGCTATTCTGAGCAACGTCACGCAACGCCACAGAGAACCCACACCACTATGACCATGGCCGCCTTTAATAAAGGCCTCGCCCAGAAGCACTGGCAACATTGCATCTGTACTCCCTTACGTCCGGCTGCTCACCTCTCGTCCGTGCAGAATACATGGGAGTCAGTAACGTCAAATTATTTGGAGAGAGGATTCAATTAATGCTTATCCGTATTTTTGAAATATTATATCTGCAAATCACCAGTTTCATCATTGTTAACAATTTGCGCATCTTGTGTACATTAACCATCAACAAATCATTTCTCATTTTCAAGTTAGTTTCACTATATAGCGTAATATTTTACGCAGATCCTGTTGACATTTTAACTGTGGCAATATTTTTGTTTCCACAAATACAAAGACGTAGAACAATATAATTAATAGCGTGACCAAGAATACTCCCTTCTCTCTTTAAAAAAAATTTTGTGACTTCCATGAGTGGACAAAAAACTCAGTTTTCTGAAACTAAGATCTGCGAATATTTCAATAACTTGCCTTTTTGTCTGATGTGTAGAACTGACAGACCACCACGATTTAAAATGAAAAAATATGCCTGCTTACTTTCCAGTTCCTCAAAATGTATAATAATCTTGTGCATATCCCCAAAAACATATTTTCTGCAAATACGAACTATTTAAATAAACTAGGTAACTTTTCAAAGAACACTAAAATATCTTTATTAATAAGATTGCTGGTGACATAGATATTTGTAAATAATTTGTATAATTTATTTTTTCTTTGTATTTTATGTATTCCTGTAACTTTCTTTAGGTAGCTCTGATAATCGCTACGCGATCGAAAAGATCTTGAGTTTAAATATATATTTGATACCGCACGACACCTTTTATTTGTTTAATTAATTATTTTAAGTATCTTTAATTATATTGCAAGAATTGTAACTGATTGCAAATGCGGTAACACAAAGAAAGTAATTCTGAGTAGCGTTATTATTGCGTATAAACAAGGACTATCGATGTTATACATGAATGGACAATGGCTATACTCTCTAAGAACTCTTAGCAGTGCCTCAGGTGATGAAAGCAAGTAATTCATCTATTTTTCTCAGTTTTCACCGAAACGGCACGGATCGCACCCTTCAACACAGTGAAAACTAGCCTGGCTTCAGGACGTATGCGCGGTGTTGCCGTTTTTCTCTGGGCTAGGCCTTCTTGAAGGTGGCCATGCTATGACCCAACGCCAAGCTGGGCACCTGGCCACCTGTGTAAATTACTATTACTCGTTCACTTTACATTTGCAGACGGCAAAATTAGGAACTAATGTTGTTTTGAACACATAATCGAAAATACACGAGTGGTCCCGATGCCAATCAGCATCTGACCAATCAGCTGTCTCCGAAGGCAGCTCAAGCGCTACGGACACAGCTGACGAATTATGACTATCTGACAGTGAGCTGGAGTCGCGCCCTTAAATGGTTAAAGTAATATACAATAAAATATATCACAGCACACGCTATTCACAACATTCACGCACAATATTTTTATTTCTTCTTTGCACTTAATGGTTATATTCTTGCCCCACTGGGGTTGTGTGTGCTGCTCACCGCCATCTACATCATACTAAACAGTCAGTATCTACTGCAGACGCGCGTTTCTCATTCAGTCGGCGGTGACCTCATGTAAACAGATCGCAGCGCTCCGTCTGCAAATGTAAAGTGAACGAGTAATATGTGACTGCGAGAGCTGTGAGGCCCGTATACTCTCTGGTGAGGGCAGCACAAACGCCTGTGGGTGGCAAGTGTCAGAAGCTATGCCGCGAACCATTGTCTACATTTGAGTACAAATTTTATTTTACTATGTTGAAATCATTTTTCGTTGACGGTTTTCCTCAGTATTTAATGATTTTAAAATGTTTTTGTTTTGTATAGGTATACTTTCTCGAAGTGAGATGTTCTTTTTCTCTAAAAGAAAGTTGTATTTTCACGATAAGTTGTGTGCGGTAATGAACTGGGACAAAAGGGGCAGGAGAGACAGAAGTTGCTTTTTTTAAACCCTGAAATAGGGAATGTAAATTTATAGCAACATCAAAAGAAAAAGGAAAATTTAGTGAAATTGTAAAATGCCTTAGCTCTTTTACTATTTGTTTAAGAAAAATAATTTACAAAGCAAACTTTCGAAAGTTTTGGAAGAGGGAATGTTCAGATGGAATCTATTTGGAAAATGGGAATTTGCAGACGATCAGGTTTTAATTGCCAGAAATGAAACTAAACTCCAGAAAAATGCTCTTGAGTAATATCTTGGTAGATTACAACCTCAAAATCTCTATCACAAAAAAGTAATGGCTTTCTAAGACAAATTCCCCGTCAGATCAAAAATAGGTATTTACAATTCAACTTTGGAACAAGAAGACATTTCAACTACATTGGCAGCACTTAAGCTACGATTACGAGAACGACATTGATATCAAACTCCATCGTTTCTAACAAATGTGAGGCACAATTAGACGGAAGCTTGCGAAGAAGAAAAGAGAGACGCAACTAAAAATTTCCAACAAAAAATCCGTCCTCCCCCAATTCATAAACAGAATTCATTTCTCCATGCATCAGAAATAGCTTATAGCATTAAATTTGGATTAGAGATAAATCTATTTTCTATAATTTCTTGTGAATGAAAAAAGATTTCGTGCATGGGGCAACTTGCTCCAGCTGTCCCCCCCTTCTGAACGCACCTAATTCTTACTAATACCGATATAAAATAATGTAATATTCTCTCTCACCTTTGCAAGATGGACCACTTTATAGCTCCCCATCGACTGCATTACAAAGGAAGCAAATATCATGGTAAATAACACACGTGACAAGAAACCCAAACCACTTCGTTTGGGTATACCTAAAATATAGCCAAAAACTAACTAGTAATAAAGGACTAACTAGTAACTAGGAAATACTTATGCGCAACCAGGGCTTGCCACCCAACTCTTTCCCGTCAAACGTCGTGACGTCAGTATGGACATTCATTAGGCCTGCTTTGGGACAGTCAATGCCGCGAGCCACTGGTGAAAATACGATGTGTCGATCAGTGGCGGGCAGTGCCCCAACAAACTGTCTTTTATTGATTGATGATTCCGGGTACGTCAACTGCTAAGGTCGTTAGTCCCGTAAGTAAAGTGCATGTTTTTATCGCTGAGGTGGCAGTGACCTTCCCCCGCTGGATGACAAGTTTCGGCACCGACTTACCGTCGGCTTGCGGGGTTTTCCCCAAACAGATATCTCCCAGAGGCGGGGCACCGCTCCATCCGGGACAAGCTCTAAACTCCCAACCGACCTCCCGGCATGTGTGGTATGGTGTTGTGCGTGTGTGTAAGTAAGGAGTGAGGATAGGACAATGAAGACGTGGTCGGTGGCTCATTTGTTACGGTACTACTCCAGTATTCACCACGGCAAACTACTGACGGGGCAGTCATGCCGCTAGAATTCTCCTCCAGACAGCGGACTGAACTCGACCTTGCTACCTATAGTGCGATTTTTATAACTTTGTCCCTCGAGGCCCATCTTCACGTTGGAATATATCACGGTATTTCGCGTCTTTCTCAGTCGTGCCGGTAGAAAGACAGAGGGAAAAAGAGAGCGACAGAGAGGGAAAAGAGAGACACCGAAGGAAAAAGAAAGAGACGCTGAGGGAAAAAGAGAAAGATACAGATGGAAAAAGAGAGAGAGAGAGAGGGAAAAAGAGAGAGGGAAAAAGAGAGAGACACAGAGGGAAAAAGAGACACAGAGAGGGAAAAAGAGGGACAGACAGTGGGAAAAAGAGACACAGGGTGCGGAAAATGAGAGAGGGAGGAAAAGACAGAGAGAGGGTAAAGAAGGAGAGGGGAAAGAGGGAGACGAAAAAGAAGGTGAGGGGGGAAATAGGTAGAGGGGGGAAAAGAGGTAGAGAGGGAAAAGAGGGAGAGGGAAAAGAGAGTGGAGAAAGAAAGGGAGAGAGGAATATTTTCACAATTATTTTTTTCTGCAGCAGCAACGCGCCGGGTACCAGCTAGTATATAATAAAACGTAAGCAATTCATGTAAATGAATAAGAGCAATTATACTTACATAATTGTACTTACTTACATAATTGTATGCATAGTGTCTGGTCAGGTATATTCTCCTCCCGGAAACGTGGTTCTGGCTTTGATGTCCAATGGGCGCTCGAGTTTTGTAGTAGTTATGCATTGAGGCAATTGACGGTAATAGAATTCTTGCAAAATAAATAAGAGCTTGGCTTCGAAAATACGGTGATCGTACTCCAGCACTTTGCAATAAGCATCATTATTTGGACACATTTTATTCAAATAAAACTACTTTATTTTGAAAATTTCATTACCCTGGTGTATATTACAAAAATGAAATATCTCGTTGGGCGAGCTCTCGTTGGGCGCACTTCGATTTCAAAATTATTTCACAAACATCAGCATTGCTGCAATATTTTGAATACTAGTTGAATGTGGCGTTGCCGACGCTGTAAACGATATTAAAAGTTTTAATGTGTTGAACATTTCTAAATATCATGCATAGCTTTATTCAAATCAATTCTTACAGTACCTGGCATTGGACGTACAACTCAATCGTAGTAACTGTTAATGTTATACTCCCGTTCAAAAATTCCTAACATCCAACGGCCTTGGATGTTACCTCAATAGGAGTCGTCCATAAATTTCGTGACGTAGAGGGGGAGGGAGATTTGAGTCAGAGTTACTCTGCGTTGCACAAGGGTTAGTTTATTGTTACATTAATGTAATAAACAGTAATAATATAATTAGTTTATTGTTACAATATATATATATATATATATATATATATATATATATATATATATATACACATACATATACATACATACACACATTTTTCAACGTAAGCTGAAATAAATCCTGTTTTAAACTCATACTAAAATATTAACTATTTGTTTTAAAACTTGAAAATTAAAGGTATTAGATGTAAATTGTTACAATGAATGGAAATAATTTTTCGTCAATTCAACAATAAATTATTGAATCTGTAAGATTTCGAAGAAAATATTCAATACTGACATGCAGTACATTCTAGAATCTATTTACATTGACACAGGAGACTCGCGGTAAGACTTTGTAACAATTTATATGTAATACATTCAAGAAATGTAAATAGTTACAATAAATTATGTCATGTTTCGGAATGGTTCATTAATCAATGTAATTTTTTATATGTGTCTTGCGTAAATTATTGTCTTATCAGTGCCGATTTTTTTCGGCTCTGATATTATTTTCGGCAATTATGTTTCTAAATAAAATAATGCAGTACTATGAGTCCGTCTCTTAGTTGAATTTAATTGTGTTATCAACATATTTATTTATATGTTATATTTTTCAAAATATCCTATTTAGCTTCAAATTTATCGTGAGACATCTTAAAGAACTAAAATAATTTTTCATTTTCCATCAGGTCGCGATAAAATATTCGAAATTCTCCTTTTGTCGTTATTTTATTTAGAAGAGAATTTGGACTTCTTTCGATTCCTTGCCTAATTTCCTTTTTCTACTGTTGAAAATGAACGCAATGTGTTTGCTTCTTTATTTGCATTATAGCGCCGCCGCGCACAATGCGAGACACGGAGCAAGGAGTCAAGCTGCCACAGGAACTGTCAGCAGTGTCCGGTCCCGCCCGTCCGTGCTGTACCGATCAAAAGTGCACGCGTAGCTTTAGGCGTCATTCAGGACGGTGTGCGCGCGGCTTGTGGTAAAAAATTTCCTTCTCTCCTTCCTTCTCTCACAACTCGTCCCCAATCTTATTGTTAGGTGTAGTCAGCATCGCCAACTATTAATTCCGACTTAAATGATAATAAATTTTAATACAAATTGAATACACAACAACACAAAATGAATACAAATTGTTTTTATTATGCTATAATTTATTTTCACATTTTGCATTTACCAAGTCGCAAGTGATACGTAATTATTTAGGGGGGTTCAAGCGCGCGTTACGAGTGCGATACAGGGGGGAGAGGAGGTATTGCAAATTCTTCAAAATTGGGTTAGGTAAATTATGGACGGTCCCATACGGGATATGAACTGATAATATTGCAATTTCAAAATTGTAATCGCCGTAAAAAGGTACTTGCAGATATGGATGATGCTAATAGTTAAAGTACAGCTACAGTTTTATGCGTGTGTCGATAATATGAACAAAATGCACATAAAAATCATTTGTAAGATGTTCTTCAGCGTTATTCTTTAATGATAATGTGAGATCATTCTCAATTAGTTCCGAAACTTCTGTAACAAAATATATAACTTGATTTGATTCCGCTTGCTTTGCTTAACACTTCCATATTTTCGTACCCTCTTTGAAGAGTTTAAAACTCCACAAACTTAGTCTGATTTGTGTTCATTCCTACTTCTGCAATATTGCTTATATTGCAGACTATTAATCGTTTTGTAGGTGAATCGATATAAACATTAAAAGGCGACTGTTTTGCATGTGTACGTGAATAAGATGTTAATTAAGTTTAGTAAGAACGAGTTGTTAGTCACATTCATTCATTCATTCATGCATTCAGAAAATCGGTATTTGCACTCTTAAGAACGTAAATGTAAAAAGTTGAATATGGATGTGCTTTCATTATTTAGCAGTTCTGGTTTCCTACGTATTCGCTTGAAGTACTTCAAATTTAATAAGATCCAAGGAAATATTGTACTACATAGGTATTTGCGAATTTATTAATGATCTTCTCCCACATGCGTCACATACAGTTTTTACTGTTTTCGAGTAAATCCCCACATGTTTTTTAGAAACATTTAACTTGAATTAAAATTTGTTTGAAGGTGGGATTTAATATTCATATCAGAATTTTCATTTTTACTTTCCCCTATACGTGCGTATATATAATATACAGAGTAATGTACTTAGTGTAGGGGAAGTTATGTAATGCTGCGGAAAATCGATTTCGAGATTTTAACGGAAATGCACGTTTTGGGATCCCCTGATATCGAAATAGCTTTATTTAAAAACGTCCGTCCGTCCTCTGTTTGTCTGTCCGTCCGTCTGTAAACAACACTAGCGCTCAAACTATACGTGCGATTTCTTCCAAAATGAATATTCCCCGGTCAATCTGCTTCCACTCAAAGCGCCACGATTTTGAAAAACTTTCTTCACAATTTGAGGGTACTTTACGAATGAAGACCCCGGACATTTTCAAAATTTTCTCAAAAAAGGCTCTAAATTTTTCTTTAAATTTATTGTAAGTAAAATACTCTTAATAAGGGGACATAGGTCCCATTTTCACGGTTAACTCTGAATTTTCGAATATTGCAAAAGTTTGAAACTTTTTCGGCATCTTCCTAGAACTACAAAATTGAAGATAGAGATTTTTCGTCCAAATAAAATTTGTTGTCCAAAGTGAGTTTTTTCATTAAGGTCATGTACATTTCTTTGAAAATTTTGGTAGTTTTTGGGCAATATTGAACGCAATATTTGCAATTTAAAAAAATTACAAAAATAAGAATTTCTGAAAAACGACTCCATATTTTTTCTTTAAACTTTTAGTAGGGATAGTGCTGAATGTTCTCTATGAGATGACATTAACGTCGTATTGCTCTATTCTTTTTTTTCAAAAAGTACAAAAATGTAATTTTTTGACTTGTCTCTCATGTTAATATTGACATTAGCGGCGATTTGTTCACATTATTATATGTATGAGTATGTGTTCTTTAAATAATGTCAAATAAAGTTTCTCGAAAATTGAATAGTTTTCTGTGAAAACTAGCTCAAAATTCCGAATTTTCAGAAATGCTCAAACGTCACATTCTCAGAAATGGCTCCAAATATTTTCTTCAAAATTGTCGAACGAATAGTGCTAATTACACTCTTTAATATGACGTTAAATTCAATTTGAGTTTTTTTTGTTTTTTGCAAAAATTACATAAATGTAATTTTTTGAAAGATCTCTTACAACGTTAATAAGCACATTTCCAGCAATTTTGAACACCACTGTATTTGTGAGTGAAAATGCTTCAGATGACTTCAAATGAAGTTTTTCGAAAACTAAAAAAATTCTGTGAGAAAGTGCATCAAATTTGGCATTTTTATTAACGCTTAAACGCCATTTTCTTAAAAACGGCTCCAAATTTGTCAAAGAAAATTGCTATTTAGGTCGAGGTTTTAGCGTTCTTTAATATTCTAAAATTTATATTTCGTTCTACCACGAGGAAAACCAAAAATTAAGAAAATGTCAAACATATGTAGGGTGGGTGACGATACATGGCAGCTGGCAAGAATATGTGGCAAGTATGAATAGCTAGCCGAGACCCAAAGTAATTGGAAACTAATACGGGAAAGTCTGTGCCATTCTGTAGCACCACTAGTTTTAAATGCTTCTTTGTTCTATCAAAAATAATTCACTCAATTGTACTTACAGATTACATTCCGTTAAAATATTTTCTGGTTTATAACAAAATAAATTCGACGTAAAGTAGATACTAAGTAAAGCTTACTAATCATAGACTAATTCTGTGTTGTAGTATACGATTTATGCTTTTAATAAAGGAATGCTACTATTGAGCAACATTTTCACTCACGTAAATACTTGTATTATTAATCAATTTGCCGAATATTTCTGTAGAAATAAATTACAAATAAATAAAACTTATAAGAAAAATCGCATTCTAAAAGAAACGACAAGACGTTATTTTAAAAACCGACGTGTTTCCTACAGCATCTGTCTTTTACATCAAAACTTTTACTCATAATAAGGGGAGTAGGGGGAATATGTTGCCGGGCCGGATTAACCAGTAGGCGCATTAGACAGTGCTTAGTAGTCCAGTCAAACGGTGCTCAAAAATGGCAAATAACGGAAAGTTTTGGTGTAGCTTTGATTTTTGGGTCCTATATGTTTTTGGGGTCGTTGAACACGAATAGCAGGTTTGTCAAAAATAATTTTGCCCGGGAACACGGTTTTTCGTTAACAAGTGCTAAAAATTGCGAGTTTGCCTGTCTCACTTGCCTCGTTCGTAGTTCAGAAACGATGAAGAAATATGCAAATTGCATTCAAAATCATTCTTTGTGGGCGTATGTATACATACTGGCGAGTTGAAATATTGATATCCACCAGCAAAGCAAGTGCCTGATCAACTGACAATGATGCAAGCTTTTGAAGAAGCTTTCTTAATTGTAGTTCGAGTAGTATCTTCGAGCTTTCTTAATTGTAGTTCTCCCATTGGAAGAGGCGTCACAGAGCCTATAGCTGCCGCAATGCCTTTTGTCATATTTCCTTAGTTTGATTCCAATAGCTATGAATAATTTTTCTGAGCAAGTAGTGTCTACAAAAGGTTTCAATTTTATGGTTTTAGCTTTAATCCCACAGTATCTGAAGGACTCAATTGGTCTTTTAGCTCTATTATTTTTTACATTATTTGTGTTGGACCTCGGACTGCCTTTAACATTTAATCTTACAGTCATGACGAATTATATTTCAACAACGACTCGTTACTTCTTACGGAGTTTTGCAATCCGGTTTCAATTTTTTGACAAATACATCTAACTTGAGACTTAATTTTGTCCAACAATGCTTTTTGAGGTTCTACAATTCCTAATTCACGTAAGAAAACATTTAATACAGCTTCATATCTCTCATCAATTGAATGTTTACTTTCCCGTATACTATATGTACGTATTGTATACGGAAAGTTATGTAATACTGCGCGAAAAATGGCGGGTTTTCAGCCGAAAAAAATCAATTCCGGGTCCTGATAATGAAAAAGTGGACAAATCCATTGCTGAATTAAGAAAAAAAATCCCCTAACACATGGTGCAGCCAGAATCGCTGTTAGTGGGTCCTCGATACCAAAAAAACAGTTGAAAGCACAACGTCTGTTCGTCTCTCTCTCTCTGTCCGTCTGTCTGTGAACAACGCTAGCAACTAAACTATTCAGCCGATTTTCTCCAAAATTGATATTCCCCAATTGATCTGACTGATCTCATGGCCCATTGAATTGAAAACCGATATTTTAATTTTGAGGGGTACTTTACATGAAGCCCCTTGAACATTTTCAAAATAAAAAAAAATGTCGCCAACAATATTGACTAAATTTTGTTGTTGGATAGTCCAACGGTCATTTAAAAGAATGGCACAGGTCTCCTGTTGGTTGAAAACTCTGAATTTTCGAAAGTTGCAAATGTTTCAATTTTCGAAAATTGCAAACGTTTGAATTTTTGTCGGTGTCTTCCTACAACTACAAAACTTGAAGATAGAGATTTTTCCTTCACATAAAATTTGTTTTCCAAGGTCAGTTCTTTCATGAAAGTCATGTACACTTTTTTGATAATTTTAGTACTTTTTGCGCAATATTGCGTGCAATATGTGCAATTTAAAAAAATACAAAAACAAGATTTTCTCAAAAACTGCTCAATCGTTTTTCTTTAAGCGTTTGGTAGGGATAGCACTAAATGTACTCTGTGAGATGACATGAATACCAGTGTTGCTATATTCTTTTGTTTTTTCAAAATTTGCAAAAATGAAGTTAGTCTTGTCTTGTAACTCACGTAGTTAATATTTACACTAGCGGCGATTTGTTCACATTAATATATTAATAAGTACATGTGCTCTAAATAATGTAAAGTAAAGTTTCTCGAGAACTCAACCATTTTCTGTGAAAACTAGCTCAAAATTCCGCCTTTTCAGAAACGCTCAAACACCATTGTCTCAAATATGGCTCAAAATATTTTCTTAAAACTTTTGGATCGAATAGTGCTAATTGCACTCTTTAATACGACGTAAAGTTCATTTTGAGGGTATTTTTTTGTTTTTTAAAAAATTACACAAATGTAATTTTTTTAAAGATTTCTCACATCTTTATTACGCACACTCCTAGCAATTTGTAAACTTTATTGTATTTGTAAGTGATAGTGCTTCGTATTACTTCAAATTAAGATTTTTTGAAAATTCAAAAATTTTCTGTGAAAAAGAGCTTAAAATTTCGAATTTTCAGTAGCGCTTAAACGCCATTTTCCTTAAAAACGGCTCCAAATTTTTCAAACAAAATTTCCACTTAGAACGAAGTTTTAGTGTTCTTTAATAGTCTTAAAATAATACTTCTGTTCTACCATTAGGAGACCGAAAAATTAGGAAGATGTCAATAAAATGTTCTTTGGGCGGCGATAGATGGCAGCTGGCAAGAGAATGTGTCAAGTCCGAATAGCTAGACCAGACCCAAGGAAAAAGAAAACAAATACGGGAAAGTCCGTGCCATGCTGTAGCACCAGTAGTTTACTCAAATATCAAATAACAACCTGCCGGGTAACTTGAAGAGCCTTTTTGTAAAATGGTATATATAATTTAGATAAGCAGTTATAAACAGCTAGTCTTTTCATGATTAAGAACCCAAAAGTACTAGTTTTAAAATGTACATGACCTGAAAGGTAGTGTAATGGTGTACAATACACTAAAACTCTAATTGAATTTAGAGGACGTGTAATACATTTAATATAAATCGCTCATCTTTTCCATTAACGTTTTTATGCACAACAAAAATAATACTTAAATTTTATCCAGATAAAAATAATCGTAAAAGCATGTACATTATTGCTAGTAAACCCACAAATCACAGAATGAGACAAGTAGTGCTTGCCTACCAAGAGAACTTCACGGACTGAAAAGGGTCATTCAGAGCTGAGCGCTGGCGGAGTGGCGATAGATATGTTTGAACATGCACCATGGAGTCCGTGTGACCTTCAAGAGAAAACTAACAACTTTCCCACATAGTTCAGACATACTACTACACAGAAATATAACAATTTTACTATTTCAATTCAGTTGAAAATTAAATTTTTTCCAGCTATTTGGCCTGTGCGGCACACTGTCACACACTGTGCGGCACGAGAGTTGCATGCTACGCAACGACCGGCATTTTTCTACGAACTGCAAGTGACGCCATTGGGCGCGCAGGGTCAGCCAAAGAGTATACAGAGGGGTCAGGCAATTCACAGTGCGCAGCGCGCGAGTAAACAGGCGCTAGGTGACCTCACGCCTTGCGGCTTATCTCGTGATAAGGATGCCACTGGAAGCAAAACACGGGATGACACCACTTCTCGTAAACATGCTTATACAACTCAGAGATATATTTTATTGTATATTAATTATGTTAATTGGCAATACATTATGTTGTTTTCAGTGTTTTATGTTTTAAGACAATGAATTGCGTATTAAATAATTCTACTGATTCTCTTGAAACATACGATACTGAAAATAATCAGCGAGATTACTATAGCTATTAGGCTCGCGGGCGCCAAACGAAGGGTAAAAGGTGTGGTGTCCAGCTTAATATGGAATTAAATGAAGTGAGACCGTGAGACCAACATACTTAATCTACGGCACGCATTCAAGGTCGCGGGCAAGGTAACAAGCTTATTCGAGCTCGTGTGCATTGCATCCAGAGAAAGTGGCGAGATTTAAAACTAAGGGTTGTACAAATTGTCGCGGAGTTAGCGGTACGTCACTGGATACCTGGGCCACGACACTCATTGGGAGTTCTTGACAGTCATTGTCACAAATGTGGCTATATTAAATCTCATTTTTTCTTTACGGCAAAGAAATTATTCAATAAAAGGAAATAATACATTAGTCAGATTTCCAATTTTTAATTGAAAGTAAAATTAAACATTTTGTATCGAAAGTATGTTGATTTTGTAATCGTGTTTTCTTAAGAGGTTGAACAGACAAAGATTCTTGTTTAAAATGTTCATGTCCGTTCGTAGGTGGGAATTGTTAACTTACAGAGACTTGTTAATTTATTCCACATTATTATTAAATACCACACATAATTTAATGATTTAAACAAAACAAAACGAAACCAAGAAAAGAAATGGCCATCCAAAAATATTCCTGGGCAAAAATGTTCATAAAATGCAGAATTTAACTAGTGGTGCTACAGAATGATACAGACTTTCCCGTATTAGATTTCTATTTCCTTTGGTCTCGGCTGGCTATTCGGACTTCCCATATACTCTGGCCAGCTGCCATCTATCGCCACCCAAAGCACATTTTTTTGATATTTTCTTAATTTTTTCGCTTTCCTAATAGTAGAATGTAAATATTGTTCTAAGAATATTAAAGAAAAGTAAAACCTCGTCTTAAATCCCAATTTTCTTTGAAAAATTTGGAGTCGTTTTTAAGAAAATGGCGTTTGAGTGCTAAAGTAAATTCGAAATTTGAAGCTCATTTTTAACTTTTTTTTTTCGAAAAACTTCATTAAAAGTAATTTGAAGCACATTAACTCATAAAGTACATTAGCGTTTACAAATTGCTGGAAATGTGTATATTAACCCATTAAGTTCCAGCGCCCTCATTTCAGAACAGTGAATTTTTTTATTTCATTACATTATAAATTGTTTCCCGTCACAATGTTGTTTGGCAACACCGCAAAGGTTCATTCAACAGTTATAAATGTTTGCCATAGCTCAGATTTATATTCTTGTAGTTCTTCTAGCTTCCTAAGTTAGTGCATTTTATACTCTGTGTTGATAAAACATTTGATTATATCTACTTTTCTAAATTTGGGTGAGTTGCTAAACTGACTACATAGTGTTAGTTTGTGTTCATACTATACGAAGAATACAAAATTGTGCAGTTAATGTTTTGTGCATTCAATGTTTTCAGAGACGTTGATATTTAGTGCCGTCCGCATATGAGGACGCCGGGACTTAATGTTACATAATTTTGTCGTGAAGTGAAGAACTTGTAAAAGAGTTGGAATTTGCATTTCATGCTTTTTTGTGTTTTCGAGGAATGATGGAGGAAAACAAATCTGAAACAAGGAATAACTAGAAGTATATTTTTTAGAACAAGTTTTGACTTTGTTGATCCTAGTGTATAGTGCGATTTTTATAAAGCTACCTCTCAAGGCCCGTCTTCACAATGGAATAAATCGTGGCATTTCGCGTCTTTCTCGATCGTGCCGCTGGATGTCGCTCATGCGACTGCTCGATCATGCACTGCTTGGTCATGCGACGTCTGCTTGATCATGCGACATCTACCGGCACGACCGAGAAAGACGCGATTTTTATAAAGCTGCCTCTCCAGGCCCGTCTTCACGACTGGAATACATCGCGGCATTTCTCGGCTTTCTCGGTCGTAGCCGCTAGATGTCGCATGATCGCAGCCGTATCAAGCACTGCTTGATCATGCAACATCTAGCGGCATGACCGAGAAAGACGCGAAATGCCGGAATAGTTTTCATCGTCAAGACGGGCCTTGAGAAGCAGCTTTATAAAAATCGCCCTATAAAAGTTCAAGAATCTGCAAGAAAGAATCAGTTTGGTCTTCTCCAGCAAGCATACTGCCTAACGTAAGATTCCATAGAAAAAGACTCATTATCACGAGGATTGCTTATGCACAATATCAGCAGCCATCATACATAAGCAAGCCTCGCCAATATTGTGCTAAATGCAACATTACTCTCTGTGTGGAATGTTTTGGTCTATTCCACTTCAGGAAGTAAAGTAGATATTTCTGAAATTACTTTTGTACTATAATCTCAGCTGAGAACAAGATCATTTTCGAAAATATGTTTGTAGTAGAAGACTGTTCAATTATTACCATCAAGTTCTTTTTTGAAAATATTCTTCTAGTGTAATCGTATTTGCTTTGTATTATGTTTAATTCTTTTATTTATTTTTGTTTTAAATTTCAAAAAGTAGTTACTAAAATTCGAATCCAGTGGGCATAAACATTTGTCATGAAGACTTATTTTTATTATTGCGGAAAACTTCATAACAAGTCCCAGCGTCATCATATGAGGACGGTCCTCCACACCTACCCAAATTAATAATTTGAATTCATTTCGATAAATGAAATAACTAGCACTCAATTATGATGATTTTTATGAATTTCATTAAAAAACTGCAGTAAAAATAATTTGGAACTAATGGGTTAACGGTGTGAGAGACTATTCAAAGAAATTACATTTGGGTAATGTTTGAAAAAAAATATAAGAAAATACAGCAAAATTAATTTTACGTCATCTTAAACAGTGCAATAAGCACTACCCTACAGCACTACAGTACACAAGCATTAAAAAACAACATTTGAAGAAACAGTTCGGAGCCGCCGATCCGCGGTGGCCGAGATCGTTAGAGCTGCAGTGTCATAGCGATCTCGAACCCCAAGGTCGCGGGTTCGAGTTCCACCTCGGGCATGGTTATGCTTGTGTTCGTCCTTTCATTCCCTGTCATCACCATATCATTACATTAGGTTAAACCCAATAATGGTCGCTAATGACTTTGATGTTAATGCGATCTAAAAATAAGAAAAGGCGTTTGAGCGTTTCCCAATATGCGAAAATTTGAGCTCCTTTACACAGAACACGGTTGAGTTTTGGAGAAACTTTTCATGACATTATTTAAAGCACGTGTACTCATAAATATAATGGTGTGAAGAAATAAATCGCCGCTAATGTAAATATTTACGACGTGAGGGAGAAGTTAAAAAAATACATTTTTGTAATTTAAAAAACAAACAAAAGAATAGAGCAGACTATTGTTTATGTCATCTCGTAGAGTACATTAGGAACTATCCCTACCAAATGTTTAAAGAAAAAACATGGAGCGTTTTTTTAGAAAATTTTGTTTTTGTAATTTTTTAAAATTGCACATATTCCACGGTGTATTGCGGGAAAACTACTAAAATTATTAAAAAAAATGTACATGATCTTAATGAAAGAACTCACTATGGAACAAATTGTATTCGAAGGAAAAATCTTATTTTTAATTTTGTAGTTGTAGGAAGACGCCGAAAAAATTCAAACCTTTTGCAATTTTCGAAAATTTAGATTTAACCGTGAAAATCGGGCCTACGGCACCTTTATCAGTGTATTTTACTGTATTCTTTGCAAGAAATTTAAGAAAAGATTTGGAGCTGTGTTTGCGAAATTTTTGAAAATGTCCGGAGGGCTTCATGTAAAGTATCCCCAAAAATTAATGAAAGTTTTTGAAAATCTCACAGCTTCGACTCGGCCAGATGAACAGGGATTTCTTCAATTTTGAAAAACTCCTACGCGTGGTTTAGGAGCTAGTATTGTTCAAATACACCGGACAGACCAACAGACGTTTTGCTTTCAATTGATTTTTCGGTATCAAGGACTTACGAAACAGGGATTCTGGCTACACCACGTGGTAGAGGATTTTTTTTCTTAATTTAACAACTGAATTTATCCACTATTTCGTTATCACGGCCCGGCAATGATTTTTTTTCTGCCAAAAATCCTCCGTTTTTTCTCGCAGCATTACATAACTTTCCCTATACTACGTATATTACTTCGTATATACGCATGTATACGGGAAAGAGAATAGAAAATGAATAAAATTGTAATAAATAGTAAAGAATATAATCATAATTCAAATCCGGGTTGTTTGATAGAAAAATACTTTCGTATGAAAAAACTAAAACTAACTTCGGCGCTCCGCTTCAGCTTGCGCGTGCGCTGCCCTTTCAGGGCTTGGGGGGGGGGGGGAAGTAAGAGCGGAGAGAGGGGAAGTTAGAGTGCTGGTAGGAGCGCGGGGTCTGCCAGGCGAGCCACTAGCTCGTGCGGGCGCTGTTTGACGTGCCCGATTCACGGGTACCAGCTGTGTCAGTAGAGGTGCGGTTTTTCAACATCTTTGGTCACATACGAGCGACCACTGTGAGTTCTCAACTGTATGGGGAACTGTAGGAAGGACACGTGAGGACAACACAAACACCCATGCCCGAGGTGAGATTCGAACCCGCGACCCTTCGAGCCGAGGCTGCTCCGGACCTTCAGTCTTAACCCATTAACGCCCAGCGTACCATATATCATACGCTAATTTCTGGTCAACTCAATTATGCTTCTTTTGCAATACTTTGTGAATTTTAGTTCTTCAGTAAACGTAGACATCCTAAACGAAACATACAAGCAAGATTTTTCATTCTTGAATGCCAGATGTTGGTTTAGCCGTGATCGCTAAGTCATTGTACATTCTTGGCCAGAGTGTACACATGACTTGGGTCGGTTCGAATCTTCATCTAAAACCGTGCTTAGCTGCTATAAGCCTGTAGTTAAGTCGGAGGGAGAGGCCGTTGTAAAACAAACGGTGGTTGGTCCGCATTAGTTGACGGGGCTTATGCAGCGAAGTTTCACGGCTCTGCTTCTTCTTATAGAAACTAGTGGTGCTACAGAATGGCACAGACTTTCCCGTATTAGTTTTCTATTTCCTTGAGTCTTCGCTAGCTATACAGATTGACACATACTCTTTCTTGCCAGGTGCCATCTATCACTGCCAAAAGCACATTTTTTCTTATTTTCTTAATTTTTCGGTTTCCTATTGGTAGAACGGAAATATTCATTTTAGAATATTAAAGAATACAAAAACCTAATCAGAAATGGCAAATTTCTTTTAAAAATCATGTGCCGTTCAAGAGAAAATGGCGTTTTAGCGATACTAAAAATGTGAAATTTTAAGCTCATTTTCATAGAAAATGTTTGAGTTTTCAAAATACTTTATTTAAATTTATTTGAAGCACTTACACTCACAAATATTATAATCTTTACAAATTGCTGGTAATGTGCATATTAAAGATGTGAGAGATCTTTCAAAAAAATTATAATTCTGTAATTTTTGAAAAAACAAGAAAATAACTCAAAATAAACTTTACGCTATACTAAAGAGTGTAATTAGCATTATGAGTTACAAAAGTTTGAAGAAAAAAATTGCAGCCATATATGAGAAAATGGCATTTGAGCGTTTCTGAAAATGCAAAATTTTGCGCTACTTTTCACAGAAAACGGTTGTGTTTTCGAGAAACTTAACCTAACATTATTTAAAGCACATGTACTCGTAAATATAATAATGTGAAAAAATCGCCGCTAATGTAAATATTATCGACGTGAGATACGTGAAAAAATTTACATTTTTGTAATTTTTGAAAAAACCACCCCATAGAGCAATATGGCTTTTATGTCATCAGATAGAGTACATTTACCACTATCCCTACCAAACGTTTAAAGAAAAGATTTGGAGCCGTTTATGAGAAAATCTTGTTTTTGTATTTTTTTAAATTGCACATATTGCACGCAATATTGCACGAAAACTACTAAAATTTTGAAAAACATTTACATGACCTTTATGAAAGAACTCAATATGTAGAACAAATTTTATTTGAAGAAAAAAATCTCTATCTTCAATTTTGCCGAAAAAAATTCAAACTTTCACAATTTTCTAAAATTCAGAGTTATTCGTAAAAATCGGACCTATTCCATGTTAATAAGTGTATTTTACTCTATTCATACAAGAAATTCAAAGAAAACATTTGGAGCCGTTTTTGAGAAAATTTTGAAAATCTCCGGGGCGCTTGATATAAAGTACCTCCAAATTTTGAAGAATCTTTTACAAAATCTCAAAGCTTCGACTAGAATCAGATCGACCGGGGAATACCCATTTTGGAAGAAATCGTACGTATGGATTAGGCGGTAGCAGTGTTCACAGACGGACGTTTTCCTTTCAATTGGTTTTTCGGTATCAAGGACCTAGAAAACAGGGTTTCTGGCTACACCACGTGGTAGGGATTTTTTTTTCTTAATTTAGCAACTGGTTTTATCTACTTTTTCCTTTTCACGGCCCGGCAATTAATTTTTTTCCGCCGAAAATTAGCCATTTTTTCGCGCAGCATTACATAACTTTCCCTATACTACATATATCACTCCGTGTATACGTACGTATACGGGAAAGTAAAAAATACTCAATAACCACTGTTTGGAGCTTCATGAGCGCTCTCGTAGTATAATTTAGCAACATAATAATTGAATAGCACTAAAATGGCAAAAACATGCTACCAAAGGGCTACAACGGCTCCTATGCGCACAAACGCGATGACAATTGGCGAGCGCTGTGCGAACAAAATCATTCTGGGCAGTAACGGGACCTTGGCTGTCCAGGCCGGCAGGAAGAATCCTTTTTTACTTTCTCGCTCTTAAGACAGGACTTCTTAAGAAGAGAAAGTTCTGAAATGCTATGGAAAAGCGGCCGGCGGATGTGCTGTTTATGGAGTGTCGCCGGACGGTGGCTTGAAGTTTATTTCGGTTTATAGTAATTTAATTTTCTTTAAACTAGTGGGAAATTGTATTGGCAACTTTTGTAGGTTATTATCGCCATGTTGGGATTGAGGGTTAAGTGAAAGGAGAGCAACATCGTCTGCGAAGAGAAAATCTTCAACGCTATGCGAAACTGGGAGTTCGTTTCGGTGTATGGAGAGGAGGTTGGGGAAGAGGACTGTGTTTTGTGGGACTCCTGCAGTAAACGGATAGCAGGTGTAGGAATAGGAGAGGAATTTTCTTTTAAAGGTTCTGTGAGATAGGTAGTTAGATAATTGGTCTAGAGGAAAAGGAGAGAGATATGATTTTATTTTGAAGAGTAGGATATTGTGGTCAGTCAGTGGTGTCGCAAGGGAAAAATAGGTCAGTGAAAAGAGCTGGAACTGGTTTTTTTTTTGCAAAGTTCTGTGAAAAAATCTATTGCGAAATAAAGGGTTTGAAAAGATGAAGATTTTAGAGGCGGCTGCGAAGGATGGTTGGGTATCTCCGTATTATTTGGGAGGGCAATGCCCCTTGTAGGTTCAAGGGGCACTGCCCTCCCAAATAATACACATCAATCTTTCCTTTCATTTGGTTAATTAATGATTTTAAAGAAGTTGTTCTTCACGTTTTCTTCGATTTCAGAATTCAAAAAGCCCGACATTTCATGTTCCGTGTTTTCCTTCATTGGTAATGATCGAAATCTGTGTCCTAGTACAGTGTAGCCAAATTGGATGTTGTCATAGGCTCTACGCTTGAGGTTGTGAAAATTACAACATGGGACTTGCGAATGGCGATTGTTTGAGGGCTGGGTGAGTTGGGTACTTGGGAAAGGTTTTCTTGCAGGATGCCCAGAGCTCCCTACTGACGAGTTTTTAAACTCCCGTCTCCAAATACGTTTCCTCCGATTCGCGTATAGGGTGCAGTAGTGTACAAAATCTATTCCGTAATGGAAGAATGTTTCTTCCACGATGACCTATTAAATATTATATTTATACACCATATTAACTGTTTGCTTGCATCGGGCTTGCATATTCCCATTCAAGAATTTTGTGCCCCCCCCTCAAAATTGTCTCTGGACCCACCAGTTGGAAGATTTGTAAGAGCGGAAATCAAATTTAGTATCACAGATACGTTCTGTCAGATTTTATGAGTTTCAGAAGAATTTTTTCAAATAATTTCCCAAAGATATTGACAATGCTGATTGGTCCTTTGGGATATTTACTTTCTCGCTACTATTTACGCAGTATAGAGAAAGTATTGTAATACTGCGGGGGGGGGTGACGGCTAACTTTCGACACAAAAACTCTTATTGTTAAGCCCTAGTAACCAAAAAGTAGATAACTCTTGTCCCTACTTAAAGTAAATTACTTCCTCTAACACGTTATGTAGTTAGAATCAGATGACAATCAACCCATTTTGCAGTCTTCATTTGTTTTTGTGTTGTTTTTTCTTCAAAAATAACAAGTGCGTGTTTACTTTCCTGTGTACATACGTATATACAGTAATATACTTGGTGTAGGGAAAGTTACGTAATGCTGCGGAAAATCGATTTCGAGATTTCAACGGAAATACACGTTTTGGGACCGCCTGATACCGAAAACGTGTTTCTTTTCAAAACGTCCGTCTGTCCGTCCGCTCACATCGTTGATATTTACATTAGCGGCGATTTGTTCATACTACTATATTTACGAGTATATGTGCTTTAAAAAATGGGTTTCTCGATGAGATTTCACGAAATCTCTGTGAAAACTAGCCCAAATTTACGCATTTTCAGAAACGTTCAAATGTCATTTTCTCATAAATGGCTCCAATTTTTTTCTTCAAACTTTTCAAACGGATAGTGTTAATTGGACTCTTTAATATGACGTAAAGTTCATTTTGGAGTATTTTTTTATTTTTAAAAAAATCACACAAATGTAATTTTTTTGAAGATCTCTTGCATCGTTAAAATGTACATTTACAGCAATTTGTAAACACTATTGTATTTGCAAGTTAAAGTGCTTGAAATGACTTGTAATAATCTTTTACGAAAATTTCAAATTTCGAATTTACAGTAGCGCTTAAACGCCATTCTCTTAAAAACAGCTCCAAATTTTTCAAAGAAAATTGCCATTTAAGACGATGTTTTACTGTTCTTTAATATTCTTCAAATAATAATTCCGTTCTACTATTAGGAAACCGAAAAGTTAAGAAAATGTTTAAAAGAAAGTAATTAGGGCGGCAGTAGATGGCAGTTGGCAAGAGTATGTGACAAGTCCGAATATCTAGCTGAGAGCAAAGGAAATAGAAAACCAATAGGGGAAAGTCTGTGCCACTCTGTAGTACCACTAGTTTATAATATCTTTTTCGTCTTTAGTTCACTTACATTTGGGTATTTCTTATACGTTATCGCAATTGTGAGTACAATTGCTTCAAATAAATTCTTAATAAGTTTCTCGAAAACTCAGCTAAAAAAGATAAAAATATTACACTCATGTACGTCGCGTTAAAATATTGATAAAATAAGATAGATTAAATGATTCGAGAAATCAATGTGAATGTAAACGAATAATTTATAATTCAAAATTTGTTACCTGCATAGATGTGTTAATGAGGCAGATTTTTTAATTTTTTTAGTTTAAAGGAATAGCAATCTCTATTATGTTTTTTTTTTCATCATTTTCTCGGAATATATGGAATCCTTTGCCTTAAGATAAACTGGGCACGTCCACGATAAAGGCGTGTCGCTTTGAATATCAAACTACTGAATCTTATCAATATGTTCGTTTTATTCCTGCACCAAGTGCGAGTTATTGACACACCACTCGCCACCTGCATTGCGAACTGTAGCGCAGAATCCCTGTAGCGCAGAATCGAAGAAAGACCGTTATCTTGTAAACGCGGAGATAAGAACCGAAATGTGAATGCGGACTCTGAAATTGCATTCTCATGCACCGCCACCGGCAAAAACAAAGCACGCATGGAATGTCAGGAGTAACTGCCCCTTGGATTCTTTTTGTTTTGTTTGTTTGTTTTGTTTGTTGTTTCTTTTGCTCGGCGTAACCTAGGGATCATCTGGGGTTATTTGTTCTGAGACAGATTATTTAGTACCGATGCATTCACACGTGGCTTTTGCTAGTTTTAAAGAGCACATACCTCTTTCCCTGGTGGAAGGTAATGGCACACCAACACTGTGATCATCTGTGTAGGGATGGCACAAAGCGATGGCTGCTTTCCAGAACATACGCACTTAAATATTTTTAAGCATTTTAATAATTCGGTGTGAATTTAGCTTATAAATGTCATTGTTCACAGACTGTGACTCATTTTTAAATAACTGTCTAATCAATAAATACATACCCTGCCCTCTTCTTTCTAGACTGCATAATCCACTTGCCTTACGACAAAATACAAGATACAAAAGTATCTTTATTACCGTAGAATATATTTTCTTAAACTGTTTGTGACGGCAAAAGGTCAAAATGAACAAGACAGCCCCTTATGGAGCAGGGGTTCGCTCCATCAGAGTTCGCCAGGGCGTTTGTGCAACGCTGATTTATTGGCGTGTGTTGTTATCATATCAACCTTATTGATGTGTTTGTGTGTGTTCCCGCTGGCGCGTCGTGGCGCCGCTTGCATGCCCGGGGGTGTGGGGGGAGGGAGGGGAGTGAATGGGTGGGGGGAGAATGGCATCGGGGGGGGGGCGGTCGGTGCACCGCGAGCGGGGCGCTTCTCAAGCTCCCATCTATACTTCGGTTTTTATAACTTGGCGCGTCAGGGCCTGTCTTCACGTTGAAATATCTCAGCATTTCGCGTCTTTCTGTCTTGCCCCTAGTCACATCCACTGTGGTTATAATAACCTCCTTGGCCACATCGCACTGCTTGATGCGGTCGCGATCATGCGACATCTAGCGGCACGGCCGAGAAAGACGCGAAATGACTGAGACATTCCATTGAACAGCCGTTTTGAATTTTTTTTTGTTTTGCAATTTTAGAAAAATTGGGGATATCGACGAAAATTATATCTACATCATTCCCTTAAACGTCCTTCGCACTATTCAACAACAAAATTTAATCAAAAAATTTGGAGCCATTTTTTGAACTTTGAAAATCTCCCTCGGGCTTAATGCAAAGTATCCCCCTAAATTAAAATATCGGTTTCCAATTCCAGGAACCTTGGCATCAGTGAAAACTATTTGGGAATATCAATTTTGAAGAACGGTTTACGCGCTAGCGTTAACCAAAGACGGACAAAGAGACGGACGTTTTGCCGTCTTTCGATTTTGCAGTATCAAGAAGCAACAAAACATGTTTTTTGAATACACCACGAGAATTGTTTTTCTAACTTTAGGAACAGGTTTTATCCACTTTTTCCTTACCAAACCCCAGCTATAAGAATTTTTCTGGCGAAAATTTTTCTGGCCGTTTTTCGGCGCACGATTACATAACTGTCTTTTCCTACGAAGTATTCCTAAGGCGAGAAAAAAATTGGAACCGTTTTTGAGAAAATTTCGAAAATGTCCGGGGGACTTCACGTTAAGTATTCTCAAAAATTAATTAATGTTCTTCAAAATCGCAAAGCTTCGACTCAGACCAGATGGGCAGGTGTTTCTTCAATTTGGAAACTAGTGGTGCTACAGAATAGCACAGACTTTCCCGTATTAGTTTTCTATTTCCTGGAGTCTAAGCTAGCTATTCGGAATTGCCACATACTAGTCGCGCGACTTTTCTTGACGTCTGAGCTCCTTCTCAACCCAGCACGACTCGGCACGACCTGGTCAAAATCTTGATCTCACATGGAACGACACGGCAAGGTTATCAGGGCTGCCTACCTCTGCTTTCGGATTCAAGCGATGATTCAAATTATTCACAAGATGAAAATTAGGTACATACATTAATATCAAATTTCATTAATAAGCAATATTATCATTAATTATTTCCACTTGTGGTTACTATTAATTACATTATTATTTGTTCTATTTTTATCGTCTATGATATCCTGTTGTATTAAGAGGGAAAGAGGCGCGAATAGTATTAATAGTGTTACAGTTGGCAACACTCGTTTGATGTGACGTAGGCAGTAACGTCCTCTCTCCGCACCCTGCGCTGGGAGACGTCATGAAAAGTCGCGCGACCAGTACTTATGCCAGCTGCCATCTATCGCCGGCTAAAGTACAGTTTTTTGACATTTTCTTAATTTTTCGGTTCGCTAATGGTAGAACGGAAATATTAATTTTAGAATATTGAGGAACATAAAGACCTCGTGCTAAACGGCAATTTTCTTTAAAAAATGTGACGCCCTTTTTAAGAAAATGGCTTTTAAACGCTACTGCAAATGCGAAATATAAAGCTCATTTTTAATATTTTTTAGTTTGCGAAAAACTTCATTAGAAGTAATTTGAAGCACATTAACTCTCAAATATAACAGCGTTTGCCAATTGCTGGAAATGTGTATATTTTGACGGTGTGAGAGACCTTTTTTAAAAAAATTACATTTGTGTAATTTTTGAAAAAAAACAAACAATAGAATATAGCAAAATTAATTTTAAGTCATTTTAAACAGTGCAATAAGCACTACCATATCGCACTACAGTACAATAAGCATTAAGTTTGAAGAAACAATTTGGAGCCGTTTATGAGGAAATGGCGTTTGAGCGTTTCCGAGAATGCGGGCATTTGAGCTCCTTTCCAGAGAAACCGGTTGTTTTGGAGACACTTTATATGACATTATTTAAGATAGATTTTACAGAAAATTTTTGAGTTTTCAAAAATCATAATTTGAATCTTTACAAATTCCTGGTAATGTGCATATTTAAGACGTGAGCGATCTTTCAAAAAATTGTATTTGTGTAATTTTTGAAGAACAAAAAATTGTTCAAAATGAATTTTACGTCATATTAAAGAGTGCAAATAGCACTATCCGTTCCAAAATTTTGAAGAAAAAAATCTGGGGCCATTTTCGAAAAAATGGCGTTTGAGTGATTCTAAAAATGCGGAATTTTGAGCTAGTTTTGAGAGAAAATGGTTAAGTATTCGAGAAACTTTATTTGACATCATTTAAAGCACATGTACTCATAAATACAATTATGTGAACAAATCGCCGCCAATGTAAATATTAACGAGGTGAGAGACAAGTCAAAAAAATTATTGTTTTGTAAATTTAAAAAATGAAAGAATAGAGCAATATAGTGTTTACGTCATCTCACAGAGTGCATTTAGTAATATCCCTTCCAAAAATTTACAGAAAAAAATTTGGAGCTCTTTTTGAGAAAATCTTGTTATTGTAATTTTTACTTTCCCATATACTATATGTACGTACGTACGTATAGTGTAGGAAAAGTTAAGTAATGCTGCGCGAAAAAACGGCGGATTTTCGGCAGAAAAAACTCTTATTACAAGGCCCTGGTAACGAAAAAGTGGATAATACAGTTGCTAAATTAAGAAAAAATCTCCTGCACGTGGTACAGCCAGAATCCCTATTTTGTGGGTCTTTGATACCGAAAAACCAATTAAAAGCAAAACGTCTGCCTGTCCATTCGTCCGTCTGTCTGTGAACAACGCTAGCGACTAAACCGTTCAACCGATATTCTCCAAAATTGATACTCTTCCAACAATCTGAATGATCTCGCGTCCCATCGACTTTGAAACCGATATTTTAATGTTGGAGGGTACTTTACATGAAGCTCCTGGGGCATTTTCAAAAGTTTCAAAAAAATGGCGCCAACAATTTTGACGAAATTTTGTTGTTGGATAGTCTGAAGGTCATTTTGTTAAATAGCGTAGGTCTCGTGTTGGTTGATACCTCTGATTTTTCGAAACTTTCTTTAAACCATTTTTTCTTAAAAACCGCACAATGTTTTTGATTAAATTGGGACCTGATATAGTAAGTATAAAGAAAGGTTAAGAGAATGGTGCAGGTTTCATGATCGTTGAAATGTCTGATTTTGCAAAAATTTTAAAAAATTAAAAACATTTGGGCGTCTTACTACAACTACAATTGTGAAGACACGATTGTTTTTCTTAATGAAATCTGCTCATCTAAAACAGATCTTCAAATAAGGTCATATTGAATTTTTTGAAAATATTAGTAGTTTTTCTATAATTTCCTGACAAAAAAATAGCCCGCTCTGAATTGACTGCTCCTTGCTTTCGTCGTTTTCATCGTTTTCTTTCAACTACAATTTTAAAAATACAATTTTTTCTCAATTAAATGTATTTATCTTCAAATAAGGTCATGCTTAATTTTTTCAAAATACAAGTAGTTTTTCTACAATTTTGTGACAAACATAATAGTCCGCTGTAAATTTACTGCGCTTCGGACAGCTGGATAAGTCGTAAATTAGAATTTGCAATTTTGTATATTATTTCTTTGTTTCTTACATTCGAACTTTTGTTACACTTGCACATTAATATTTTAGAAATTTTTATTTTGAAATATTTAAAATAAGTAAAAAGAATTAATAGCTCTCAGAATAGCGAGACTGCAGGGTCTGCAACAATAAAATTCACTTCGCGCTCGCGAATATCTGTGACTTACGTGTGATTGTTGTGACCTGATGGAGCTCTATGAAAAGGAGTTATAATTGTCTAATTTATGTTATTTGCATGAAAATATTTAGTTTTCGCACCAAATGCTGTACCATTTGTAGTGAGTAGAGTATATGTTACATGGTTTTAAAATACCCTTCTCTAATCATGGCCCAATGGAAGG
This sequence comes from Acheta domesticus, assembly GCA_031308135.1. Lineage (NCBI taxonomy): Eukaryota > Metazoa > Arthropoda > Insecta > Orthoptera > Gryllidae > Acheta > Acheta domesticus. Next base: position 22,304,227 of record JAHLJT010005437.1, on the reverse strand, counting down.
CATTTCTATATTTCCAGGGTATCAGGCTTCGTTTTCCATTACAGGTTTACAAAACTTTTGTATTTTATTTTTGTGCAGTTGTAGAATTCACATAGTTCTGACAACACTGCGATGGAAACAGTGAGTTGTTCGCACTGTGTAAGATATATAGAAGTGTGCACTCCCAGTCTAAAACTGAAGCTTATGCGAGGCTAGTTCTCACAGTTCTCGCATAGAAGTGCTGCGATCTTTGGGTCTCATTTGGGCAAAGTCGTGATTGGTCGTATGATGTGTAACAGTAAATAATAAAAACATTTTTATTGAGAATACGAGGGAGACAAAGTATTTCCAGGTGGGAGCAAGACAGAGAGACGTCGGGCAAGAAGGAACGGGGATAAAATAGAATGGATGCAAGTAGGCTCCTCGGCAGGGCGGGAAAGGATGGAATGCCTCTTCCTGTCTAATAACTTATTGTGATACCCCAGCTATGCGGGGTACTTCAGCTAGTACCTTAATAATTTCGCCATTCGTATAATCAAACAAAAAATGTGTGACAATACATGTTCCTCTGAGTAACAATACCCCTTCTTCCATTGATTCCTTCCACAATCTTCAAAATAAATTTACAATTTTCTTTTGAAGAAAACTTTGAATTCATTTAAACCTTAAAGACGAAATACTAAGAATAAGCCCAGATATAATTGGGATATTCATTCTTTTTCAATTCTTAATAAATTGTATTTTGAAAAATTAGTTATAAATGTAATAAAATTAATTTTACCCAAAAAATACTCAATCGAAAAAACTAACCTTTACTAATAAAATTATCTCAACTAACTCCACTGTGATTAGTGATGAAAACCATTGGAAAACATTAAAACTAAAAACGCTTAGAAATAAATTAATATATCTGACAAAATCACTAAATGTAGATTTATCAAAAAGAGCAAACCGCAAAATGCGAAACGCTAGAAACAATAACAAACTAACACAGCATAATCCACGTGAATGGCTTGAATGTTGGCGGAATCTACGGAAGTAGTAATTTTTTCATTGCAAACTTAAATTTTAAAACAATGTTCCGACCACGAAAACGTAATATATACAGAGTAATTGTGTGAAGGTTGGCAACAACGTTTGCCAACACAAAACGAAAAGAGACTACCCTAAATCGTTTATGAATACATTATCTCATCCGACAGTGACATTTTTCAAAAGTCACGGTCTTTTTAACTGGCCAGCACTATAACTATAACTGAATTCATGGGAAGATAATGGATGAAAGGGAACTGAGAAGTCGTACAAAGTGGCCAACATGCCAAGCACACCAGCAAACATACGAACGTACTAATGGGATTCATAAGTCGCCTCGACTCAGGCAGTTTATATTTGCTCATGCATGCAAGTATAGTTTTAGTCAGATCTATCAGAACAGCAATTTTGGAAACATTCCTGGACATGATGTGTAAGATGTTTCTACTAGTGTTGGGCACACAAGAACGGACTTGTAAAAAATTTTTCGAGGTAAATGATGAAGAATCCCGAGAAATCATATTTTCATCCAAAATTTGGAGTTACAAATTTGGAGTTTCCAAAAGTTGTTCAACGTATTAAACGTTACGTCATTACGTCAACTATACGTTTCAAAACAGCAAAAATTAAGCCACCTTTTAAAAAAGGGAACAAAAGTGAAATTAAAAATTACCGGCCGATTTCTCTTTTGTCAGTTTTCTCAAAAATATTAGAGAGGCTTTTCTACTCTCTACTCACGAATGGAAACTTTTCTCAGGAAAAATAAAGCGTTTTCAGATTCACAACAAAGTTTTAGAAAATCAAAATCTACGGAAACTGCCATTTTTTCTTTTCTCAAAGATCTTGTTTCATCAGTAGACCAAAATGAAGCACCCATTGGAATATTATTAGATCTTTCGAAAGCTTTTGAAATTATTGACCATAACATCTTGCTCTCAAAATTACCTTCGCATGGAATTCCTGGTATTGCCCTCGTTTGGATAACTTCGTACCTTAAACATCGGACTGAAAGAGTAGAAATACCACATTAGCACGACAGGACATTACATTCTTATGTTTCCAATTCTTTGCCAATTGAGCATGGGGTCCCACAAAGTTCGATCTTAGGTCCTATTCTCTTTCTGTTGTATGTGAAATGTTATATGTTAAATGTTGCGGCTGTAAACACCCGTTTGAAAAGCGCGCCGACCAGGCAGCGCACTGCGGCGGACGAGGCAACGAGGAGAGGCAGCAAACCGTGGAAAACGCCTGCAAATGGGCAACGAGCGACCACCCAGAGAACCTACGCCCCAGCGCCTAAGCGAGTCTGCGGCGCCGAGGACATTATAAGCCGGCGCCGCGCCGCCACCACCGAGGCAGTCGAGATATTATTGAAGTGCCCTGCGTAGAGTTTGTGACTGCGTGATTGAGTGTAGGCCTAGATTTTGTTATTCTGTCTCACGGTAATTGATTGACTGCGCTAGCTGTTTGGTACATTTCACGGATAAACGGTAACTTTGCTTGATCTATGGTACATTCTTTTGGGTTACCGGAACAATACATTTTTGTATAAAAACTGTGTGTGTGTGAAATAAAAATCTTGTTCACGAAATCTGCCTGCTTTTTCTGAACATAACATTAAATGTTTCCTATTAAAAATGAAAGAACGGTTTTGTTTGCCGATGACACAAATGTTCTTTGCAAATAAGCAATAAATAGTACGATTTCAGAAGTTTCAAATTGGTTTCGTAATAACAAATTAATTGTTAACGAAAGAAAAACTGTTTCAATGCAATTTTTGCATTTCAAATCGGCAATAGCATGTTCCATTGAAAATAAATAATATGCATTTAGCTGATGTTGAGGTAACAAAATTTCTATGTCTCTCAATTCAATCAAACCGCAAATGGAATGTACATATAACAGATTTAAACACTAAATTAAGTTCATTATGTTACGCATTCAGAATTCTTTCAAATTCTGTCAGCCTTCATGCAGCTCGTTGCGTTTATTTTGCAAATGTACATTCCAGCCTGAGATATGGCATAATATTCTGGGGATGCTTATCCTATAATACTCAGACCTTCAGATTGCAAAAGAAAATTATTCGAATAATGAAAATTTGCCTTCCACGTGATCCCTGCAAGCCTCTTTTCATTGAGCTTGGAATCTTACCATTGACTTGCTTATTTATTACGAATCTGTAGGGGAAGGTTGCCTATATCGCACCGCCTCCTAAATCGCCCCACATGTTATAATATAAGGAGAATGGAACACGGGAGAGTACTCTGGCGATTACATGACAAACTTAACGTATTTATTGCCACAGAACAGTTAGTGGCACTTCTAGGAAGTCAGTGGTTGAAGTGTTATCCTCAGTATTAGAAACGTGAGAATTGTGATGTAATATTTTTACCATCGATGTAAGACCTCTGTGCCTTTGTAAGTAGAAAATGTTACAGAAATAGTGTTTATTTTTAAAGAGTAATCATTTATCATGTGTACGGTGATTTTTCCAAATTAACACAAAACCTAATTCGAGGTTAATATCAATATTATGGTCTAATGCGCAAGTTTCCTAAATCGCCTCACTTGAGGCTTCCGAAATCGCACCAGTGCGATTTGAGAAACTCACATAAACTGTTCTTTCATTACTTTACAGGTAAACAAATCAATCATGGAATAAAGAAAGTATGGAGTTTGGAAACCTGAAGACATGATTAATGCCATTCAAGAATTCAGAAACAATACAATAGGTATAAATGAGTGCTGTAGAAAATATAACGTTTCTAAGAAAACATTTACCAGACATTTGACAGGGAAAGTAAAACGAGGATTACAACCAGAGCGTGAAGGACGAAAAAACGTTAATGGAAGAGATACTGCTCTCCCCCCAGATGTTGAAGAAGAGCTTGTGAAACATATATTGACATTAGAAGAGATGCTCTTTGGGTTAACAATCACAGACGTACGGAAACTTGCTTATGATATTCTGGAATCAAATCCGCATTTACCCAACAGATTTAACACGAAATCTAAATTAGCTGGAAAAAAGTGGTACTATAGTTTTATGGCGCGGGATCCCAACTTAAGTCTGCGCCAACCAGAAAATGTTTCCATGGCTCGCGCTAAAGGATTTAATAAATCCAGCGTAAGTAATTTTTTTAACATTTTAGAAGAATTGGTTGACGAAAACAAATTTGATGCTTTGACAATTTATAACGTTGATGAATCAGGTTACAGTACAGTTCAGAGTAAAGGAGGAAAAATTATTGCTCGTAAGGGAAAACATCAAGTTGGGACTGTAGTTAGTGGGGAAAGAGGGGTCAACACCACTTTTGTGGTTTGTACTAATGCTGCAGGAAATTTTGTTCCACCAATGATTATCTTCAAAAGAATGCGCCATCATCCTGCTCTAGCAAATGGTGCACCACCTGGTAGCATAGTGGAAGTTTCTGAAACAGGTTACATTAACTCTGATCTGTTTTTACAGTGGTTGAAGCATTTCATTACACATGTAAAACCATCAGTTGAACGCAAAGTACTTCTTGTTCTCGATGGACCCACCACCCACTCCAAAAACCTGCAAGCAATCAACCTAGCACGTTACAATGGAATCGTAATGTTGCAGTTGCCGGGACACACCACTCACAGATTACAACCTCTACATGTCATCCATATTTGGTCCCCTTGAAACTTATTACAACGATGCAGTGAAAAAGTGGTTGCGCTGCAATCCTGGAAGAACAGTATCACAAATGGAGGTTTCTTTATTACTCGGAGAAGCATACGAAAATGCTGCATCAGTAAAGAATGCTGCAAGTGGCTTTAGAGCGACTGGGATATGGCCAGTAGACCGAAATATTTTTACTGCATCAGATTTTGCTGCTAGTAATAATTTAAATACTGAACTAGAGTCCCTTGAAAATGAGAATAATGATCCCCCTTTTGTTTATGAATCCCAAGTCATTTTCCAAAGTCTGGCAGAAAATGAAAGTATTACTCCAGCAAACACTGAGAAAGTATTCCATCAACAAGCTCAACACTGGAAGTTCCAATTCAAGAAATAAGCCCAATCCCTAAACCTTTTACTTCTTACAGGAAGAGAAAAGTCAAAGGAGCTCAAAAGGCAGTTGTTCTCACTTGCAGTCCATACAAAAGGAACTTAGAACAGAAACTGCTAAGTAGGACAGCGCACCAAAAATCAAGAAACCAATAAAATCATGAACATAGCAAAAACAATGAAACAAAAGAAGGGAGGTCGAGAATCTGCGCAACAAATGTTTTCTGACAATGTTGCATTTGATGTAACAAACGAAGACTGGTATTGTTGTTTGTGTGATGCCGCTTATGTAGAAGATATGGTAAAGTGTTCTCTATGTTCCAAGTGGGCTCATGAGGCATGTGCAGATATTCGTTCAGGCAGTAAAATTCCATATGTTTGTGACTTTTGCAGAGGATGAATATTTGTGACTGAAAGCTGATTTTTTGTTATTGTTCTTTTTGTGGTTGCTACATTTAGATACTTGACATTTGATTAAAAAATTAAATCTATATTTAAGTCTGTATTTATGACTAAAACTAGTTCAAACTGTTTTGATGTATGTTCAATTTTGCATAATAAAGTAGCGTAAAAGAATGCTATATTTTGTATGCGTCATTGCATTTAAAATATGAGAGGGGGCGATTTAGGAAACCACAGGTGCAATTTAGGAAACTTGTTGCCCAAATCGCCCCATTTGCAGGTTACTAAGAAAGTGCTTCTCAAACTATTAGAATCTCAAAATTATCTGTTTAAAAAATAGGGTTAAGTGTCAAAATATCTGGACAATCATCGCTCAAAATGTGGATAGCGCACGTTAATTACTTTTCGCGAAAAAAATGAAAACTGAAAAGTGGGGCGATATAGGCAACCTTCCCCTAATATCTGTCAAAAATGACCTACTTAACGGAGGGAACATATTTTTATGCAATAATTGATATTTATAATTACAACACACGTCGTAGAAATCACGTGCATCAAGTATCAGTATCAACAACTAACAACAAGAAATCCACAGAAATACATGTACGTTACTTTACAACGCATTGCCTGATGACATTAAACAATTAAAACCATTACACAAATTTAAGTTAATACTAAAATCTTTTCTGCTGCATAACTGTTTCTATACAATTAGAGACTATGCTGATCGTCAAAAAGAGAAATAATATTTATTTTAACAAAACAATGATATATAATGAATTAGTTTACATTTTTATCGGATACATTTTTACTTTCCCGTATACGTACATACACACGGAGTGATATACGTAGTATAAGGATAGTTATGTAATTCTGCGAGAAAAAATGGCGAATTTTTGGAGGAAAAAAATCATTGCCGGGCCGTGATAACGAAAAAGTGGATAAAACCAGTTGCTAAATTAAGAAAAAAAACTCCCCTAACACGTGGTGTAGCCAGAAAACCTATTTTGTGGGTCCTTGATACCGAAAAACCAATTGAAAGGAAAACGTCCGAATGTCCGTCCGTCCGTCCGTCCGTCTGTGAACACTGCTAGCGCCTAAACTAGCGCCTAACGATTTCTTCCAAAACTGATGTTCCCCAGTCAATCTGGTTCTAGTCGAAGCTTTGAGATTTTGAAAAAGATTCTGTAAAATTTGGGGGTACTTTACAAGTACATGAAGCACCCCGGACATTTTCAAAATTTTCTCAAAAACGACTCCAAATTGTTTCTTTAAATTTCTTGTAAGAATAGAGTAAAATACACTTATTAAGGTGGCATAGGTCCGATTTTTACGGATAACTCTAAACTTTCGAAAATTGCAAAAGTTTAAATTTTTTCGGCGTCTTTCTGGAACTACAAAATTGAAGATAGAGATGTTTCTTTTAAATAAAATTTGTTGAAATCAAAGATTCATAATATTTCTGTCCTCAATAGGGCAGTCATGAAGTCGATTGTCACAAATCGTTCCTGTCACACGTATGCGACGTTTTGTAAGCTCAACAATTAGGGGAACACTAGTGAAGAAATTATCAATGTAGATATGGTACAGAGCACCCGAAACTTTGGATTCCAGAACATCACAATATTGAAGCACAACGCTGCCTCCTAGACCGTATTCTTCATATTCTGTGTTCACAGATGTTGATGCCCCTTGATAAGGTTCAAACCAGTTTATGTAACCAAAATCACTTGCTCCAACCCAAAGTTGTAGCCGTATCTGATTGGCTTTCCTTTTATAAATTGTTTGCAGCCATTTCTACCGAAATATGGCACCATAGCCTCATCCACAGTGTGATGCTCACAGTGAGGTGCAAATAAAAGAAAGTTTTTGTTCAAAAGTTTTAGGAGAGGTCTTACTTTTGTGAACTTATCTCTCTTATCTAGATTCTCCAAATCATTCAGATGCACGTGTCTATATGAATTCAAACCTGTCTCTTGACATAACAAGAGATACAAGTTCATTACCAGTATCAGCCGAAAGTTCCCAGAACAGTCTTCTCCGTGCAGGGGAAGATAGCCACTAAGAAGCAATATAGCAATAAAACATTTAATTTCATCTTCTGTGATATCACCTGTCAAATATCCCTTACGTACTATATATTTATTAGTTTCAGAAGTAAGGAGATATATCACTTCATCATGAATAAACACAACCATTCAAGAGGTGAGAGATTGTTAATTGGTTCATGCATGGGTTGCCATTTCTTCCAATGTAATTGAAGATCTTCTTTGCTACAACTGTATTCTTTCTTTCCTCGTTTCTTTCGCGGCGTCTTACCTTCTCTAGAGTAAATAGAATGATCTGTTTGAGAATGGGCACAACCAATGTCAGCGCCCTGTCCTACTATTTCAGCTGGTGCACGCAGGACGCTTCCAGGAAGATTGTTTACATCTACGGAATCTTCTTCTCCAGAATCTTCGTCAGTTAAATCACCCGTTGCATTATCAGGAGGTGATAGAAATATGTCAACTGCAGATGATGGCGTGTCGTCATCATTTTCCTCTTCCCAAATTCTCAAAATATCGTCCAAACTGAGATTCCTACAGGAATATACAAAGAAATATATAGCATCGTTCTCGAATCGGCAGCATCATATTCAATCTCCATATATTATACAAAAAATATAAGAAAGTTAACAAAATTAGAGAACATAATGGAGATGTAACACTATTTGCTCCGCAAAACAACCAGTTCTGGGCAAAAGCCTACCGACCTACATGTAGGACACCAAATTTGAAATTCGTGAAACAGTAAATAATGAATACATAACCTCAAAATGTGCATACCGCATGCTAAATACGTATGTCTGGATCATATCAATTGATATTGAAAGTCCAATATTATAAAAAATAAACAAAAACTTGCAATACCAACTCGGTGTTATTCCAGCAAGGGAAATTGAAGTTTCTTCAAACTCTGGCCAAGAACCCTAATCTTGTTGACGCAATAAAAAAATCAAGAACTCCAACGCGACTCAGGAGATGGTTTCTGACGCTGGTGAACGTTTTCTTGTTTCATTATACGGCTATAGTAGGAATAAAGCGCCTTCAACAAATGGAGGTACTACGTTTTACATGAAATCTGCCTTCAAGTACAAGCCAAACATTGCTGCACTACCACCATCTGCAGGTGCAGCACAACAACACTTTTTAAGAGTCTACCATCAGTCCAGCAATGGATGGGCGTCGAAAAAACCCTGAAGAGAGGGGATGGAAAAGAACTAAACGTGGTCTTGCGCCTGTGACCACATTGTTACCTCTCGCACCTTCAGTTTTATTGAAACTTGATTCAGGCAAATGCACCAAGAACTGTCAAAAAAAATTGTGGCTGGAAGAAGGCAGGGCTTAAATGCTCTAGCTTGTGCCTCAATTGCGAGAAGAGTTGTGAAAATATGACAGTGGTTTCTGAAGATGACTTAGAGGCTGAATTAGAATTGGAGAACGAGATGAAGCCAGAGTTCCCAACCAATGGAACTGACGCAGCAGTGGAATTGGAGCAGGACAATCCAAAATGTTCATACCAAATCTTAAGATATAATACAATACGCATTGCCGAGAGCAATGAAATTCCATTTCTCTATTTCTGTGTAACAGATGACGATGAAAAGCCAGGGCCGTCAAATAAAAGATGCGTCGATGAAGGTGAGATGCATCGGGTTTTTTAACAAAACAAATATTTAATTTTCGTTTTACCTTGTTAATTACCAACTTGGTTTATTCAGTTGGAGTGACTAAATAGCCGTCATATTTAGTAGCAGGCAACTATATTGCTTGCAGCTAATTATAATTACGCATAGGAGATAGTGTTAGTGAGAGAGGGTAAGTGAGGTGCCTTCCTCACAGTAACATCCAAGTACTTTTTGCCTCGACTGAGCTCGACGCGCAGTAGCGGCGCAACTGTTTGTCAGACAAAGAACCTCTCAGTACTAAAATGTAGGCAATTGTATAATCTTTCAATTCATATGAGGTCAATATTTATGAGAAAAGCGTAGTTTATGAGCTACATTGTGATAAAACGGGACGAATCCCATTTTTACAATTTTCTTAATGAAAACACCAAACTTCAGGTTGCTCTAGCTGCTAAACGGTACGTTGGAGAAAAAATTTCTTAAGACATAAAATGTAGGTAATTTTATCTTCTTTGATTTTATACAGAACTTTTATTTATGAAAAGTGGACGGTTTTAGAGTTATTTTCAAAGTACTGAAAAATTTCGGATTTTTAACACGTTTTGTACGAAAAAAATAGTGTTTCCGGGCAAAATGTTTGTTGACAAACCTGATGTTCGTGTTCAGAGACCCCAAAAACATATAGGACCCAAAAATCAAAACTGCACCAAAACTTTCCCCTATTTTCTACCATTTGACTAGACTACAAGGTGGAATTCGATAGTAAGCGTGTTTTTCAGCTCTGATATTTTTGACAGTGATGTTGGTGAGAATTTGCTTAATTCTCCAATAAAAAGGTTTGATTTGCTGATGTCCGCTATATAGGTGGAGAAGAGGACGGAAGATATCGTTGCGCATTATAGGGTTTGTGGACGAAGCAGCTTTTAAGGCATATTTAATGTTTGTGACATTCCTTCGGTGGGCTAATGTGGATTCCTGAGCCTCAATGTGTATGCTACCAAAAGGGGTAGTATGGAAACAAACGGTGCTAATTCTTAAACCTTTGTTATGAATAACATTGAGTTTCTGAAGTTCTTTCTTGGTGGCTGATCGGTAAATCTGGGAGCCAAAATCAAGTTTTGCTTTAACTCCTTATATGAAAGTAGTAGAGTGCTTTTGTCAGCTCCCCAATTGTTGTTGGAAAGATATTTAAGAATATTAAGTATTTTCTCGCAATCAGCTACAATGTTCTATATATAGCGTCTTCCATGTTAATTTTGAGTCGAACTGAAGTCCTAGTCTCCTCATGGTCGAACGAATCTCAGAGTTAACGAATCTCAGAGGTTGTAAGCCAAGTTGTAGTTTTGGTGTTAGAGATTCATTTGATTTAGCAAAGATCACACATTCAGTCTTTGTGATAGAGAATTTGCAGCCGGATCTTGAGGAACCAGTCGAATACTTTATTCAAAACATTTTGCATAATCATTTGGGTCGATGAAAGAAGTTTGCCTTTGCACAAAATTGTGGCATCGTCTGCGTACTTTCTTGATATGGCTGGGGTAGGTTGATGTCCTTGTCTATATCATTAATTAGTAGTAAAAACAAGGTTACACTTAATACAGATCCCTGAAGCACGTCATTTTCGTTTTCAATAACTTCGTTCTTGAAAGTATACCGTTTACTCTAACTTGAATTTTACGTTCCTGGTAGTTTGGTAAAGTTTTTTAACCCCTATCGTTTGTAGCATGATCAGAATTGGTCTGATCCAAACCGTATCGTACGCTTTCTCAATATCCAGATTAACTGCAATTACATGCTGTTTGTACATGAACGCCTCTTGGATCGCCTCTTGCGTCACTTAATAAATGTGACGTAATAGATAGTCCAGGTCTGAAACCTAACTGATTATCGCTTATGATCTTATTATTGTCCAGGAACCATCTAAGTCTTATATTGATTATCTTCTCTAATGTTTTGCAAATATTGCATGTAAGTGAAATAGACCTATAACTATTGGTTTATGTGCTTCTTTCCCAGGTTTCAACAATAGCTACTTTCCAGATCTCAGGTTGATTGATTAATGTTTCCGGGCGCGTCAACTACTTAGGTCATTAGTCCCGTAAGTGCCCTCGGGAGGTGGCGATGATATTTTCCCTGTTGAATGGCAAGATCTGGCACCGACCTACCGTCGACTAGCGGGGTTTTCCCCTCAACCAGGTATCTTCCACCAGCGGGGCACCGCCCCAGCCGGGACAAGCTGTAAGCTTCCGGCCGGTCTCCCGGCTTGTGTGGTAATGTAGTGCATGTTAGTGTAAGTGTGTGTAAGAGGAGAGGATAGGACCAGGAAGATGAAGGAAAGATCGTGCGCATTCCGTGGCCCGTTTGTTAGGGTACTGCTCCGGCATTCGCCTGGTGTTGATCGGAGAAACCACGGAAAACTACCGATCAGAGCAGCCGGTCGCTAGATTTCTCCTTCAGACAGCGACTGAATTCGACCTAGCTGACAAGCTAGTGTCGAAAATTCTGCCGTAGTCGGGACTCGAACCAGGACCTCCCGGTCAGAGGGACTGTAGTGACATCAAATTGATGCACTGAGCCATCACTCCCGGACCAGACCTTAGGAAAAACCTGGAGTTTCTAGCAAATGAGTTAGCTATGCTATTGGCAATTTCAAGAGTTTGCCTTACTTTCTTTGGTAATTCTTCTGGTCTTTGCTTTTGTTCTTTTATATTCGATTTTGTTTGTATCATTTTTTTCTTTCTTGTATCTGTTAAATGCATGGTTGGATTTCTTAATGGCTTCTTTACAATCGTCATTCCACTATGGTACTGACTTACGTTTATGGGATGGTCTGTATATTACAATTGATTGGTTTGCTGCTTGTTTAATTATATCTGAGAAGTTGGTAATTATGGCATCCACATTCTCATTCATGGGATGATTGAAGACAAAATCATGAAGGGATTTATTGATTATATCACTACATTTCTTCCAATTAGCTTGGCTAAATTTCCATTTTTGGATCTCGTAAATGTTACTATCCACATCATATGAAAAATAAACTTTGGTGAATACTGGAAAGTGGTCACTATCATGAGGAGTCTCTTCCACCCACCAGCTGCATTTGTGAGCCAGATTAGTGGAGCTGAGAGTGAGGTCGATAATACTAAAGTTACCGCTACTTATATTTATATGGGTAGGTTGACCATTATTTAACAAGATCATGTTTGTATCCTCAATAACTGTTTCTATCTTCATTCCTCTTGGGTCATTAAAACAGGATCCCCATAATTTGTTATGAGAGTTAAAAGTCACCCAACTACGAAGAACGGTTAAGAGAGTTGTTTTATAATATTACGTATCACTATGGATTCAAATGCCATAACTGTTAGGAATATCAATATTACAGATGCAAATGTTAATTTGGAATGAGATTTGAATAGCAACTACCTCCAAATCAGAGGTGATATGTAATTTGGTGGCAGAGAAGTTTTCTTTGACAAATGTAGCCACTCCACCAGATGCATGATGACAATCTGCTCTATTTTTATTTAAACACTTGAAACCTTTAATTTTTCCTTTATTGTTGAGTTTGAAATTAGTTTCCTGTATACATATCACCTCTGGGAGATATTGCTGGCATAGTAAATGTATTCTTTCATATCTAGTATCAAATCCATTGAAGCACCAACATGCTTGTAATAAGTTGTTTAAAAATTAATCAGATGTAGTGTGTTCTGTCTTCTTGTAAATGAGCATCCTCCTTTAATTTCTTCAAATGTTGTATACTTTCAAGTCTGGAATAAAAACCATTGTAATACTTTCATTAATTAGTGTTAATGATTAAGTTCTTCAGCAATGATTATTGGATCTGTGTCACTATTTTCAAGTTGTTGTATAGCTCTGTTAAGGTTTGTGGTTATTCTAGTGAACCTTGCAGTGAGGTATGGATATGTTTCTTTCATCATTAAAATTAAAACAACAATGTCTTTAGTATGATCTTTAGCAATGATTATTGGATCTGGGCCACCATAAGAGTTTTCTATAAATGAAGTGAGTTGTTGAAAATTAAGTGGAAATTTGTCTTGGTTAGTTTCTATAAGTCTTTAGCTGTAACAAGTAATTCATTAATTGATTTTGTTGATGTTTGTTCTAAAGTAGAGGGGTCTTCTTTCTTCTTTTTCTTGTTTTTTTATGGCCAAGGATTATGGTATGTTCATGTTTGTTACTCAGAGATTCAGGTTGCGATGAGGATACAGATGATGTTTTCTTTTAGGTAAAGAAGGGAAATTTTCTTTTTTGGTTGCTGGTTCTACAAAAATTAAATGTGTGTCTTCACCTTCCAGGGTTTCCTCAGGTTCTAACTTGTTATGAACAGAATCAGTGAGGGTGGAATTGGTTACCATATTTTCAATGCTTTTAGTGGGGCAATTTTTGGCAATGTGGCCTTCCTTACAAAGAAAGCAAGATATGATGTCTGTAGAGAATAAATTCTAAATGTGGCGTTATCATAGAAAATCAAAGTTGAGTCAGGAAGTTTCATTACATCATCTGGGTCTACGAAGACCTGTCTTCTAAAGCTCAGAATGTGAGACAAACTGGGTTCAGATATGCCAGCTGTAATGAAAGATATATTGGTTGAGGTTTTTATGCCTTTTTTGAGTTAGAACGTTCTGAATTAGTTCATGTGGGATTATTGGGCAAACATTTGATATGATTACTCTTACATGATAATTAATTAGTAGTCTTAGATTCAATTTATGTTGGCCAATTTCTATTGTTTTATGTTCATCTGTACGTTCCTTAGGTATTTCTGGATTTGATAGGAATACACAAATTCGGTTATTGGGTATTCTTGAAACGAATCGTACGTGGTTCGAATTAACTATTGTTTCTATCTTTTTTATATAATCTTTGATGCTTAAATCGTCTTTTGCCTCTATTTGAGTATTGACTGTTCTTTCTTTGGGAATGAATCTGTTCGCGTAGCATTAGCGTACGTTTTGCTTACTTGGTTTAGATGTCCATCTGTAGTGGTGGAGGTTAGAGTTGCCCTGTAGTCAGAACAATCCATTGAATGTTGAGGTTCAGCCACGCCTGTGGCTGTCTTTACTGACACTTGAAGAATCACTTACTGTGCACTAATAACAGTGAATACAAGGTCTATTATTAATTCGTATCACAGATATTAAATTATCGGATGTTTCTGATAGTAGGAGTTTACATTCGACAAGCGCTCCCAACCTCCGATGGCCCCTTGTTTTGCTTCTGGACGTACAAGTAGCTTCACTGTGCGCACGTTTTGTTGAGCACTCCTTTTGCTTGCAGTGGTAGGAGTAGAACTGATGTTCGTTACTGTATTTTTAGCAATGCATAAAAATCAAATCAGAAGTTCATTTACTGTTGAAATTTGTTTTTATATAAGTCGGGGACGAAAATGTTTAGTTTTTTACATGTCGCTAATCTCACTTTTTTCTGAGCCTCAACAAAATGTGCGCAGATAAACTCTTTCCCCATACGTCATACACAGTTTTTACTGCTTTTTGACCAAATAAATAAAAATATTTAAACATCCTCAATGTGGTAATGTCTGAAAAAAATGAATCTTCGGTGAACACTGAATATAGCGCAAAATTCTATAAGCAGAATGTCATGAATCATATTTATTGGCCTCGCAGATCACCCGACCGTACGTCGCAACAGTTACCAATTCAGGATATATCTGTCATTAGGAAACGCAATTTCAGAGCCAGCACGTGATAATTTCATGTCAACAATCGGTCACGGACACTTCGCGACCCTCACAAACCCGGGGATGACCCTTGCTGACGCAATGTAAAAGAGGAGGCATGGTTGGCAACGATAGTGCAGATATAGGTGGCCTCTGACGCTTAAGCCCGCTATATAAGGCGGTTGGCGCCCCAGGCAGTGAATGCAAAATGAGTTCGCAGCGAGTGGTGCTGTGGCTTCTGTCTCTGGTGTTGGGGGTGTCGATGTCGACGCCTCTGGCTCCTCAACCGAGGTGCTTGACTGGGAAGGAGCTGGCCCTCTCCTTGTCGTACTCTACGAACGCCACCGGGCACCGCGCCGTGAGCGCCAGCATTGAGCAGCCGCTAGGGAGTGCCGGGTGGCTGCTGGATGCGGAAGTCAGGACATCAGGGTGCGGGCCCCACGACGTCCCACGGCGGTCGCTCACCGTCTTGCTGAACGGGCCGCCAGAGGAGGGGTTTGTGGCTCCCTCGCCCGCGCCCTCATCGCCCACCGCGCCCTCATCGCCCACCGCGCCCTCATCGCCCACCGCGCCCTCATCGCCCACCGCGCCCTCATCGCCCACCGCGCCCTCATCGCCCACCGCGCCCTCATCGCCCACCGCACCCGCATCGCCCTGGCCCGCGCCGCCCGGCTACCTGACGCTGCCCGGTCTGGGGCACTACCGCGCGCCGCCCGAGGCCGAAGAGTGGACTGCCGCTCGCGACCTCTGCCGGGAGGAGGGCGCGCAACTGCTGGCGCCGACGTCACAGCGCGAGGTGAAGCTGCTCCTCCAGCAATTCTCTCCAAATGCAACCGGCGCCGATTTGACTGAGTACTTTTGGCACAGCGCCAACGACATCGAGCAGGAGGGCAAGTTCGTCACCGCGGACGGGGTGCCCCTGGAGAACACGGGCTACGCAGACCTCGGATTTAATATCACTTGGACTTCTACACAGTATAATTGCCTCGTGTTTGATAAACGTGATAAGTTGTTATACGACACTAGATGTTCTTATAAAGTCTCATTCATCTGCAAAATACCTCTGTGATTTCCATTTTATCTCTTTCCACTTCCTCTTCACTAAAAACATATGAGTTAATTTAATATAATATGATAATGAATGTATTAATATATTGTTTATTGATTGCATACATTTGTTAATTCTTGATAAAATGTAACCAGCTTCAAACATGTCCACCGATCTAAAGAAATTTCTAACATGTGAAATGAATAAAACTGAAAATTTACCCGAAATGATGAATGTACATGTTGTTCTTCCTGAACATCATCGCATCTATTAGTGTTTGTGAAATCAGACTTTAAAAAATGTGTTTTTCTTACAAACGATATAGTTGATGAGAGAATATGTTAGAAAATTCTTTACCCTTGAATTCAGGAAAAATATTCTGTATTGAAAAAAATCTGACATGTAAAAATGTTAACTTTACAACTGAAAGTACTCATACATCTGAAATCACTATGCCATCTGTAGGATTTACATGTTTACATGCAGCATATTTACAGAGCCATTTGTAGAAGAAAAAGTAATTTCTTGTGGCGATAAATTCAAATTCTAAAACCAATCATCAATAGCACAGAAATATAATATAAAATACATTTCTATCTACGCATAATTTCGTGTCTCTTACAGAATAGTTCTCTTTTTTTCTGGTTTTCTCTAGTTTTTATTCCCTTGCAAACTCAAAATTTGTCGACTTTCCTTTCAAATAACATTAGATGTATTTCAGTTACCCAACTGTTGAACTGCAATTTAAACTACAGTACTACAATTGGTAGAGATTTTCTGAACTATGAAAACAGACGAATATTCGTCACTTCAAATCATAAATGTAAGAGTTTATTCAGTTTTCAACAACAAAAGTATATTGTAAAAAGTAGCGGAACCCGGCAGACGTTCTATCCTTCATCTCCTTCTTTCCCCTTCCATCTCCCTTTCTCTCTGTCTCTACCTCCCTCTCTCTCTTTCTCTCTCCGTCTCTCTCTCTGTCCCTGCCTCAGTCTGACAGTCTCTGTGTGTCTCTGTCTCTTCCTCTCTCTGCCCCTCTTATTCACATTTAGTTGAAGATCCTTCACGTCTCTGAGCACGTAAGGTAATATCGAGAAGCGGACCAGCGAAAGTGTAATAGAATGTTGATGAAGGTCTTATCCTACCGATTACGGTGTGAGAAACGTTTCTTTTAGGCCTTTGACGTCAAAATTTTAGTTTATAATGCCCTAGAACGCTTCGTGCAAGAGTTATTTAACGATATAGATTCAAAATGCTGCCGAGAGTGATGCAGGTTGTGTTGGACGTGAATATTTTGTTTTGTTCTACGCGCCATGTAGTGGAGTTACAACAGAATGAACAGCACATAAACTTTCTGGGTGAGAAAACACGTTGAAGTGCCAACTTGCATGGAGATCGATGATACGGTGTCGGAGTTTACCTTATATATATATATATATATATATATATATATATATATATATATATATATATACGAGGGTAAGTCAATAAGTATCTGCAATAAATGTTTATAATTTATTACAGGAAGAATACCCAATTTTTATTGATATCATTTTTTAACACAGTCACCCTTCTTTTCTATACACTTGGCTCATCTTTGCACAAACTTTCCAATACCTTCTGAAAAAAAGGTTTCTGATTGTCCAGCAAGGCATGTATGCACCACTTCTTTGAACTGTTAATCGGAGCAGAATCGACGGACCAAACAGATGGTATTCTGACGGGGCGAGATTGGGACTGTGCAGAGTATGCTCCAACACACGATTCTCACATGATTGCGCTTGTGCTCTTCATTGAGTTGTTTTGGAACCCATAGCTTCCTTCTTCTTGAGTTGCTGCCGTTCTTCACTTTCTTGACGCTCGTTCGACCACTGTGCTGGGAACTGGTAAACACTTCTCTGTGATAGAACATTGTGCCCGTATTGTGTTGAAAATCTGCTATGGATTTCTGTCCCTAGTACACCTTTAAACCATAAAAAACGGATTACGGAACGCTCTTCTTCATTGGTGCAAACACAGAGTGCTGTAGCCATCTTTACACCACAACAGAGCAAGTCTGACTGATCAGATAACGCTGAAACCTCCTGCAGGCAAAGACAACGGTCCCATCTAGTTGTCAGAAAACACACGAAGCCGTAGAATCAAACAAAGACAATTAGAGAAAAATTGCAGATACTTTTTTACTTATATATATATATATATATATATATATATATATATATTGTAATGGGACGGTCGCGCACGTAACGATTTCGGCGTGTGCGAAAATTATATTTTATTTAACGTGGAGTACTGGAAAACTTGATGTCTGGAAACGCGCGCTTTTCCGCTACCTAAGCGGCGCGAAGGGAGGGCCGGCCGCCGCTGGGCACGGTTCCCTTTGTTCAGAAACCGCTCGTCGCCTGGGTATTTCCGCCGCCGCCGAAGGAGCGCTGTGTCAGCGCACACCCCGCGTCTTCTCGGAAATTGCAGTGACGTAGACCGCCCACTCGAAAACGGTTTTCAACTGTCGCTATCCCACGGCGATTGGCCGGCACGCATCGCGCGATTCGGCTGCGCCAATAGACGAGAACTAGACGGGGGCGAGACACGTGATCTCGCGAGCGAGGGAGGTAGTAGCATGGGTGAGATTCGGCATTCTGATGTTTGCAGCGAGAGCGAGAGGTTCGGCTACTCTGATGTTGGCGACTTCAGCGAGAGGTTCGAGCTTTCCGATGTGAGCGAGAGCGAGAGGATTGGCCGTCCTGATGTGACGACGCTAGCGTGAAGTAGAGCTTCCCGGGGGGGGGAAAGAGAGGCCACGCCATCGCCGCGAGGCGACAGACCGCCGCCGGCAACGCATCGCCGTCACTTCGCCACCCGCTCATGTGTCGCCTGAAGGGAGAGACGGAACACTGTACGAGGACCTGAATGGACGAAGGAGCGTCCGGACTTGGGCTGAGGGCCGGCCGCCACTCAAGCACGCATTCGGGCGGCGCTTCCTCGCCTCCGCCGCCACCGCCGTCGCCGCAGCAACCGCCGCCGCAGCTCGCCGCAGCAGCCGTAGCCGGCGCCGGCCAGCCGCGCGCCGCCTACATCGCTGCCGCTCCGCCGCCCGACCCACGGGCCGGTGCCGATGCCTGGAGGGGCGGAACGCCCGGGCAATGACCCAGAAGAGTCGGTCTCTAAGCTAAGTTAGTTGTAAGTTAGGTTAAGATATTGTTACTAATTGTAGGAGGCTTCACCCCGTTAATTATTTTTTTTGTTTTAATTAAATTCAGTAAGTCAGAAAGAGTGTTTCACTGCCTAATGCATCAAATGCCCAGTCACGCATGCGTCCTGTCCAAATTTCAGTCGGGCGTATGAGGCAACATATGAGTGCAGACAGAAATCCACAGGTGAGTTGGGTCACGCCCTGAGATCCATCCCGCCGAACTCTATGAGCGAGTGTGCGGGGTGTTACAATATATATATATATATATATATATATATATATATCATATACAGAGAGAGAAGAGGATAGATTATACCTAATATGTGCGCCAACCGAACTATTTTTAACTATTGGTAACCAAGTAGGAAACAATCTTATGTTTTCCTCAAACGACCTAAGGTTGTTTTCCCATCTGGACAGTTTCATCGAATTGCGAAGAAATGCTGCATCGCCCATCTCTGTTGGCAGACGCCGCGCGGGTGAAATTCTGCATAGAATCTGGGGTATTTGTTTTTTAAATATGAGCATTTAAACAACTGTATGACAAGCAAAATCCTCAGTGCAAGTGCAATCATTGGTAATGTTCTGCCAAAGGACCCACTCCTAGCTACTCCTGGTTCTCTTCGTTTCTCTGCATTTCATACTTAGTAAGAGGACCAAATGTTGTAGGGTAGGTTTCTATAACTAGAACGGTGTTTGAAACGCCGATGCCTCTAATTACGAGTATAACTCACGACGTAGTAATCATATTCATCAGGTGAGAGTATTAACTAATGGTGCTACAGAATGGCACAGACTTTCCCGTATTAGTTTTCTATTTCCTTGGGTCTTCGCTAGCTATTCGGAATTGCCACAAACTCTTTCTTGCCAGCTGTCATCTATCACTGCCAAAAGTACATTTTTTTGTCATTTTCTTAATTTTTCGGTTTCTTATTGGTAGAACGGAAACATTAATTTTAGAAAATTAAAGAACACAAAAACCTAATCACAAATGGCATAAATGGCAATGTACTTTTTTATTTTTTTTATTTTTTTACATTTGTTGCGTATTTATGCGCAACGCGTCTTTAAACCCCTTGGGCGTTAAGCGCAATACGGAGTAATCCTACATTACTTCAAATGACATTAGCGCTCTCTGTATTTATAAGACGCATTATTTCTGTCACTTCTTGTCTCGTAGTTGTCAAGAGGACCACCAGGTAGCATCTCCGCGTACACGCCTCACACCGCGCGCCCCTGTGTCACTACCCAGCGGCCAGAATTGGGAAGGTATAAGGAAGGGGGTAAGGTTTAGGACACTTCACGAGGGTTGGACTAGCAATAATAATAATAAGAAGAAGAACTACACCAAGGGAGTACACGACCTTACAGTTGGTGGTCGAACTTGAGTACCCCCATGAGCCCGAGAGCTGTCAGTGGTAGTCCTAGCTACCGGTAGGGCCTCCCTTGCTGAATAGGTTGAAGGTGAGGGGTCCGACGAACAAGAACTCCATTTTGAGGAGAGTGGGAAGTATTTATTTTATTTAATAGGTAATTATAACACCATGATACATAATTTCAATTCTTTTAACTATGTGGCTAGGCTGAAGACCTTTAAGCCATTACAATACCTACATCCTACCTCATTCTAACCTTTCGAATTCTGGCATTCACCCCTAATGGTCTCTTCATCGCATCAAAGCCGAGGAAAGGAGACCATAAGGTACGGCTGAGGAAAAAACCCCTGAAGGGGGAAAAACCTGCCGTCAGAAGACGAGTACATGCTAAACTACTAGTTTTTTCTAAACTATTTATTTATTTCCTGGCGTGGGCATCTTCTCCATCCAGTCTTTGGCCTCCTCATCCCCTGAAATCAAACACCGCCACAGAAGATCACCCGCACCACCGCCTCTCCGAACAATTTACTACTAATTAACTTAATTATCGCTTACTGATTAATTTAATTATTACTGACTAACTTACTAATTAATATTAATGATTATCATTATTGATTACCTACGAGTTAAATTAATTATCTCTTGCTTATTGAATTAATTATTTTATCTCCAGTCTTGGCTCCGCTCGTACTACTAACCAGTGCTGTTTTCCCACTCCCTGATTACCGTTTCCATGATAGTTCGAACCTTTCCTAAAAATGTTCCTAATTCTCTCATGAAGTGAGATCTATTATCAGCTAATATGTTTTGAACGAGCGTTATGTTTCTAAATTGGAAGCAATAGTTTCCCATTCCCATCCATTTTCCTCTCCAAGTTTCTGTAGCGCAGCAATTTAACAGAATGTGAATTCAATCTTCTCTATCACCGCACAGTACACAGATTCCATTGTCATTCGAATCCTTCATTCTACGTTGCATCCACCCCCCTAACCTAAACCAAGCGTATCCCCCTCTTGCATCCCTTTTAAGTGTGTGTACGTAACTTTCGCATCCCCATACAGGACTCGTGTGAATTTGTACCACTAACGAACATTTTTCTGCCGATGTTGCCAGAATATCTTGCCTTTTAATATCCGAAAGTCGATCTGAAATTCACCATCCTATTTCCCGTGTTCCCCTATTCTCAACCATTTCCCGTTTCACTTTGTACGACCAATCGTTTTCCTGTAATTGCGCTCTAAAGCACCTGCGAATAAGCATGTCAGACTCATCACTTGCTAATCTAATCCAAAGCTTAATGGAGTGGGAAGTGAGTAGAGAGGGAAGGATCATGAACCTTTGGACTTCCTGTTGTCGGCCCATAGAGGGTACAGGAGAGAAACTGGGTTGGCACACCAGGCCACTAATTAGAGTGGAGGCCCGAACCTTGCATTGGCCAGCGAAGGAGGCTGCCTTCAGCAGTCAGTGAAAATCCCGTAGGGTTTAGTAATGCCGACTAGCGATCGGAGGGACCCCTTGCTGGGCCCTGCGGGGGGATGCCCCGAGGCCACTGTGGGTCGCAGTAACGGATGGCAGAAAACAACCCAAAGGTTAAGTGTGATATGTGAGCTCGAATTTGCTCCTTGCGAATCTTCACTTGAAACCAATGAGCAAAATGGATAGAACAAGCAATGTAATGAACCTTAACGTGCCTTGTCCTACCAATGTCCCATACCTGCTCAGAAACCGAGCTAATGTCACTTTGTCGACATCTGGCCATCCCACGGATGTTAGTCCCAGGGACCCAGAGCCGGCAGTAGCTCGAAGCCATCGTCAGAGATGGACCCGGGATAAATTAAAGGAGGTGATGTGGTACTGTTCCTATGTAAAAGCGAAAAATGGGGGATCAGAAATTGAAGTCTTTAAGATATGGAGAGAGCGGAACCCAGATACGAGACCTACCCTAGACTCAAAGGAGCTTGCCAGTCAACGACGATACATACTCAGCAATGGAAAATTCACAGCAGAACAACTTGCAGACATCCAGAGAAACGCGGAGTATGTTCTTCGATCAAACTATCCACATGACGAATATTTAGAACCATCTAATATCCCTGAAAACGATGGTCCCCTTGAAGGTTCATCTCTTCCAAATGAAACAT
The DNA here is from genome assembly GCA_031308135.1 of Acheta domesticus. NCBI lineage: Eukaryota > Metazoa > Arthropoda > Insecta > Orthoptera > Gryllidae > Acheta > Acheta domesticus. The sequence continues at coordinate 22,281,634 of JAHLJT010005437.1, read as the reverse complement.
CCGTCAATGGTGAAAATTCATATAGGCCATGAGTCACACGATAAGGACATGATGCGGGATCTCCTCCGATGCGAGATAGAACGAATTCGTCTACTTCCATTCGAATCTCGTGCACCGTTGAGGAGAATTTACGAAAATGCTAAAGCTAAGAGAGTTATAGAAACAGCGAATTCTGTCTTAAATGAGGTTGAACAGACCTCAAGTAGAGATCTAGATATTACTGAAATCAATCACATCGTGTATGCAACTGGATATCTAGTATCTCAGATAATCTTAGGGGCCAGCCAAGAACACCGATGGCCGACAGCCAGACAGTAATAAGTTTCGTACCTCCATGGATGAAAAGAATTATGAAACGGATAGCCGATACACGGCGTGAAATATCACTCCTAGCTGAGGCATCTTCTAAGTCAAATCACACGTATAAAGTTCAACAAAAATACTTCATGTTGAACAAAAATACCTAATTGACTAATGACACAACAAGGCTAATGGTAGCTGAAAAGCTAAAAGAGAAAATCCAAGCATGGATTCAACGAATAAGACGGTACAAACGTAGAGAATATTTCCGTGTACCGAACCGGTTGTTTGAAACAGACGCGAACAGAATCTATCCCAGTCTGACTGAAAAACACGAATGGAAATGCTGCCCCGCCTTCACAAGATGAATTCGAAACATTTTGGGCAGGACTCTGGGAGGAAACCAGATCCTACAACAAAGACGCATCGTGGCTCCCATCTAAAGTTGATGCTGCCAATGGACTCGTGGAAACAGTGGAACATGTTCAAGGATTCTCAAAAGAGGACCTATGTCAAACAATTAAGAACATAGGAAACTGGAAATCCCCTGGGGTTGATAAGATCCAGATTTATTGGATTAATAAATTAACAGCATTACATTCTCATTTAGCAAAGTTATTAAATTTTAGAAAACCCTAAGGAACTCCCCGAATGGCTCACTCGCGTTATCACGTATTTGCTATCCAAAGCAGGAGACAGCTCTTTGGCGAAGAACTACAGGCCAATTACTTGCCTGCCAGTAATGTACAAACTCATAACTGCAGCCACAGCTGACAAAATGTATAGGCACCTAGAGAAGAACCATTGTTGCCAGTTGAACAGAAAGGATGTCGTAAAGGTTCTGTAAGGTTCTATGGCTGTAAGGAAATCTTTCTTCTGAATAAAATAATTTTGAATGATGTAAAGATACGAAAACGTAATTTAAGCATAGCTTAGATTGACTACCAGAAGACCTTTGACAGTGTACCACACGATTGGATTTTGAAGACCCTGGAGATCTATCGATTTTCATCCTAGACTTGTTGAGTTTTGCAAGGCTAGTATAAGTTGTGGAGCACCAGGTTACTAATCTACAGCGGTCAGGGAGTAGTAGAAACAAGAAGTATTCAGATTAACAGGGGAATTTTTCAGCCTGCACCTGCATGAAGTTTGGTCTTGACAAGTGTGCAAAAGTCAACTTAACCACGTCAGAGAACATTGAAGTTGATAGACACACTGTGATTCAAGATCTGGAGCCAGGTAAAACTTACAAATATCTGGGCATTGAAGAATGTGAGACCATCTCAAACGACACAATGAAAGAGAGAATTCGCAAGGAGTATTATAGAAGAGTGAGACTTGTCCTGTAGTCCGCTCTGAACTCAAGGAATAAAATATCAGCAATAGGTAGTTTGGCGGTGCCTGTAGCCGAATACAGTTTCGGACTAGTAGACTGGACTGAACAGGAAATTCGCATCATGGATCGGAAAACCAGAAAACTGCTTACAATGCATCATGTTGCCTACCCTCGAAATGATGTACATAGACTTTATGTGTCACGTAAGGAAGGAGGAAGGGAGAGCAAATTGAAGCCTCCTGGCACAATGCAATAACCGGGATAGGGAAATTATGTAGTCAGCCATCAAGATGACCCACTAATGAAGGCAGGTCATGAAATCTGACCGAAGAATGGGAAACAGAGGCATTGTTAGTGTAGCAAGAAGCATTGCGAAGAAAACTAGGCAAGACACGTCGAATAACACAGACATTGAACTTCTGATGTTGCTAAACATGAAATATGAAACACAAAAAATGTTAAAGAAATCGTGGAGAGACAAACCACTCCACGGACAATATTTGAAACTAATGGACAAGGTGCAGATCAATAAAGATCAATCATTTATGTGGCTTAAAAGGGGAAGAATGAAGCTAGAATCGGAAGCACTTGTAATAGCTGCCCAAGATCAGGCGTTGAGAACACGACATTATGATAAAGTGGTTCTTAAAATTTCCCCAGATGATAAATGCCGCATTTGTCAGGAACACGTAGAAACCATTGATCATATTGTCTCAGCTTGTCCAATCCTAGCAAAGACAGAATACTTGAAAAGACACGACAGGGTGTGTAGCTACCTCCACTGGCAGATCTGTACCGCCCTCGAAGTTCCGAACACAAGCCCCAAGTGGTACGAACACTCACCAAAACCGGTGACATCAGTTGGATTGTGTACAATAATGTACGACCAACAAATTCAAACGGATCGCACGATAAGCAGCAAACAAACTTGATATTGTTATCTGGGATTTTGAGAAAAACCGTGTCTACTTGTGGGTATTGCTGCCTTGCGATCAAAATGTCGTAACCAAGGAGGCAGAGAAACGTCTTAAATACAAAAGTTTGGAAATTGAGATCAGCCGAATGTGGGGCGTAAAAGCAGAGGTCGTACCGATAGTTATCGGAGCTCTGGGATTTGTTCCGCAAGATTTGTGTAAGAACTATGGCTAAACTTCCAGGTCATTCACAGGACTGGGAAGTGCAAGAAATTGCTTTATTTGGCACAGCTCACATTTTGCGCAAAGTATTAGAGGCACCGACAGTCCCTAGATCTGCTCCTTAGGTAGCTGGTTGCAACCTGGAGTAGTTTGTATACTCAGCCGACTCATAACATCTGTAGTCGTGATATGGAGCAATAATAATAATGATAATAATAATAATAATAATAATAATAATAATAATAATAATAATAATAATAGCATTATGAAACCCAATGATTTTCAAATTTGTCCAATTCATATTCATTTCATTAGAATTGACATAATTTATAAAATGGAAAGCAATGATCTATAATAAAAATATAATAGGAGAGAGAAAATCAATCAATTTACAGCCACGTAATGAAAATCAGTTCACAGTTGTCCTTTGCTGCTTACATCAAGGATTTATTCGGTATCAAGGAGACAAAAGACGCTTTAGAAATTTCACTTTAATTTCATGGGACATTATCATGCTCACACTTGCAAATCCAATCAATCTGAATTTCTGGCGAGATTGCACGAAACACTGCAATTTTCCATATCATCCATGTCAGTTTTATCATATTTCATTATTACACATATTGTGATATACCAAAATATATAATATTTTGTTAATAATATTGGCTGTAAATGGGTTGGACAAAAGGGTATGCAAATGGCGATATACAGCCTTAGCAACGCCGGCGCAGTGGTTGGCAAGGTCAACAAACTGCATTCAGGCCTTGAATAGGTGGGAGCGCTGGCTAGATAGACAAATAAAATAATGTGTGATTGGTCTGAAAAGGAATGACTGTCGAGGGCGTGGTTACTTGGTTTGATAAGAGATGAATGGATTGGCTAAGGGAGAATAGACTGTCTAATTTTGTAGTTTTGTTTTAAAAAAGAGGAACGAAGGACGGATACCGAAGCGTTGAAGGGCTAAAGAACAGGGAGAACTGGACATTCTGATAGTGGTCGTCGAGTAGTAAAGATCGCTCGCGAGATCAACATTAGTGAAGTAGGACTTGTAAGTTTCGAGTGAGACTCAATAGTTTTTCGGAATCTGGAAGTTGATGTGCAACGGGAAGTTCGATTAGGACTTTGAGTTTTTTTCTTATATTGCGGTTTTGGACTTTAATATTTTACCACTAGTTGGGGAAGACTAGGAACTCTGAATACCAATTAAGAACCGGTAGATATTCTAGTCAGTGAGGGCTGGATGCGTCGGCAACGTCGCAAGATTAGAAGAGAGAAGTGGAACTTGGGATCGCCTACATTCAAGTGAGAAGAGACTGCGGGGCGTCGGCGACCAAGATGGTAAATTAGTACTGCAGTACAAAAGATATATTTTAAAACGAGGTCATGACCTAAGGACAAAAACAATTGTAAATATTGTTAAATAAATTGTTGAATTTTTTCTTTTGGAAATGAAAAGATTTTCATTTAGTCAATCAAAATTGTTAAATAGTTAGAAATAGATAATTATTCCCTTTCAGATTCCTCGCCATACTGTACATTTGGCACATCAAGTAATCGGCTATCTAGGCGATAGCGATTATCCATAACGGGACCCATTGACCCAGCTAGCCGGACATTTATACATTTGTTGAAATTAGCTGTGGAAGCATTGGTCATTTTTAATTAACGTAACCTGTTCCTGGCGCCCAAAATTTTAATATAAATTCGGAACGGGTCACGATTATAACCATCTTAGATGAATGATGCCAACGATCTCCTAAGAGTCTATGACGAGACGTTGTTGGTACATTTCAATATATTCCACGAAATTTTCCCTCTTTGATGATCTCCTATTTTCATTATGGCTAGAAAATACAAGCTCTTGTCTCCAAAAAAAACATACAACTTGAATGAAGTGTGACAGAATTTCTCTACTTTCCCTTATATCACTGTTGTATTGCTCAACATAGCATGTATTGGCTGTTTAAATAAAATTCTATCCTCTCATACTTTTTTCAAATATTTTAACTGTTTCGCACGTGCTATCATTTGTCCACGGCACAAAAATACGACTCCATAATTATGAAGGCATTTTGAATCGCGGTGTGCTCGCCATTCCAGGGCGCAGATGTAGATTTGCACAGTCACATACCCTTGTGCATTCAATCATCACAATCCCTAACCTAAATTGGCTACAAATATATAGTTGCTAAATGCATTAAAATAAGGTAATAAAACTTACATAAAACGACAATGTTCATTAATTAATCACGTTCTCTTACAAACACCAAAGAGATCAATGAAGTTTCGTAAAAGGACAGCTTTTTTGAAGGCACTACTGTAGGCACTCTGGATGTAATGGGTCAGTGTGCATCTGATTCTCAGCGCAGGCTAGGCGGTATCACGGTGTAAGAGATATAGTGGGTTCACTCCCGGTCTAAAACTGAAGCTAACGTGAGGCTAGTTCTCACAGTTCTCGCTATGTAAGCTCTGCGAACGACTTGGGCATTTTTGGGACAAGATGATGATTCATTTAATAGCTTTGTAATCTCTGGTGGAAGCCATTAAATCGCGAGACACCATCATGAATGCCCAACTCGATCGTGCGCACCGTACGGATAAGCGAGGAACTAGCCTCAAACTGGCTTCAAACATTTTGTCCAAAAGGCAGCTAGTTGACACACCTATATATCTTACACCGAGGCGGTATTTCAGACTGATTCGTTCAACCTTGTGAAGAGTCGAATTCTCAACGGCGCAATGTTTGAAATATAATGAAATATTTTGTAGCAGAAAAAGAAAATAACAAATTGACAATTTACAATTATTTTAAAATAAAATAGCTTATATTGTCAGGGTATGTAATGCATCATCCACATCCATGGACGCTACGCCCCTGACTATCATATATGGAGACATGGAATGTTTGTTACGTCGCACTTAACAATAGCTATGGCACGACAAGCAATGTTTAAGCGTGTATTTGGAATATTGTGTCATACACGAAGCAGGGAGTGACGCGGAGGGTCCGCGATGCGCGGTGCCTGACTCAAGACACAAGACTGTCTTTGTCACGGCGGTCTGGCGTCTTTGTCACGGGTAACGGCGGTCTGGCGGCCAGGCGCCCTTGGCGCGCAAAGTTAGGAATGGACAATCAGAAGCCACGTAACATTATGACAAATGTTAGATTTGCGTCAATAAATGAAGCGTATTACAATAAAATACATGTTATTAAATATTAAAATTTTACATGTATGTTAAATGATTATAGGCCAGCAACTTTGATAGCTCCCTTCGAGAGCGCATGCGCGAGGAGGGGTGACTCCCACCATCAACCGATCACTTCCCCTGAAAATATCGCTATCTCACTCGCTCTGCGCGCCAGGAGGCGTGGCCAGTCGAGGGGAGGGGGGTCTGAACGCATAGACAGTCTGGTTTGTTCGTGGGCCCAACGTGCAGCAGTAAAAGTGTCAGCCATCCAAATCAAAACAGTTTCAGCTGTCTGTGCACAAACGCTGACTCTTAATGTATTAAAATTCAGTAAAAGAAACATATGTATAGGAAGCATTGCCCCTGGTCCTCAGTCCTGTCCCTTTCGTCTTCGAGTGCTATGCAGCGTGGCGTGTCATAGCGTAGGCCTAATTTCAAGTGAAGTTCACAGGCGTAATATTGTGTGTATTTGTTTCTAACACTGGGACAACCATTTGAAGGTAATATAATCTGAACATCAAGCTCCCTCCTTACCATCCGGATCTCCATTCCATCAAATTAGTTTGGAGTTCCATTAAGAATCATGTTACGAAAGAAAGCATCGGTACTCGTCTATGAGTTAAAGAAAATGTATACCGAATATTATTTTCTGAATATTGCCCAAATCAATGGAAGAAGTGTTGTGAACACGTTAAGAAAATCGAAGAAGAATATATGAAAACAAACATGACGACGAAAGCAAAAGTGGACAAAATTATCGTTTCTTTGCGGGGCAGTTCCTCTGAGGACGACAATGACGTACACAGCGAAGGCTGTAGTGACATTGATGACTTATAGCTCCTCCTTGCTGGGGGAGGGCGACGAATCGCGTGCGCGCAGTGGGTTCACCTAATCTAGGACACTAGCAGCGGTGGGAGAAGCCCGCGAAACTAAGCCCCTCCCAGAAGGGAGATTTCAAACTTGTCCCCCTATAGGTTCGTAACGAATGTGAAATTGCGTCTGCAGATTCAAATATTCTCGGAACGAGGAACTGGGGGGGCGGCAGAGATGACGAAACTGCCGGCTGATGTGCTTATGTCGAAATTCCAAGAACTGTAACATTGAGAACATGAGTTTGTGAATCCTGTTAAATTAACATAAAATATAGAATAAGAAAATACATAAAATACAAAATGAAATGTACAATGACATATATATATACAATGTGCATTTGTATATTTATATAATTAAGCTTGCTTGTACGAACAATAGTTCTTAGGTTTTTGGGAATGGCCATTCACAAGTAGTGCTTTTTATTACTCGGAAGAACGGAAACGTTGTGCCAAGTTAAATAAACCGAGATTGAAGACATTCAGTTTTTAGATCAATTGATAGTTATGAGTGATTACGGTTGTTTGAATCGGTCTTTGGGGTACCTGGATTGGATACGTGCATATGTAGCATTACGACCTAGACTAAAGATTAAGGAGCACGGGAAAGAGTGGAGGTTTTGATAAAAATATTGAGCTATTCGTATTATGTGGTCACCAAATGAAGGCACTTTTAATTCTCTGCGAATCTGGATGTTTGGAATGGACCAGGGGGTTATTAAAGTTCTTCGTAAAAATATATTTTTAATAGGCAAATTTCTGTTAACTTTTGGAGATTGTTAGGAGCAGCACATATCCAAACTGGACATGCGTAAGGCGTGGTTGGTAAAATTAAGGATTTAAGTAGTAACGGACAGGAATAGTTTATATTGTATTGTTTTATTACAAAACCTAGCAAGACAGTCTTCACTCTTCACTGTACAGAATCGTCCATTCTTTGGCAATATTGTTTCTTTCTTCATTTTTGCGAAGAACATCAAAAGATGTAAGAGCTCTCTCTCCCTCTCTCTCCCTCTCCTCTCTCTCTCTCCCTCGTCTTAGTTCACGACCTCCAGCGTCAAGGCCTGTTATGTAGGTAGCATTGGTACTATCGATAAGCGCCAGCCCAGCAAAAATATAATAGAATGTCTAGTAATATTTCATTCTGTAGATTTCAATGTGCGGAAGGTTTCTTTGTGGCCTTCGGCCTCAAAATTTAGCTATATACATTTATAGAAAAGTTTTAAGCTATATACATTTTGACAAGGGCGTCGAGGGCTGCAGTTGCATTTGATATGAATATTTAGATGCGTTTTTTTCAACAAATCCTTCACGATTTTAAGTCAAAGTGCAATTTGTCACGTCTCCGTGAAACACTCTTTCTTTACAGATCTCATTTATAAAGATTGGTTGCGTGTGAGATCCGCAAAGGAAAGATATACTTCTGAAAGAATATAGGAGATGATTCTACACGTCTAAAATGCCCATCCACGCTAAATTTAGTGGCAACCTGACAATCAAAAAAATATCTATAAAGGATAATCGTACATTTTAATCATTGTGATGATATTTCTGCTAAAATTACAATTCTTAGGACGGAGACACACGAGCGTTGCTTTAACGCGCGTTACCAAATGTTGTTGACATCAGCTACGTCGACGCGCGTTGCGCATACGAGCGTTGTTTACTGTGCGTCTCGGGCGCTACTCCAAACTCAACGTGGATACCGCCGAAACACCTGTTACCGGTTATGTGGCGCTGAAAAATTAAAGAAAAGATTGCAGGAGACATGAAGTGCACCCTATTAATAGTGAAATGCTCTCTCATGGAGACCAATCGGGAGCCTGGAGCTTGTGCCGGTTCAGGCCGTGCATCGGTGGTGGGAGACACCTGGTTGGAGAAAACACGCAAGCCGACGTAGGTTGGCACCGGATCTCGCCATCCAGGTGGGAAGACCGCCGACACATTTCGACGAAAACCTGCACTACTCACGGGTATAATACTGTTATGCGTTGACGTGCCTGGAATCAATCCCAGCTTTTATCAACCGGCGCCTCTAAAACATTGTACTTTCTCACCTTGAATTTATGAAAACAAGTGAAGAAAGGGAATGGAGAAGTGACAGGAGGTGGCTGGGAGAGCGCCGTCATGCGTGACACATCCATACACGAGGTGAGACTGAAGCCCACGACCGTACAAATGAGACTGACAAGGCGTCTCGGCTCGTGTACTGTATATTTGCTTGTGAACACAAGTACATGTTTAGTCCAATCCATCAGAATTTCAATTTTGGACAACTTCCTCAGCAATATGTGTAAAATCTACAAGTGTTATGCACACAAGAACGAACTTTTAAAAAATATTTTTGATGTCAAGAATGAATAATCACCAGAAATTGTATTTCTGTCCAAAATTCAATATTTCGCGTCATTTCAAAACTTTCTCTATATTAATAAGGATGTAAAATATACATGATTCAAAGAGAACTTGATTCAAAAAAACAAAAATTATTTACATTTACATCTTGCGTTACGTCAAAGATTATCGATGTGGCGACGGTGGGAAAAAATAATTTTCGGTGAATACTGAAAAATGCGTAACTTTGGATACGCTGAAAGACGTGTATCATTCATTGGCATTGCAGATCACTCGTTCGCACGTCACAACAGTTAACAATAACTGATAATACAATTTTAATATGTGACGCAATGTCAGAGCTAGCACGTGATAAATTCATGTCAACAATCGATCATGGACACTTGGTGACCCTCACAAACCCGGAGATGACCCTTCCTGACGCAATGCAGAGGAGAAGGCATGTTTGGCAACGATAGTGCAGATACAGATGGCCTCTGCCTCTTACGCCCGCTATATAAGGCGGCTGGTGCTCCAGGCAGTGTATGCAAAATGAGTTCGCAGCGAGTGGTGCTGTGGCTTCTGTCTCTGGTGTTGGGGGTGTCGCTGTCGACGTCTCTGGCTCCTCAACCGAGGTGCTCGTCAGGCAAGGAGCTCGCCCTCTCCTTGTCGTACTCTACGAACGCCACCGGGCACCGCGCCGTGAGCGCCAGCATTGAGCAGCCGCTGGGGAGTGCCGGGTGGCTGCTGGATGCGGAAGTCAGGACATCAGGGTGCGGGCCCCACGACGTCCCACGGCGGTCGCTCACCGTCTCGCTCAACGGGCCCCCGGAGGAAGGGGCTCTGGCCCCCTCGCCCGCGCCCTCATCGCCCTCCTCGCCCGCCATGCCGCGGGTCGCGCCGCCGGGCTACCTGACGCTGCCCGGCCGGGGCCACTACCGCGCGCCGCCCGAGGCCAGAGACTGGGCTGCAGCTCGCGACTTCTGCCGGCAGGAGGGCGGGGGACTGGTGGCGCCGACGTCAGTGACCGAGGTGGAGCTGCTGTGCGCACACTTCCACGCAAACGCAACCGGCAACACTCTGGCGAACTATTTTTGGCACGGCGCCAACGACATCGAGCAGGAGGGCAAGTTCGTCACCGCGGACGGGGTGCCGCTAGAGAAAACAGGCTTTGCAGTATTCGCACCCAATAATCCCTCGAATTCTAGAGAGAGCAACTGCCTAGTGATTTACAGAAAAAATAAGTTTTTATATGACAAGAGATGTTCTGAAAAAGTATCATTTATCTGCAAAGTGCCTCTGTGATTTCCAATTAGTTCTTACTCCTCTTCGTCTTTCTAAAAATATTTATACTAATTTAATGTATTATCACAGTGAATGTACTTATGTATTGTTTATTCATAGCAACTATTTGTTAATGTCGATCAAATGTAGCCAACTTCCAACAACACCACTGTTCTAAAGAAAATTCTACATATGGGAAATGAATAAAACAGAAAATTTACACGAAATAATGGTGAAAGTAAATGTTCTCTTTCCATCTCATCTGTTCCAGGTTGCGAAATCGGACTTCAATAAATGTGTTTTTTTCTTATAAATTACATTGTTTTTTGAAAGAATAGGATACAATATCCCTAATCCTTCAATGCAGAGATATATTCTATATTCAAAGAGGTTATGTGAAAAATGACTGTCTGCAACATTGAGTTAAGTTAATGCCTTATTTTACGTGGCGAGACTCGGGCCATTAGGGCTGTTCTTCCTTCTGACCACGCAGAATAGAATAGAAATGATTTATTGGCATATAAAAACAAGTTTACATAGCCAGGTTACAAAATATTTACCTTACATGAGGTCTACAAAAATCAAATAAATTTTATTTATTAATGAACAAATTCATAAAATTACTTCATACATTTAAACACTTAAATATTTTATCTAATACTTGTAATAAATTTAACTATACTAATAAAAACTCCTTTGTTATTAATATCTTTAAATGATAGAAAAGGTGTCACAGAATACGGACCATTACCAATTATATTACGAACTACTTTTAACAATCTATTTTTTTCCTGCTTATGAATTGTGCAATTCCACACAACATATTAAATGGAATCAACTCCTTCCCCACAATTACAAATATTATTGTTTACAATGTTTTTACGCATTAGACTCTCATTTAATGAGGTATGATTACTTCTAATTCTGTTTGTAGATACAATTGCCTTTCTGGAAAATTCAAAATTATAGAACCAAGGTCTACAAGATGATTCAACATAGAAATTTTCAAAATAGAAGGAACCTTTATGTTTACTTTCATGAATTAATCTTGTTTTAAATTTTAAATTTGATCACAGACATCAGATTTGGAAATAAAAAGTAGAATTGAAATAGCGAGATCCACATTTAACAAAATGAGGAATTGTCCGTGTAGCAGAGACTTGCGTTTTATCCTCAGATGGAGAGTGGCAAAATGATACGTGGCAGCTGTTCTCTTATATGGTGCTGAAACAGGAACTTGCATCAATAAATAGACTGGTGGCATTCGAGATGTGGATGATCAGAAGAATGTTGAGAATCCCCTGGACTGACAAAGTACGAAATGACTACGTAAGAGAGAGAAATGATATATGCCGAGAGATTTTTAAAAATGATTAAAATTGAAAAAAAACACTGTATCTTGGTCATTGGTCTTGGACAAACCCCAAATATGAACTATTACAATTAATAATAATGGAGAAATTTCACGATAGACAGGGAATTGGCAGGAAGAAGTCCTGGTTGGCAAACATCCGAAAATGGACTAGTACAAGTATCTCGAGTGCATCTGAGTTGTTTCATGTGGCACAAGACAGAAATGTTCGGGGAAGTGGTTGTCAACCTCCAGTAATGGAAACGGCACTTCAAGAAGAAGAAGACGAAGAAGAAGGTTTAAGATCTCCACATAACTGTACAAACAATATAAATAAATGTCATTATAGATTGGCCTTTCGTAGGGAACATTTCAGTTGAAGTAACATAGGCTTCTTCATATTGAAGAGTTGGGATGGTTGTCGGTTGTATCTTTGATTATGTTTCCGTTGCTTACAAGTAATATCATGAGAAATGAACTGCACACCATCTGTACTCTATTGTAGGTTCTACACCTTAGACCTTTAGGTCTAAGTAATATATTGAATATTCAGTTATTACACTAGTATATATCACAATCGTGATACTTTTTCTCATAGACGTTGATAATCTCGTGACAATATTCACTCCGCAACGTACGCTTGGTTGTCTCAAAATGATATAAACACACTCCAAATTCCTAGCTTTTACCTTGCAGGATCGTATTGCAGAGCGAAGGAATCAAATAAGGGCCCTGCTTACGGAGGTTCGTGTATTTACATAAGAAATTATATTGATTCTACATTCTTGTCAGAATTCAATTTATATGCAGTTGAAAAAGTTTTTGAAACAACAGTAGTACATCTTACTACGCTCAAAATTATCTTACTTTGCATTTAAAGACCTCCAACAAAGCGAGCTTCAGATTATTTCACTTTCTTGGAAAATCTAGAGATAATTCTGAACAAAATTAGTAAACTTTCTTTTAAATCCATTGTTGTATGTGGAGATTTCAATATTGACTTTCTGAGCGAATCCCACGAAAAAGAGAAGTTTCTCAATTTACTTCATTCTTTTAATTTAGACATTACAGTGAATGTACCTACACGGAATACGCTTAAATCACAAAAAGCATTAGATCAAATTATAATTAACAAAACCACAACTACATATGAAATAATAACGAATAATCTAGGATACAGTGACCACGATGCACAAATTCTTACAATTACTAGGAACATAAACACTGACACAATAAATAATACACGCATGTGCAGAGCATTCACTAAAGTTAATATAAAATTATTTTCGGACTACTTGATGAAGGAATCATGGGACGAAGTTTATAACGCTGTTGACACAAATGAAAAATATAATTTATTTTTCTCCAAGCTTTCAATTCATTTTAACGCGTGTTTTCCTCTTAAAAAGAGAAAATTAAACATTTCAAACAAAAGTAATACTTGGATCACACAAGGAATTAGAACATCGTGTAAAAACAAACGTACGCTTTACTTTATTTCTAAACATCATAACGTATCACCCGGTTTCCATATATACTTCCGAGAATATAAAAGAATTTTAAGAAAAGTAATAGTTCAGGCAAAAATAATGAAAAATAGTCAGGACATTTTGAGCGCTAGTAACAAAACTAAAGCTATGTGGGATATCGTAAAAAATACAACCACATCATCTCGGTACCTTGTGGAGAATGTTATTTTAAAGGATAATGAAAGAGAAACGAGTAATCCGGAAAAAGTTGCCAATCTCTTCAACAAACACTTTTCTATAATTGCGTTTGATCTCACGATGGGACTAAAATCACAAAATTCAACATTTTACACTTCCCAAAAAATTTCAGATACGATGTTTATTCCCGAAACTTCTCCCAACGAAATCCTCAGAATAGTCAGTAAACTAAAAAATAAATATTCATCTGGTTTAGATGAATTTCCGGATTGTTTATTAAAAACTTGTGCACCTGCCTTTATACATCCGTTAACTCACATTTTCAATGCTTCTTTATGTACAGGAATATTTCCAGATATTTTCAAAACAGCAAAAATTAAGCCACTTTTTAAAAAAGGGAACAAAAATGATATTCAAAATTACCGGCCAATTTCTCTTTTGTCAGTTTTCTCAAAAATATTAGAAAGGCTTTTCTACTTACGAATGGAAATATTTCTCAGGAAAAACAGAGCGTTTTCAGACTCACAACACGGTTTTAGAAAATCAAAATCTACGGAAACAGCCATTTTTTCTTTTCTCAAAGATGGTGCTTCATCAATAGACCAAAATGAAGTACCCATTGGAATATTCTTAGATCTCTCGAAAGCTTTTGACGTTATTGACCGTAAGATCTTGCTCTCAAAATTACCTTCGTATGGAATTCGTGGTATTGCCCTAGATTGGATAACTTCTTACCTTAAACATCGGACTCAAAGAGTAGAAATACCATACTGGCAGGAAAGGACATTACATACTTATATTTCCAATTCTTTGCCAATTGTGCATGGGCTCCCGCAAGGTTCGATCTTAGGTCCTATTCTCTTTCTGTTATATGTAAACGATATGCCCTCGTCTATTAAAAATGGAAGAACGGTTCTGTTTGCTGATGACACGAATGTTCTTTGCAAAAAAGAAGCAGTAAATAGTACAATTTCAGAAGTTTCAAATTGGTTTAATAATAACAAATTAATTGTTAACGAAAGAAAAACTGTTTCAATGCATTTTTGCATTTCAAATCGGAAATCGCATGTTCCATTGAAAATGAACAATATGCAATTAGCTGATGTTGAGGCAACAAAATTTTTAGGTCTTTCAATTCAATCAAACCTCAAATGGAATGCACATATAATAGAATTAAACACTAAATTAAGTTCATTATGCTATGCATTCAGAATTCTTTCAAATTCTGTCAGCCTTCATGCAGCTCGTTGCGTTTATTTTGCAAATGTGCATTCCCGCCTGAGATATGGCATAATACTCTGGGGAAGCTCATCCTGTAGTATTCAGACCTTCAGATTGCAAAAGAAAATTATTCGAATAATGAAAAAATGCCTTCCACGTGATTCCTGCAAGCCTTTTTTCATTGAGCTGGGAATCCTACCATTGCCTTGTCTATTTATTTACGAATCTGTAATATTTGTCAAAAATGACCTACTTAACGGAGGGAACATATTTTCATGCAATATTGATATTTATAATTACAACACACGCCGTAGAAATCACGTGCATCAAGTGTCAGTATCAACAGCTCAGTACAAGAAATCAACATACAATACATGTACGTTACTTTACAACGCATTGCCAGATGACATAAAACAATTAAAGTCGGTACACAAATTGAAGTTAAAAGTAAAATCTTTTCTGCTGCAAAACTGTTTCTATACAATTAGAGACTATACTGATCGTGAAAAAGAAAAATAATGTTTAATGTAACAAAACAAAGATATATAATGAATTAGTTTATGTTTGCATTGTATACATTTAAAAAAATATTTAATACGCCTGTAACAAGTAATGTACTTCAGCTTCCGGGTCAATGACCCCCATCTCGATCAGGTTTTTGTCCAGTTTCCCTGATCCATTGAGCAAATGCTGAGATGGCCCCTTGTTTTGCTTCTGGACGTAAATGTAGCTTCACTGTGCGCACGTTTTGTTGAGCACTCCTTTTGCTTGTAGTTCATTTACAGTTGAAATTGATTTTCTATAACTCGGGAAAAAACATTTTTCAAATATCTTTGTTTTTCTAAAATAATTATTTTCTAAATTCATTTTTTCGTTGTTTTTTTTTAATTCTGGCCCTCAAGAAAATGTGCGCAGATAAATTTCTTTCCCCACACGTCATATACAGTTTTTACTGTTTTTTGACAAATAAATAAATAAATAAATAAATACGCTCTCTAACTGATTCAGCTTGTATGTTATGTGTGAAGAAATTTGACTTAATACAAAAGAGTAATTATTTTTTTTGGTAAAACTTGTTTCAATTAAAAGTAATATTTAAATTGTAAATTATTAATCCTAAAGGTATCAATACAAAAAATGTTAAACCATTAAAAAACAATATATAAATTTCAGAACCATTGTGCAACTGCAAAAAGGCAAATAGGACCATCACACATGTTTTGAAAAAATTATTTTCAAAAATAATGTATATGTTGTTGACTGAGTATAAAGTGTTTGATTTCTTGCCTGGTTTTCTGTAATGTATTTATGTAAATATTAACACGCAGCATTATAAAATAAACCATAGTAAAATAATTTATCAATTTTCCTATAATTGTTTTCCATTAACATTTAATTGAATTTTGCATTCAAAAATTATTTATCGACCATAGACTCTTTCAGAGTTGCTCCATTGCAATTTTTTTTTTAAACTTATATTTTAATTCATAGTAAAAACAAATATTTTAGGTCCTCGGCTACCTGACGCTATGCCATCAGATAAACAAGAAACGCATAACACGTATTCAGATACATTATTCATACTGAAGTAACTTTATATTTCCACAGCCAACGTACTCATGTGCTGATTTATCAAAAAAAAATTTGGTTTACACCTTAATTAGTATCAGACGTAACACAGCAATAAATATTGATCATTCCCATCAATGTAATATACGGCGATAAGTAAAAATTAGAAAAAAAGTAAATATATAGTGATATAACAAAGTATAAAAATATACAATTCTCAAACACTTAAAAATTATTCTAATGATAAAACTAAGTTTTGGACACAACAAACGCCTCTTTTAAATTTGGTAAAAATGGAACTACGTGAAAGCAAACATCTAAAACGTAAATAATGTATTAATGTGTATTAGATGTGGTAATGTGTATTAGATTTGTTAAGGTGTATTAGAATCACTACCATTACTAATCAAAGAAAATAAAGAGGAATATATTGAATAACTACCCTTTGACATGGAACAAGATAAGTGCTTTTTAACTTTCTCTAGAACTCCTTGACCGCTACCTGATACTCTAGTCAGAACTGATGAATAATTATTTTGATACATTTTCTACCAAATAACCAATTTCAAAAACATTAACACGAAAATATTGAATAATTTCCGTGTTTTACGTCGGACGAGAAAACTGTAATTGAACTTACTTCAGAACTCTTTGACCGTTACCTGATACTGTGGTCAGAACTGATGAATTTTAATTTTTTAGGATTTTCTCCCAAATATTTGATTTCAAAAAAATGAACAAGAAAATATTGAATAATTTCCGTGTTTTACGTCGGACGAAAAAACTGTATTGGAACTTTCTTCAGAACTCTCTGACCGCTGCCTGATACACTGGTCAGAACTGATGAATTTTAATTTTCTAGGTTTTTCTCCCAAATATTCAATTTCAAAAAAATTAACACAAAAATATTGTATAATTTCCTTGTTTGACATCGGACAAAGAAAGTGTATTGTAACTTTCTTTCGAAATCTTTGACCGCAACCTCATAACATGGTAAAAAATGAGGAAATAGAAATTTCAAAATTTTCTCGCTCAAATAAAAAAAATGAACATAATGAACAAATACGAATAATTCCTGTGTTTGACGTCAGACGTGAAAAGTGTAAGAGGACTTTCTTTAGAATTCTTTGTTCGCTAGCGAGAACTGTGGTCGGATTTGGGGATTTTTTTTTAATTTTTGAGAAAAATGAAAATTAATTATGTCAATTACTTTCCATTGCGGGTTCACGGGTTTTGGTCCAATAAATAACGTATTTTAGTTTGCCGACGTTTCGGAGTTTATTATAGCTCCATCTTCAGGGCTGGACAAGTTTTCACAACACGGTTATTAAAATATTTCACAGTTCCAATTATAATTTTAAAAAAAAACTATAAAAACATTGAATATATATTACAAAGAAAATTACAAATTAAATACAAAGAAAATTACAAATAATTACAGAGAAATAGGACACATACCTTACTATTCGTGGGAAGTTACATAGAGAATATGAAAGTTCACATCATGAGAAACAAGCCACACAGGACATCATGCCTGCATGTTCCTGAATGGACTAGTGAATACCCTGGGAGCTAACCAATGGCCATCAAGAACAATAACTGGTACAACAAGAGTCAAAGTGAGGTCACACACTCATAAGCTAATAATTAATTGTATGTATATATATATATATATATATATATATATATATATATATATATATGTGCATACATACATACATATATGCATACACACACATACATACACACATACGCACACATACATACACACATATATATATAAAAAAAACTAGTATATAAAAAATAAAACCTTCTGCATGAATATGTCTATTGGATGGATCAGATGGAATATGTCTATTGTACATCACTAGTTGTTATCAATTACTGACAGAAAAATTATGATTTTAGTTAAATTTTATCTTTTTTTTATATATTAATATATATATATATATATATATATATTTTTTATATTTTTTTTCTCTTTTTTTTAAATATATATTTATTTTATTATACATATATTGTATATGCAAGGGGCATCCATATTAGATTCCATCACTTAAACTGGTCGAGCAACACAAAATTGTTTTATGCTTTAATTATTTGCTTGTTATATTTGAATTTTATTGTATTGTTAGAAAGTATTGTGTGAAGTTGATAGTGACCCATCAGAAATTGCAAACCCATTAGTTATGATGGAATGGGAAGCAATATCAAGGAAACAAGAAGATTTGGAATATGTGTAATCAGTAAGGAGCTAACCCGATATACAGAAACAGAAAGGTCCATGGATCATGGAATCTCTCACACCCAAGATGTAATCTGATGATGTATAACTTACCATGAAAATGAGTGAAGATGAGCTGTGCAAGCAGGAATTATCTGATTAGATTAACATAAGTTCTGCTGAGTTTATCAATGTCAGTTTTTTTGTTGACTGTCTTGTGTTTAGTGATAAAGAGCATCTCTTTCAATAATCTTTTATTATAGTTATTTTCTTTGTCCAAGATCTTAGTACCTTCAAAATTGAATTCATGTCTAGATTCATGGACATGTTGTGCTAGAGCACATAATGGAATTTCTTTTTTGATATCGTACTGATGTTGGTATAATCTTTTCTTTAAATACTGGCCAGTTTGTCCAATGTAACTTTTATCGCAACCCCCACAAGGGACAGAATAAATTATATTGCTCATATTAGCTTTATCAATTCTGTCTTTGGTGTTGCTGAATACAGTATTAGCTAACGTTCTCTTATTGTTAAAACTAATTTTTACACTATCATTTTTCAGTGTGTTGTTCAGGGATTCAGAGAGTTCTTTGACATATACTAAGGATTTATAAGCAGTTTTGTCTTGATTACTGAGATTAATATTACTGTTGCTTATAAAACTGCTTATAAATCCAGACAGAATTGCTTATAAATCCAGACAGGAACCTACGAACTTGGGAATGCGATAGACGTCTCGACTTAGTTTATATTTGTTCATGCACGAAAGTATACTTTCAGTCAGATGATCAGAATATCAATTTTGGAAACATCTCTGTGCATGTTGTGTAAGAAGTATCTACTAGTGTTGTGCACACAAGAAGGAACATTGAACTTTACAAAAACATCTATTCCGAGGTAAAGAATTTCCAGAACTTGTATTTACAAAATTTCGAGTTCGATAATTTGCCTCATTTGGAAGCTTTCTCTATATTACGTGTATAAGAAAGTAAAATATTAATGCTTCATACAAGAAAAACATTATTTATTGTTACAATAAAAGTGGCAATAACGACTATTAAAGACCGTGTATTAAAAACTGTTGGTGACCATCACGTTGGTGTACGTCTACCATCCTCGATATTGTAATGGCTGGGAAAAAAGAATCTTCGATCAACACTGAATAGCGCGCAGGATTGCATATACAGAAAGACATGGATCATATTCACTGGCCTTGCAAATCCCTCCCCCCCTTACATCACAACAGTTATCAATATGAGATGATGTGTGTGACATTAGAAGACTCAATGTCACAGCCAGCACGCGATAATTACATGGCAACAATCGGTCACGGACATTGACACTTCGTGACCCTCATAAACCCGGAGATGGCCCTTCGTGACGCAATGTAAAATAGGAGGCATGTTTGGCAACGATTGTGCAGATATAGATAGCCTCTGACTCTTAAGCCCGCTATATAAGGCGGCTGGCGCCCCGGGCAGTGTATGCAAAATGAGTTCGCAGCGAGTGGTGCTGTGGCTTCTGTCTCTGGTGTTGGGGGTGTCGATGTCGACGTCTCTGGCATCTCAGCCAGGGTGTTCTAGTGAGAAGGAGCTCGTTTTGTCCATGTCGTTCTCTACGAACGCCACCGGGCACCGCGCCGTGAGCGCCAGCATTGAGCAGCCGCTGGGGAGAGCCGGGTGGCTGCTGGATGTCGAAGTCAGGACATCAGGGTGCGGGCCCCACGACGTCCCACGGCGGTCGCTCACCGTCTTGCTGAACGGGCCGCCAGAGGAGGGGTTTGTGGCCCCCTCGCCCGCGCCCTCATCGCCCACCGCGCCCTCATCGCCCACCGCGCCCTCATCGCCCACCGCGCCCTCATCGCCCACCGCGCCCTCGTCGCCCCGGCCCGCGCCACCTGGCTACCTGACGCTGCCCGGCCTGGGCCACTACCGCGCGCCGCCCGAGGCGAAGAGCTGGTACACAGCCCGCGACCTCTGCCGGGAGGAGGGCGCGCAACTGCTGGCGCCGACGTCACAGCGCGAGGTGAAGCTACTACTCCAGCAATTCTCTCCAAATGCAACCGGCGCCGATTTGACTGAGTACTTTTGGCACAGCGCCAACGACATCGAGCAGGAGGGCAAGTTCGTCACCGCGGACGGGGTGCCCCTGGAGAACACGGGCTATGCAGCCTTCGCACTTGGAGAACCCGTGGGCTCTAGAACATTAAACTGCCTCGTGATTGGCAGTGATACATTATTAGAAGTGCATGGTTGTTCTTTGAGAATATCATTTATTTGCAAAGTACCTCTATGAACTCTATTTTCATCATCTTCTTTACAAAAATTTTATGAAAGTTGTTCTCTTGTAATACCGAATTTATATTGGAATACCAGATTTCTACTCATGTTTTACATGAACTGTAGTCGTTTTATTTTATTTCTTTTTTGTTTATGAAATCACACTAGAATTACCATCAAAAAAAGACTACACAGTTCAAGAAAAAAAATAAAGATAATATTATGATAAGGGATGAATAAAGAATATAAAATAAGAATATAAAACCTGTTTTTTTCTGAGCACACATTTTGATCATACCTTCTTCCCGCATGACGAATCTGGCTTGGAATAAACACATTTCCTATTCTTACTACAACATGTGGTTTTTTAGAAGTAAGTGCAAAACAAGGGAAATTTAATTAGTTAGCGCCTTATTTTACGAGGCGAGACTCGGGCCATCAGGCCCGCTCTTCCGTCTGACCACGCAAATTTCACTACGCTTTCTTTCACCAACTAGCGGAAAAAGAAGGTATTATCTCAGGCGACGAAACATGCGATTTGAATTTAGCTCAGAGGCGTCATTTAGGCTTGAGGATCTTTTACATGCAAGTAAATCTACTAACATGGGACAGCCGGCTTTACATCCCCTCCACAGGAAGGCGTTCGAAGGATTTTTTCGCCCTTAAAAACCATGGCTTCCATCGGGTTAGAAGTCGCGAACTTGGGTATGACAGTCCGGTACGCTAACCGTTACACCATCGAATCCGAAATGTAGTCCTTTTGATTCTTTCTTCTTTTCTTCCAGCTGGTAGAATGTCTTACACAATTCTCTTTCTCCATAAAAAAATAAGATAGATGTATTGCAATTTTATGCTATTAAACTGTAATTGAAACAAATAATTATGCCAAATAGAAATGTGACATACAGCAAAAAAACATGACGGACAGACCTTTAACATTTGAAATCCACATGTTTGATTTCTTTATACAAAAAAATGAAACTCCCTTTCTAATATATCTGAAATATAAAAGCTACTTTCATCCTGAGACATGTGTTCACTCGTAAGTTTATCTTCAAATTTTGAATCTGAAAGATGCGAGGACAATTCAGAAAATTCAATGTTGATAAATGACAGTTTTACTATCTGCGTTACTCTGTTAAATAAGATTTCTTCCACACTCGTATTGGTAACACTAATCGAGGATGAAATTGCTGCCTCCGAAGTTTGAGTGTTTTGTATGTACTCATAACACGCTGTCATCAAATTCAAAACCAGAATGTTCCTAGAACGTACAATTAATTTTTTTTTAATTATATTTTATTTTCCTTGTAGGGTAATTTTCGTACGCCAAGTAATTACATAAACTGTAATATGAGTACTTTACCATGTGTAGTTTTATGATGTCAGACTTTGAAAAATGTATTTGAAAATGCTTTTAATGTGTTTATAGTATGAGACCTGCACACTCACTAAGGCTTCCTTTACGCTATCAGATAAAATTTTATTCCGAAATTAGGATTCGTTTTTCTGAAAATTGTGAATATAACCTAGGCGATTTACGTAAAGAGCCCCTAAAACTAAAATAAGCTTTTCAAATTCAAGGGGCCGCTACAATAGCCTAATTGTATGGAAAATATAATTTTTTAAAGCGCCGGGAAGATAGACTTTAGCTGCAAGATTGTTCGTGAAAGGGAGTGCATTTAGCACTATCCCTAACAAAAGTTTCAAGAAAACTAGTGGTTCTACAGAATGGTACAGACCTCCCCGTATTAGTTTTCCATTTCCTTGGGTCTTCGCTAGCTATTCGGATTTGCCACATACTCTTTCTTGCCAGCTAACATCTATCACCGCCAAAAGTACATTTTTTGTTATTTTCTTAATTTTTCAGTTTTCTGTTGGTAAAACGGAAATATTAATTTTAAAATATTAAAGAACACAAAAACCTGGTCCTAAATGGCAATTTTCTTTCAAAAATTATTTGCCGTTTTAAAGAAAATTGCGTTTTAGCGCTAGTAAAAATGCGAAATTTGAAGCTCATTTTCACAGAACATTTTTTAGTTTTCAAAATACTTTATTTGAAGTTATTTGAAGCATTTACACTCACAAATAAAATAATTTTTACATATTGCTGGTAATGTGCATATTAAAGATGTGAGAGATCTTTAAAAAAAATTACATTTATATAATTTTTTAAAAAAACAAAAAATAACTCAAAATAAACTTCACGTCATATTAAAGAGTGTAATTAGCACTATCTGTTACAAAAGTTTGAAGAAACAATTTGTAGCCATAGATGAGAAAATGGCGTTTGAGCGTTTCTGAAAATGCGGAATTTTGAGCTACTTTTCACAGAAAACGGTTGTGTTTCCCAGAAACTTTACTTGACACTATTTAAAGCACATGTACTCATAAATATAAAAATTTTAAAAAATTCGTCGCTAATGTAAATATTAACGACGTGAGAGAAAGTCAATAAAATTACATTTTTCCAATTTTTGAAAAAACAAAAGAATAGGGCAATATGCTGTTTTGCCATGTCATAAAATACGTTAGGCACTATCCCTACCAAAAGTTTAAAGAAAAAAATTTTTAGCCGTTTTTGAGAAAATCTTGTTTTTGTATTTTTTTTAATTGCATATATTGCACGCAATATTGCGCGAAAACTACTAAAATTAAAAAAAATGTACTTGACCTTAATGAAAGAACTCACTTTGGACAACAAATGTTATTGAAAAGAAAAATCTCTATCTTCAATTTTGTCGTTCCAGAAAGACGCCGAAAAAATTTTATACTTTTGCAATTTTCGAAAATTTAGTTATCCGTGAAAATCGAACCTATGTGTATTTTACCATATTCTTACAAAAAATTTAAAGAAAAAATTTTGAGCCGTTTTTGAGAAACTTTTGAAAATGTCGGGGGAGCTTCATATAAAGTAACCCCAAATTTTACAGAATCTTTTTCAAAATCTCAAAGCTTTTACTAGAACCAGATCGACCGGGGAATATTCATTTTGGAAGAAATCGTACGTATGGTTTTAGGCGCTAGCAGTGTTCACAAACGGACAGACGACGGACGGACGGACAAACGGACGTTTTCCTTTCAATTGGTTTTTATAATAATAATAATAATAATAATAAGGGGGGCGAGCCATGTCCACGTCCCCGACGTGCCCCCTGGGACCTTCCGTATAGATAATATGGATGCTAACGGACCTCTGTGAAGATCAACGGGCCAAGAGGCGGAAGAGGATCCCTGGATTCCAACGGTTCCTGGCACGGACGAGTCTTCAGAGGAGCATACCTCTATAAAACAACCTGGGCTCAGCTGGCTCCGGCTGTCAGTACCCAGCAAGGGCCTCTGCCTAGGGTCACAGGCGAAGATCTAGCGAGGGAGAAGTCGCACCCACGAGGAGTCTACTCCCTGAGGGAGAAAACCCCAACAAAAAAAACCTGGCTGTAGGGATAAAACGCAATCCACAGGGACTTTTCCCCTCTTTTTCACCCTTATTCTGAAATAAGAGGGAACCTGGGTCTCGGGTTTGCACCCCGCCACTCAGAGAAGCTTTGAAAAGCAGCCACTAGGTATAAGGAAGCCTCGGCCTCATCTGGTAATGGGGTTGCTCCAGATGAGGAAAGACGACAGCCCCATTATGATGACATGTGCTACGAACCATCGGAAGAAGCAGAACGAATCGAACAGAGAGACAACCACCATCAAGAGTCAACTGCTCGAAATGTTTCAGCGGCAGCACAGCCGTTGACCACCAGAGCAGGACTGCCTAGACAGCGGATACAATGGAATGTGGAAATGAACCAATTCCTACTGCGCACTTATTATAGAGTGACCCGCTGTGAACAGAATTGACTGGCTATAGGCAGCTCCTCCATGCGCGATTCGTACAGCAGTTTCCCAATCTACGTGTACTGAACAGGGTCTAGCTAGTCAAAGAGCGTCAATTGTGCGAAATAACCTGGTACCATTGGCAATACGAGAGCGTATTCTGCAAGAAGTTGCAGGAGAGAGAGAACAACACTCCGAAGAAAACGTAAATGCCAGAACAGGGGAAGAAGATGCACAAGAAAATACACCAGTCCAGAGAGACCATGCATTTTCCATCAGAATGATGTGATAAAACAACAGATGGAATTTGACTTAAATAGCATGCTGACTAAATTCAATGGGTTAATGCCAGAAAAGAGACCAAGTATACCCAAACAATTAATGTCATCCAAACTGAGAGATCTGATGAATATCATGAACAACTCTGTTCTCCCATCAAAGATTGATAAGGTTATCACCTATTCAGATCTAAATTTGTATTTATACAGTTCAGCAGCAACTATCGTCAAATTAAACGGAGGTAAACTGAAAGAAACATTTGCGAAGCAGTCAAAATTAAAGAGAACGAAACCACAATGGGAAAGGAGATTAGAACAAAAAATAAATGAGTTGAGAGCTGATGCCGGAATAATAACAGCCTATATCAACAACAGAAATAAGAAACTTGAGAAGAAAATGCACGCCATTCGCAAAAAGTACAGCAAGCATG